>LR812537.1:44621761-45064261 GCA_903798195.1 Danio kyathit | reverse complement strand
CCCACAAGAAGGCGGGGCTTGTTGTACAGATCACCTAGTTGACCCCTGACCTAAGCCCTTCCCTAAAAACAACCAACAGTGTTTTCAAAAGAAATCAAATAAAAAATGTCCCCACAAGTATAGTAATACCAGTCACTTTTGACCTTGTGAGGAATTTTTAGTAGTCCCTGTGAGAAAAAAGCAGATAATTCTTTTGAAAATGTCAAACTGAAGAACGCTTTCTCGGTTGAGGGGTAAGTCGTTTGAGGCATAAGAGGAAAGAATATAAAGTCTGTACAGTATAAAATTCTTACTTCTATGGGAAGTCCCCATAGATCATGAAAACCCAATATACTGTATACTGTATATAGTTGTGTGTGTGTGTGGTGTGTGTGTGTGTGTGTGTGTGTGTGTGTGTGTGTGTGTGTGTGTGTGTGTGTGTGTGTGTGTGTGTGTGTGTGTGTGTGTGTGTGTGTGTGTGTGTCTGTGTGTGTGTGTGTGTGTGTGTGTGTGTGTTTGCGCATCACAGAATAGGCAGAGACACAGAGAGGTGTCATACATAATTCACGCCGTTCTCTGAGTATTTTGGGATCATTGTGACAGAGACATGACAGAGCCCCTCAGAGACCCCGGGTAACACACAGTTATTCACTCATCAACACACACTCTCTCTCACGGTGGGGTGGAAACAGTTGGAGTCCACCCACGTGACACTTAACACACTTCTCTAGTATGACACATTACACACAACATCTCAATACTGCGTCAAAGTGCTGCTCATGCACACCACATGCGTGCGCGCACACACACACACTCACTCACTTACTCACACTCCAGCTCTGACTTCTAATGTTTATATGAGTAATATGACTGTAATATGTGTAATATTTAATATGTGTGTGTATGTGACTTAGAAACTACCACTGGTTCTTATTCAGAAATGTGTCTATTCTAAAACAAACCAATTAAAATCAATAGTAAAATAATAAAAATATACATTTTACCTATTTTATTTATTTATTAATAATAACGACTTGTTAAAAAACTCTAAACTGAGCTATTTTTTGTTCTTCTGATTTTATCTGTATTAAAACAAACCATGTGATGTGATATTGCGATATTTTGTCTTGCTGCAATATATACTGCGATATGAATATGAACTGAAGCAGACGTTTTGCATAGCTCTATTTGGGAATATTTAATTAATTTAGATCAACTGGGATGATTAAGTCTTGTTCTATGCAGTGCATCTGCATAAATTATAATAAATTATGCACATATAGAACAAAAATAAAAGTTAAATAAACAGCATTTTATGGTTTTCTGGGGAGTGTAACAGTATTCAAGTACAGAAATTGAACAATCAAACATAGAATAACATGGTCATCACTGAATAAACAATTTCAATACACTCACCGGCCACTTTATTAGGTACACCTTACTGGCACAGGCACCCTTTTGCCTTTAGAACTGCCTTAATCCTTTGTGGCATAGATTCAACAAGGTACTGGAAGTATTCCTCCGTTAATTTGGCTCATGTTGACATGATAGCATCACGCAGTTGCTGCAGATTTGTCGGCTGCACATCCATGATGTGAATCTCTCATTCCACCACATCCCAAAAGTGCTCTATTAAATTGAGGATCTAGTGACTGTGGAGCCCATTTGAGTACAGTGAACTCATTGTCATGTTCAAGAAACCAGTCTGAGATGATTCACGCTTTATGACATATGGCGCATTATCCTGCTGGATACACTGTGGTCATACAGTATTACTGTAAGAGCTTGTATACTGTATTCTTCCATACCCCGCACTGCACACCATCAAGATGTAGCATGTACTGAACTTTAACAAATCCATACTTAAAACAATACTGCCTACGTATCGCTGTCAACATTGCCAATTTTACATTGTCTTGTGTTTTTTGTTTTTTTTTGTATGTTGTTGTATATTGCACTGTCTGTATTCTGCACTGTCTGTATTCTGCACTGTCTGTATTTTGCACTGTCTGTATTTCGCACTGTCTGTATTCTGCACTGTCTGTATTTTGCACTGTCTGTATTTCGCACTGTCTGTATTCTGCACTGTCTGTATTTTACACTGTCTGTATTTTGCACTGTCTGTATTTCACACTGTCGTTGTATTTACACTGTCTGTATTTTGCACTGTCTGGAGCCAGCACCTAAGCTTTTCCCTCATCATAGCACACGTGCTGCTGATGATGTGACAATAAAAGTGATTTGATTTAATTTGATTTGATAAAGAGATGGACATGGTCAGCAACAATACTCAGGTAGGCACACAATGCTCAATTGGTACTATTGGACCCAAAGTGTGCCAGGAAAATATCCCCCACACTATTACACCTCCACCAAGGCTGATACAAGGCAGGATGATTCCATGCTTTCATATTGTTGAGGCCAAATTCTGACCCTACTATCCGAATGTCGCAGCAGAAATGGAGACTCATCGGACCAGGCAATGTTTTTTCCAATCTTCTATTGTCCAATTTTGGTGAGCTTGTGTGAATTGTAGCCTCAGTTTCCTGTTCTTGGCTGACAGGAGTGGCACACGGAGTGGTCTTCTGCTGCTGTAGCCCATCTGCCTCATGGCTCGACGTATTGTGCATTCAGAGATGCTCTTCTGCATACCTCGGTTGTAACGAGTGATTATTTGAGTTACTGTTGCCTTTCTATCAGCTGGAACCAGTCTGGCCATTATCCTCTGACCTCTGGCATTAACAAGGCATTTGCGCCCACAGAACTGCCACTCACTGGATATTTTCTCTATTTCAGACCATTCTCTGTAAACCCTAGAGATGGTTGTGTGTGAAAATCCCAGTAGATCAGCAGTTTCTGAAATACTCAGACCAGCCCGTGTGGCACCAACAACCATGCCACGTTCAAAATCACTTAAATCACCTTTCTTCCCCATTCTGATGCTCAGTTTGAACTGCAGCAGATCGTCTTGACCATGTCTACATGCCTAAATGCTTTGAGTTGGAGCCATGTGATTAGTTGATTAGAAATTTGCGTTAACGAGCAATTAGAGAGGTGTACCTAATAAAGTGGCCGGTGAATGTATAATATTGTATAGCTTCCTATTAAAAATATGAATTTAAAAGATCAATTTGTGAAGGGTGTACTTATATATGCTGAGCATTGTATTTTCAAAGATGATGATAGCTCACTTTAGGGGTGTGCAAAACCTTTCACATCTGCTCAATACAAACGTTCAGTGCAATAGAGGGGTCATGTATTCTGTTTAACAATAAAGCAGTCATATACAGTTCAGATTCAGACTGTCCTCTATCTGTGTGCCAGAAATCACAAATGACTACTGTGTGGTTACTGTGCGGTCCTATGAGCTGCCATAGACTCAAGAGCAGAAGAAGAAGACAAACGACTGCAATAGATTCCAGCTAAAAAGCGAAAACAATTTCATTGCAAAGCATGGTCTCCTCATTTCTCTCCTCGCCTGTTGTTGGGTTAATCAGCAGAAGTGCAGAGAAGCTCATTCAGCAAGAGTTATCCAGCCATCACGGCACAATCCCAAACCCACGGCGCTAGACAACAATTAATGCATCACCCTGCCAAAACGTCACACACAAAAGCAGCATCCCAGTCAAACGTAATGATGGGCAATGTTTTAGAGCTTTGTGCTGAATAAGAATGAGTCAAAGACTAATTATTTCCGTCCTCAGCCAGGCAGCCATAATGGAGTCTGTAGCCAATCAGCTAATAAAATCAGTTGTGTCTTATTTAGACAGTTTGTTAAGCATTCCATTTGCACATGAATGGCTGCGCGCAGAGTGTGTGCTGTGGTTTGTGTTTGCACTTGACTTGCTTTGAGTCCTTTGGGTGCTGGCAGATTGTTGTGTGTATACATTCTCTTTGCCAGCTGATCCTATGTACAGTACACACATGGACATACGCACAGGATGACGCACTCACCCATATATTAGCATAAAATTATGGCACACTCATTGTTCCTTAGAGAGAGGAATTAAAAGTTGCAGTTACAGATATCTATATTAGGGGTTAATAAAAATATTCATTTTCAAAATGGGGTGTACTGTACTTATTTATGCTATATATGACATACATGACCTGATGACACCTGTATGGTTTCAGCACAGTGTCGCCTAGTTTTCAGGAGAAATCCAAAAATAGCTTTTAATTGCTTATTATTACCTGATTTTTACCAAATTTGACTCCAATCAGGCTAATTGTTTTTCATTGCAGCAACAATGAATTTGATGGCAGGTTATATCTTTGCAATGCTTTGACCAATGACTGCAAAAAATATGGATGACGCCACAGCACCTTTTCTCATTGAACACTTTGAATGCAAAATGCCTCATGACGGGCACAAATTGTCGCAAAAGACTGCTGAAATCGAGTCTGGGCATGCGCAGAAAGACTGCCTGATGAAGCCAGAGGCGGACACGTGGAATCAAACTTCTAACCAAACGCTTGTACATCAAATCAACCATGCCCTCCAAACTTCTCATTTGACTGCCTGTATCTTCACTGTAACAAAGGCTAGCTAATATAAATATAAGCAATTACATGTAAAAAGACGTAATAATTTACGATTTATTAAAAACTGTGTGATGTAAGCTGTTATAATTTAATAAAAACAATATATGCTGGACTGCAAAATAAACGGTCTTATATAATATACAACATTTACAGCTCTGTTGGACTCCAATCAGGCTAATTACTTTTCATTGCAGCAACAATGAATTTGATGGCACTTGAGGTTGTTTCTTTGCAATGCTTTGACCAATGACTGTAAAAAATAGGGATGACACGACAGCACCTTTTCTCATTGAACTCTTTGAATGCAAAACGCCTCATGACGGGCACAAATTGTAGCAAAACACTGCTGAAATTGGAGCCTGGGCATGCGCAGAAGGACTGCCTGATGAAGCCAGAGGCGGAGCCGCAGAATCAAACTTCCAACCAAACGCTTACATCAAATCAACCACGCATCCCCAAACTTCTCATTTAACCACCTGTATCTGCACTGTAAGGCTCGCTAATATAAATATAAGCACTTACATGTAAAAAGACGTAATAATTTACGATTTATTAAAAATTGTGTGATGTAAGCTGTTATAATTTAATAAAAACAATATATGCTGGACTGCAAAATAAACAATCTTTCATACACTCTAGCCTGAATTAGACTAAGCTATGAGCACAAAAATATTTCTCTTATAATGGGTTGTTGGTATTTGTTATCTTCATAAAGGTAAAAATAGGCTAACACTTGTAAAATATGAACAATAACATATAAACAACACATACATTTTATTTTAAATTAGAAGTCAACAGGATCCAAAATATACACACCATGGACAGCTATTTACCAAGCGGGAAAAATCGTGCGTTTAAAAGATAAATACAGAAAGATTTCTAAATATCAACAGGATAGTTAAACATCCCATCACTGCACTATACAGTATAAAATAATCCTTATCAATTAGTACAATAAACTTGTAATATAGTACACATTTTAAATAAGTATTAATACATTAACTGATGTCTATCAGCTGTTGCAACATGGCTTGTATATTGTTTATCATTTTTGCCTCCGTTTTCATTTGGTTTATTCGATGCCTTAATATCTGGCAAATAAGAATTTACCTTCATTTCAATTTTTATAAGGGGTTTTTAAATAAAAAGCCAACAATACATGATGTATATAAATAATATATAACATTTACAGCTCTATTTGCTATATAAGATTTCGTTTCTAGAACATAAAAATTTTTTAACAGCAAATTTAGTAGAATAACTCAATAACATGCCAAAACTCATAATGTGAGAGACGTCCTTTAAATCAAGTTTAAATAACGTTACAGGAGATAGTGGTGAACATAGACTAACATTAGTTTTGTCTTCCTAATTATTATTTCAGACCCATAAAAAAAATTACTGCTAGAAACCAATCACCTGTATTTTCCCTGTCATGGCTTGGTGTGAATCAGCAATAATAAAGCCCTCACTTTACTAAATAAACAGTAATGCGTCAGATCCTGTAGGACAGAAAGTATGGTTTACTGCTGAACAACTCATTTTATCATGGTAAAATAAAACAGAAATGGAATAATAACACTTCAATCTCCTCCCGAAGCTCCGACGGTCTGCTTAGAGAAGCTGTCAATCACAAATGTCAATTACAATGACACACCCTGTTTTTATAGCATTAAATTACTGGCTAAAAACATACTGTTTACAAAAATGAAGATCTGACCTATATCAGCTTGATAAGCAGTGCCTTAATTGACCAAAACCATCTTTCAGGGCACTTTATTGCAAGTGTAATTAATTTTTTTATTTGGTCAACTAGCCCCCAGGGGGCGATCTAACGGCCGTGAGCGTCACTCAAAAGCAGGCGTGTGGCACACTTGGCTTTGACATACAGTATTAACACCAACATTTATGTGTGAAAGCTGGCCACTACACATTAGTATGTTAATAGTGTGACCAATTGGTGATAAACCAGTAAACTTTAGCTACATTCTTGTTTGTCTGATTCTTCCTGCCATGTTTAGCTCCTCATTCTGTTTCTGTTGTGATTTGCCCCGTGGCTTTGCAGCTGTATGGACATATCCAACAGATCAACAATAGACAGATAGCTACCATCCAGAGTTAATTTTTGTAATTTATCCCAAGGCCGTCACACGGTTTGATGCAGAGATATTGTGACCCAAGATTATTGAACTGCTTCTGCACGGTCCCACTACTAATTCTTCACGGCGGTATATAATTATGTCACACATGTGGGGTAATGTGCATCTCCGGCTTCATCGGTAGAGGTTTAAGGTACAATTAATACGTAATTGACTATGTTTATTGCAAGAATATTCTGCATGCATCAGCTTCAGTCTTCTATATGCTTTAATCATTTCATCGGTCAGCAAGGGAAATATGGAGAAAATATTAGCAGAGAACAAATCCGTGCAGGTTCTGGGAAGTGTTGGACTGTGACGCTGGAGGGATTTTTGGACCTTAAATCTCTGACAAAGGGCAGCGCTTGCTAGAAGGGATAATCCAATGTTTTTGGACTGTGTTCCTTATCTAAGCCAACGCCAACAAAATATTATTTTTCTCCTGAGGAACTTTCAGATGCTTGAAACTCTTTCTACACTTAACTGCTTCTAATGGTAGTTTTAACAATAACGTCTTTATCTTATTACAATGTATTTTTCTACTCCAGATTGTTGTTGAAATATAATAATTTATATTGTGGCTTTCATAACCTGCTTTTGTGGTGCATTTATTTAAAACATACATTAAATATATAAGACATTTTAAGTATTATTTACAGACATTCTTTACTATAATTCTTCTGTAGCAAACTGACACTAATTGACTTGATGTCTTTCTGCCATTGAAACATTATTTGAGTGATTGCATAAGAGGTTTGTTTATTTGTTTTATAGTAGTTAAGTGGGAAAAAATGATATTAACAAATGTTTTGTTGTTAACAATTTATTCCACTATTTTTTCTAAATAAATGTATAACCAATTTAATTAAAATGATGATTTTAACCATCAAAGCAAAATGACTTTTGAGTGTTTTTTTAAGATTACTTTTAACAATTTACATTATTAGTGTCTTTAAAAATGAATTGAGTAAGATTGAGTCAGATGAAAGAAAAAGTAACTGTAATTTTTTGTTTTTAAGTTTTTCACCAGACTTGAACCCTGTCGTCATGGTCAACTCCTCTTTGCGTCTCAAGTCTGCCGACGTACATGGCTAACTAACTGGACAAACTGCACGGTAACAGCAGGAAGGCCATCTATATGGAGGTAAGTGGTCAGCTGGTAAACGCAAAAAGGAACGGCATCATACTGCCCCGTAGTGTTCGTTTTAAAGACGAAATGCAGCCATACGTACATCTGGCTACATAATTTGCGATCTACAGAAATGTATATAGGGCTACGTAGAATGAGCCTATGTTAGAAAATTACCATACATAGTTTAACATATGATGTTATTTAACACTAATACACTCTCAGAAGGCGATGCAGTGGCGCAGTAGGTAGTGCTGTCGCCTCACAGCAACAACGTCGCTGGGTCGCAGGTTCGAACCTCGGCTGGGCTGGGTCAGTTGGCGTTTCTGTGTGGAGTTTGCATGTTCTCCCTGCATTCGCATGGGTTTCCTCCGGGTGCTCCGGTTTCCCCCACAGTCCAAAGACATGCTGTACAGGTAAATTGGGTAGGCTAAATTGTCCGTAGTGTGTGTGTGTGTGTGAATGAGTGTGTGGATGTTCCCAGAGATGGGTTGTGACTGGAGGGGCATCCACTGCGTAAAATCGTGCTGGATAAGTTGGCGGTTCATTCCGCTGTGGCGACCCCGGATTAATAAAGGGACTAAGCCGACAAGAAAATTAATGATGAATAAACACTCTCAGAAATAAAGATACGAGAGCTGTCACTGGGGTGGTACCTTTTCAAAAAAAAAACAATTGTAACTAAAGGGTCCTTATTAATACCTCAAGGGTACATACTAGTACCTAAAAAGTACAACTGTGTTTTGCATGAAAATTGTTGGTACTAGGAGTGTTGTTGGAGTGTAGACTGATTTTTAAAAATGAATTATGCATCCATATTGTACATACAATTTAAAAACAATTAAAACTATAATCAGTTTTCTGGATTTATCAATCATAATAGGTGCATGTTTTGAGTAAAATGTTTTTATTTTGTAAAAGGCTGTATTATTTATTTATTACAAATATTTATTTATGTATATTTATATATTTAACTTTAAAAAATTATTTTCGCTTTTCCTCAATAACTAAGGTATGCTTTTTTTTGCCATTTTCTAAAAAAGAAAGAAGAAACTTTTCTAAAAAATGATCAGTATAAAACAAAACAAAAATCAACAATTTAATCAAAGCGCATACTTATTAAACAGACGTCCAATAACAACATTGAAGTTAGGGCTGCACAATTAATCAAAAAAAGATTGCGATCTCAATTCGACCCCCCACGCGATCTTAATTCAGCATTTCTACGATTCAGCGAATTATATTGTCATGGTCAGGAGAGAAGCATAAAGGCGGTCATAAGTCTTCACAATGTTTCATATACGTTGGTCAGCAACATAGACAAATGGTGTTAAAAAAAATTCACATACTGTATAAATAAGATATAATTCACCTCAAATTTTTATTTCTCTCTTAATGTAATGATGTATTCACGGGTGCAAAATCACAAGTGAGCTGTGTGTTTACAGAGAGGATGCGCGCATCTTAGAACGATGTCTACTTTGAACAGAACCTGCATATGCTGTGAATAACAGGTAATAACTTTGTAAATAATGTTCAGTTTGTTCGATTGCTTGGGAGCCACGCAGGAAGTATGCTTTGCATGTATGTTTTTTCTTCAAAGTGACAGCAGCAATGACATGAACTGTGAGAGTGAAACCAAAACCGTGCATCTCATTTAAATGATCATATCGAATTTTGGAGTTATGATTACGACAAGCATTTGATGTTTTTTTCTTTCATAGTGAACACAAAATGTTGTGCATGAGAATAAACATTTAACAGTGTCAGTATAACTACTCTAGCCTATATAACGTTAGATATAATGCATGAGAGAATCTGATAATGACAAAGCAAAAGTGGTCTAATAATGTTGTCAATGACAGATTGCAAGCACACATTTCAAACATAATAATTCAACTTCAGAATTATGAATAGTTGTATTCTGATGTCATCACTTTATTGTGCATTAACGGCCAGGGGTGAGTTTCTCAAACAACGACGTAACTTGCGGCTGAACTATCATAGTACGATGCATCTTTTGGGTCAAGAACTATGTAGTGACGAGTGTTTCCCAAAACCCCTAGTTTCTCTGTCGCAGATCCATCGCTTGAACCACATTAGTTATAACGTAAAACGCCCATAATGATGCTTTAAATGGGGTGGAGTAACTTCTTTAGAGAACAACCCTATCATTTCTTTGTGCAAATTATATTGTTTTACAAAACAACGCATTTAAAATAAAATCCAATATTAGTTTTGGTAAAAAGATGCACTCGTTTTCCATATTAATTGAAATATATGTAAATGGCACATATAGGGCCAATGTTTGCTTTACTAATATTATTGAGAAGTTGAACATTACATATTCTATTCTAAAACATAAAATCACTTACAAAAGCGAGCACTATTCTAATATCATATATAAATCATATAAATAAATAAATACCGAGGCTATTTATTATAAATATATTTACTTTAATAATAATATTAATAATATTAATGATGATGATGATGAGTAGGATATTGTTTATTTATTTAAAAAAAATTTAAAGTCTACTTTTACAATTTGACACATGCAAACCACAGCAGAAAGTTCTAACCAACAGGCCCATGTCATATACAGTACAGATACTTAATAAATAACCCACTATAAAATAAAAGAATTAACGTATGCTATGTTTTTTTTATTTTCACAAGCTTTGGAGATGTAACATAAATTCCGCTTTTAAATAATAGCTCACCTATAGCTTTCGCCATGAGGCTGTGTTCAAAATGATATTAATGTTTTCAAAGTGCACTGCGAAGGAAGCACAATTGTAAACATGAAGATCGCTAAAACTGAACTGTAAAAATACTTTGAAAGCAAATTACACCTAAGAGAGATGACTTTAATGCTTTTTTTATTTTAATCATTCCAACTTTGAATGTTAGAATGTTCTAAATGAATAGGGCATAGGGGGAAAAGTGAGAATAGAACACACCCAGGAACTATGTTTCTAACTACAGCTCCAGAGGTGTAGTTTCATGTGCTCAAGTTTGCGACGCAGTTTGCGAATGTTTGTTGAAACGATGGATTTGGGAAACGGCAAATTAACAAACTATCGTTGTTATGTAACGACGGAACATGCGACCTTAGTTGGCTAACGATGGCTAACGCACCTCAGAACAAATTTCCAAACATTCCAAGTCTATAAAAAATTGAGCATTTTAACCAACGGTAGACCTACACATAGGCCTAATATTATTATTGTTTTACCATATGTTTGGAAAATAACAATAATAATAGTCTACTCATATTAACTTTTATTTTACATTACAGAATCATGAGAAAAATCGTGATCTTAATTTTTAAGCACAAAAACCGTGATTGTCATTTTAGCCAGAATCGTGCAACCCTAATTGATGTGGTCTCCTAATTTATTCCACAGCTGTATAAGCATTACCTTTCCACAAATTGTGAGCAATTTGTAGAACCAACCATCCATTAAAGTGACACTATCTACGGGACAAATCCGTAAAGCAGCTTTTGCAGAAAACAGCAGATTCGAGCATCAAAGTGTGATATCCCGAGTGGCAGAACTGCGAGTCAAAATCTCCCCCCGGACTGAAAACTGGAGAGTGCTTTTGTTCTGTTCACTTACCCCTAACATGATGGATCACTTTGATTAGAGCTCAGCAGTTCACAACATCTCACATCTGAGCACCTCCTAACAACTTTGATTTTCACAAGTCACACACACACAACATGAACTACAGTACATATGTAGGAGAAGATGGATGTCGAGGAGCACTGACTAGACAAGCCCACACATCAGTATCAAGTAATATATAAATCATCGGAGAAAAAAGAGAGCGATCAGGAAGGCTGGGGCATCGGTCAGGCAGTTAAACAACCATGAAATCAAATACGAGTATATAGAGTTTTTATTTGTTAGAGCAGTCTTTCCAAGAGGGGAAATTGTGCAAAATCCTCAACGCTTATCTTAGGGTCTGGGAATATTCGAATGAATTTATTCTCCCTTTAAAAATCGATGGAAAGGAGAGAAAAAGAGGAGCGAAAAAATGTGCAAGGCTAATTTCTAGTCTTCTCGCTTGCCTGTCACAGATAAGCCGAGCCGAAGAGGTGATAATAAGAAAATATAATCAATACAGCTCCATCAGTTCAGCTCAACTCACCCTGAATAAAGCCATCCTCATCCAAGACGTCCCTTTCTTCTGTACTCTTCTCTATGTGTTTGTTCTCCAACCCAAAGGACATCACGTGCATTTCAGTTACAGAGAGAGTGAAATAAAAAGAAAAAAATGGCACAGAAATAGACTTTTCACACTTCAGATAATTAACCTTGTGTCACTGTAAACCAGTGCTTCTCAATTATTTTACTTCCAAGGCTCTGCATTGTCCGCAACACTATTCAAAGGCCCTGTGATAGTAAATATAAAATATTTTTAATTTAACAATTTCTAGCTGATAAAACATTTTTAAGCTGAGCAGAATCATTTTAAAATTGCTCAGAGTTGATTAATTTATCTGACTTTACCAGTCACACAATGGGAAAACAGGTTCTTTAAAGTGTGACCCTGGACCACAAAACCTTAAGCTGCATGGGTTCATTCGTAGGAATAACTATAAATACATTGCATGACTCAAAATTATACATTTCTCTTTTATACCAAACATCATTAGAATATTATTACAATATCTTGTTCCAACAAATAATTGTAGACACGTTGTACCTACAGTGCTCAGCATAGGTACACCCCTCACAAATCTATTTTTTAAATTCATATTTTTAATAGGAAGCTATACATTATTATATTTGTGCATATACATTAGATTAGTCAGTACTGAAGCCAAATCTGGAGCTTATCTAACAAAATAACTTACTATAATGGTCTAAAAACTAGTACACCCAAATTTATGTTACAGAAAAATATTAAATAAAAATAAAAAAAAGAGGAAAAATCCTCTTGAAAAATTTTGTTGAAATTTTGTAGGTTGTAATTTTTTTCAATATTTTGCTTGAATTTAATTGTATTATCTTTCAATTTCTAAATATGTTTGGTGACTAAAATATTATTTTAATAAATATATCTGTTTAATAAGTCTATTTTGTTTAAAGGCACCAAAATACATTGTCTATATTCACTGAAAAATTTATAAAAATATTCATTTTCAAAATGGGGTGTACTCAATTATGCTGAGCACTGTATCTATAATTTCCTATATGTCAGATTTTTGATTAGTGATAAGCAGCACTGAGCACTTCTTTTAGACAGCTTTAAATATGATTTTCTCAATATTTACATATTGTTTGAACCCCCATATCTCAAATTTTCAAATAGTTGTATCACGGACAAATGTTGTCCTATTCTTACAAACCACACATTAATGGAAAGCTCAATTCAGCTATTATATTATGACAATGAATCATATTCCATTATTTGAAATTACATTATGTATTTATAAATCCATTCTTAAAAAAATACTTTTATTAATGTTTTTATAATTATTATTATTATTATTATTATTAGTAGTAGTATTAGTAGTAGTAGTAGTAGTACACTACCTGACAAAAGTCTTGTTGCCTATCCAAGTTTTAGGAACGACAAATAATAACTTGACTTCTAGTTGATCATTTGGTATCAGAAGTGGCTTATATGAAAGGAAAAGGCCTCTAGATTATGCTGATTTTACCAAATAAAATATGATCATCCCTTGATTGTTTTATTATTTAATTAGGACAGTAAGTTCTAACTTTGCTTAGACAAAAGACTTGTCACTTAACAGAAATAATGTACAGTATAGAAAATAAAATCATGGTGCAGTAGAAAAGAATTAATATTTTGTATGACTCCCATGAGCTTTGAGGACTGCATCCATACATCTCTGCAATGACTCAAATAACTTATTAATAAAGTCATCTGGAATGGCAAAGAAAGCGTTCTTGTAGGACTCCCAGAGTTCATCAAGATTCTTCGGATTCATCTTCAACATCTCCTCCTTCATCTTTCCCCAGACATGCTCAATAATGTTCATGTATGGTCACTGGGCTGGCCAATCCTGGAGCACCTTGACCTTTGCTTTCAGGAACTTTGATGTGGAGGCTGAAGTATGAGCAGGAGCGCTATCCTGCTGAAGAATTTGCCCTCTCCTGTGGTTTATAATGTAATGGGCAGCACAAATGTCTTGATACCTCAGGCTGTTGATGTTGTAGTTCACTATGCAGATCATCATGCACGCCCCCATACTGAATGTAACCTCAAACCATGATTTTTCCTTCACCAATCTTGACTGATTTCTATGAGAATCTTGGGTCCATGCGGGTTCCAATAGGTCTTCTGCAGTATTTGTGATGATTGGGATGCAGTTCAACAGATGATTCATCTCGAAAATATATCTTCTGCCACTTTTCCAAAGGATCAACTAGAAGTTATTATTTGTTGCTCTTACAACTGGGATTGAAGACAAGACTTTTGTCAGGTAGTGTCGTATTTATTTATTTATTTATTTTCTATTATATTACTACTCCATAGTGCTAAACCACTTTTAAAATATGACCGTGAAACTAAGATGAAAAGCCTTTTAAGAGGAATAAGCGGAAAATGAGCAAAAAACAGAAGAAAAAAACTGCAAACAGAGAGACACACAGTTCCCTAGACAGATTTATTTACAGTCTAACATGTATCTAAGCTCCAGTGTGCTTCATAACGTTACAAATGAGCCCATTAACAAAGCAAAAAAAGAAGAAGTAAAAAACAGACAGCTAATACCTTATCTGCATCAATCACTACCCCCTACATGAAGCACTGACAAATGCGTGTGGCTAATGAGAGACGGATGTCAAAGGGAGAGATGATGAATTTCTTGCTAGAACGTGGATCCACACAAGCCGAGTTAAAAGACATTTGGTCCCAAAAGGCTTCAGCGTGCAGGCAAGTATTACTGAGTTTACTAATGCATTCATTTAACTGGCCATCAGCGTTGATGTTCATTCTGCCTGTGGGATGTCATGCCCTCAAAAACACACAAAAACAACACTGGTGTGAGTCTGTGGTGGCTCACGCGCTCAACCTGTAACCCCTCCAACAGAATTGAAAATATGAAAAGCATGAGATTTTTGCTTATTTAGGCAATTCGATAAAAAGATGAGAATATTATTATATTTCTCATTTATTATTTATTAAGTAGCGGTGTCAAAATTAATTGTTTCTTCGATGCACCGCAATGCAGTCATGGACATCGGTATAGGTTCTTGAATACATCAAAACTGCTTATTATGGGACATACAGTATATACAGCCTAATTAACATATTTAATTAATATATAAATATAAATATAACGATTTTTTCTACAATTTTTTAATTGTGTTGTGAAGAAAAATATATAATTGTGTATGGAAAGCATCGTCAATGCACCGTGATGCACCAAGATATTGGATTGAACAGAAGCGATGGCATGATAATCGTAACCGAACCGAATCGTGAGACCAGTGTAGATTAACACCCCTAATAATAAGTACATGAAATGTGTAAAGTATGACTAAATTATAAATACATAAAAACAAAACATTCATTCATTTTCTTTTCAGCTTAGTCCCTTTATTAATCCGGGGTCGCCACAGCGGAATGAACTGCCAACTTATCCACCACATGTTTTACGCAGCGGATGCCCTTATAGCTGGGAAACATCCATACACACTACGCACAATTTAGCCTACCCAATTCACCTGTACCACATGTGTTTGGACTGTGCGGGAAACTGGAGCATCCAGAGGAAACCCACGCGAACGCAGGGAGAACATGCAAACTCCACAGAGAAACGCCAACTGACCCAGCTGAGGCTCGAACCAGCGGCCTTCTTGCTGTGAGGCGACAACACTACCTATTGTGCTACCGCGTCGCCAAAAACAGAACATACATATATATACATACATATTATATATATATATATATAGATGAAAAAAGTACAATTCTCAGCTTTTCTGGATTTACGATTTATGTGTTTGAGTAAAATGTAGTTTTAGTTTTTTTCTCAATTACAGCGTTGTTTGTTGTTGAAGTTTTTCAAAAAGCTAACATGTTCCAACATGTCTATTTATTTATTAATTTATTTATATTTGTTTGTTTATTTATATAAAAATGACAACTTTTTTTATTATTATTCTGACCGATTGTCTGAAAAATGCTCTACATGTAAATAATTTTATTTAAAATTTGAAACAACTGTTATCAGAACTTTATAGAAGAAAACAAATATTAATATTTTACTCAAAATCATAACTGATAAATCTAATAAATACAGAGAAAGTGATAATTTTCCAGTGGTCTCTTCATATTTCTATAACTGTATATATATTTTTTTTTTTGCAAAACCATTCAGAATTATCATTATTGCATGTATAATAATAATAATCATTGATTCATTTTCCTTCGGCTTAGTCCCTTTATTCATCAGAGCCTCGGCTGGGTCAGTTGGCATTTCTGTGTGGAGTTTGTATGTTCTCTCTGTGTTCGCGTGGGTTTCCTCCGGGTGCTCCGGTTTCCCCCACAAGTCAAAAACATGTGGTATAGGTGAATTGGTAAGCTAAATTGTCTGTAATGTATGTGTGTGAATGAGTGTGTATGGGTGTTTCCCAGTGATGGTTTGCAGCTGGACGGGCATCCGCTGTATAAAACATATGCTGGATAAGTTGGCGGTTCATTCCGATGTGGCCATAACAGATTAATAAAGGGACTAAGCTGAAAATAAAATGAATGAATGAATAATAATAATAATAATATTAATACTTATTATTATTATTATTATTATTATTAAATTGAAGATGGTAATTTTTCTATCTAGCCACAATTACTAATCCTGCCATGGCCTCACAAAAATATAATGAACATTACAAGCTGATTTACTGCTTTCTCTCTCTTTCTTTGTTACCTGCTGACCTGTGCAGCTTAGGGTGAGCCAGAAACATTAGCTCATCAACTCCATCAAACTTTTCATCAATTTAATGTGTGCAATTAATGCATAACACCTTCATTTAAATGAAAACTATTTAGACAATGAACTTCTTTAGCTAATTAACTGCTTCGGCTTCAACAGTTTATATGGCACATTTATTTTGGTGCGACGTGACTGGTGTTTGTAATGCTAACAAATGATTTGATCTAATATTGTCACGGAATGACACAGAACCTGAGGCTAATGAACATTTGCCGAAGATTGAATGCTATAGCTAAGAAATAAAAAAAATGGATATCAGTACGGTTCCCAAATGAGTTACTGTCAAAATGATTTGGTTTTAATGCAAGCATAAAGTATTAAGCGATTTAACATTTATTTGTTTATTTACACTGTACAAATGTCTGTGATTTCAACAGTAAAACACTGTAAAAATGCTAGAGTAAAAAACATAACCTGATCAAAAAGTAGGTTTCCCTAATATAAATAGTGAATAACAGTAGACTTTTTCAGAATTCCCTGCATGACACTTCAGTTTTTATGCTGTTTTGTTGACTTTACTATGGTTTTTATCTCTTGAGTTATGCGCATTAGAGTTTTATGTTAAATGTAATGATGATAAATGATAAGTATTGTCTTTAATTCTGTGTGGTGTTTAACATGATGGTGTTTGATAGTTGTGTGAATGACAATGAGCACCATCTATATATTAATATGTTTCTCTGCTTGAAGGAAATGTAGTTTGTGATGAGCATTGGTCAATTACATGACTTTTTTATCCACACATGCCTATGGTTGTGTTTTTGTCTGTTACAAAGTTGTTGTTGTGTAAATGTTAGTGCTTCAAAACACTTGTGTATGACAAAAACTTAATGAAATATGAAAAGAAATCTACAATATTTTTAACGGTTCAATTCCAGCAACCCCCGCTGCAGTTTTATTTTTACCGTAAATGTTTAAATTATTATTTTTCGTATAATTAAAGCTACTTATAGATTAACTGATTGAAACATAAAGTAACATCTATTTTAAAGATTAAACAGCACATTAGTGTCCGTGGCTCCAGCAATATTTTTTATATATTTTAAAATTTCAGAAATAAACCCATAGGGATTTTATATTTATATTATTTTTCTTAATTTGTGCTGGAACACGGTGGATCCAGATCCGGAACCTCTGAAATCTGAAATCTGAAATCCGGCACCTCATTTTACCGATCCCCCTCCTCAACCCCTACAACCCCCCGCTCTTCACTTCCGTCCTGCGTCAGCGACACCCCTCTGCCATCTGATCCGGCACCTCATTTTACCGATCCCCCTCCTCAACCCCTACAACCCCCCGCTCTTCACTTCCGTCCTGCGTCAGCGACCCCCCCCACCTAGCTCTCCACTTTCGCATGCGACACCTCTTCATCCTCGTGTAGCATGCCGGATCCATTACCACGATCTTTTCCGGGACCTCGCAATTTTTCAAATTAGGCACTGAACTTACTGTACTATTTGGTGTGGATTAGAAAGTGGGTTACACTGTAAAAAAAAAATACATTAATTAACAGTTTCCTTATTTTGTGATTCACCGTTTTTTTAAAATGCATTTATTCTTATGAATTGCATTATGGAATTGATTTCTGGTCAACTTTGGTGTTGAAAATTCAACTCTGTAGTTTAATAAAGTGACTTTTACTGACATTTTAATATTTTGAAACAATATATTTTATCAGAAATAATATAGAGAGAATTAAGACTGTAAAATAATAGAAAAAGAAATAGCTGTTTATTACCAGGTTTTTATGCCATAATTTACAGCATTATTGAGGGACGGAATTACAATCTCATGAAGCATTGCGAATGTTAAACCTAATTCAAAATTATGGCAACATTTTAAAATGTTAATTTAAAGTTGTTGGTATAAAATAACAAATGTAAGCATATTAAATTTCAG
The DNA here is from genome assembly GCA_903798195.1 of Danio kyathit. NCBI lineage: Eukaryota > Metazoa > Chordata > Actinopteri > Cypriniformes > Danionidae > Danio > Danio kyathit. The sequence goes on along the minus strand of LR812537.1, from coordinate 45,045,594 downwards.
TTACTTGGGGTGTTATTTTCCTCACTGCAGCTTTCTGATTGGTCTAATTTTCTGTCCAGCATCATAGGTAATGTAGTTTATCTGCACCAAATTAGCTACTGTATAAAACATGACAAGTTGAATTACTAAAAAAAGGCATCAACAAAGTACATATTACTGATTAACAACCTCAAAACAGGTGTGTATTTAAAGTATTATCTGTTTTTATTTAAAATAGGCATCCCTATAGTTTTTGCTTCCAAACATGACTTTTAGACCTTAGTCGCCTTAATTCTGGTTGTTTTAAAGAGAAAAAAAAGCATAAAATCACATGCAACCATACTGTGTCAAATTATATATATATATTTAGGACATTTGATCTCTGGCATGAGGTCAGTTGTCTTGGGAACCATTCAGCCTTTTCTTATTCATCATTGCCATTTTGTTTAGTAACCAAGGTGATTTATTACACTTTCATGGCCTTTGCTTTAAGGTTATACCTTGAAGCCCATTACATCTATAAGTCAATAGGTATCATCCGCACCCTCTAATAACCATCATCATAGGTACCACACACCTGTCATTTAATTAGTCACTTCATAAATACCTTTTGTCTCTGTAAACACTTTTGCATTGGCAACTGCATTTCGTATAGCCCCGTTCCATGCATCCACTTGGCGGGTTCTTATCATGGCTATCTGCCATTTCTGGATTTCACTCAATCTCTAGATTATCCTCGCACTCTGTTTTGTCTGATCCTTTCAGGCAGGAGGACGAATGACAACATGCTTCTACCTTTCCAGAATGTTTTTCAAAACCACATGAAATATTTAGCAGTTTTAAAAGGCCCTTCATAAAGCGCTCAGCATAAATGAGGACACCCCTCACAGGTCTTTCTATAGGACCTTTTACAATATTATATGTGAATATATACATTATATTAGTCAGTATCAAAGCCAATCTTAAAAAAAAAAAAAAAATTAAGATCACATTCCATAAATGAGCTCAACCATATGAAATGTTAGGGAAAAATATTTTTAAAAATGTAATAAACAGGATAAACGTCTCACTCAGGGTTGTTTATGCTAATGAGCGAGAGATCGTCACTAATGGGCAGGGCTTTCTCCCTCTGATAACATGTACAAAGGGAGAATGTCAATTTTAGTGAATTATAATTTTTAATGAACTGTGATTATAAAACACTATACAATTAAATATATAATTATTACTATATAATTAAATTGTTACCATTGTTGTCACACAACTGTTTAAACCCATTCAGAAAAGTCTTTTATAATAGGTCCCCTTTAATATTTATCTACAGCTGCAATCAAAATTACAGCCCCCTTGATCTGGAAGACATTCTGCTTTCATGAGCAACCTCCTTCAGAAAACAGTTCAACCACATAAAGTAAGAAAATTTGAAATTTAAATGTGTCATTTTGAGCATTTCTAAACATTCATGTGCAAAATTATGAAATTGTTCTTCTTTTCAATCTTTTAAATTATTATTTATAACCTCCAATAAATGGTTCTAAAAGCTTCGGTCACTCCTGTACTACAATCCTGGCCCATTCCTCGCTTGAAAACATCCAAATGACTGATAAAATTTTGTATTCACATAGCAATCAATGAATCAATGATTCAACTAACCAACCCAACCAACCAACCAACCAACCCAATCAATCAATCAATCAATCAATCAATCAATCAATCAATCAATCAATCTATCAATCAATCAATCAATCAATCAATCAATCAATCAATCTATCAATCTATCTATCTATCTATCTATCTATCTATCTATCTATCTATCTATCTATCTATCTATCTATCTATCTATCATTCAATCTATCATTCAATCAATCAACGACTGAATTACTTCATTATAGGGCTGAGTGATATGGCAAAAATGCAATCTCAATTAATATTTTCCATATTGAACGATAACAATATATATTTTGATATAAGTTAATGTTTCCAGATTTAAAAGCGTACCCCAATAATGTCAAATGGCATAACATATTTTCGGCAGACACATTTTCGGTGGCTGAAAATTCAGTACATCTCTAATATTAACACACTTTTCGATTCCCATTGTTGCACATTTCTGTTGTGTTAGATCATTATAGAGTAAAAAAGTGCAGAGCTTATCATTGGTATTGACAAATTTCATCACAATTATCGCAATTTTTTATCGGTCCAGCCCTATTTCTTTTCATTTTTCATTTTAAAGTGTCATATCTCATCATATTTCACAGCATACCTGTTTCAGCTGGATTCTTTATAATATGCAGCCTTGTGGAGCATAAGAGACCTCAAACCTCAAACTTTTGAACAGTATATATTAATAATTTACCAAATTCAGTTTTTTTTTAAACAGGTTCCTCATGGAATAGTTTTTGATCTAATTTCACAAATTTCACATCTCAAGTTGTGAGAAAACCATCCTGAAGCAGTTTGATATCAACTTGAGCATCACCTTTAACTTCAGTATCAACTACAGCCCTCTGGACCAGTAAAAGATTAAACCACAATGCTTCTGACGTTAATACTGCAGCACTTCACGGCATTTGCTTTGACTGTCTTCATTATTTACTGGCTTATAATCCTCTGAGGTGCCAGAAGTCAAAAACTGAATCAACCACAAAAAAAGACACTGCGATAAGATTATAAATGTAGCAAAAACCACCGTGCAACAAAAAACAACTGGAAAAAAACTATTTAACATTTATTATTGAGTGCGCACACATAAACACACATTGTGGTTTACCGGCAGCTAGCTCTCTGCAGCTCTCACATGGTTACACACTGAAGCTAAGCAGGGCTGCGCCTGGTCAGTACCTGGATGGGAGACCACATGGGAAAGCTAGGTTGCAGCCGGAAGTAGTCTTAGTGAGACCACCAGGGGGCGCTCAAACTGCAGTCTGTGTGAGTCTTAATACCCCAGTAAAGTGAAGGGGACTATATATTGCTCAGTGAGCGCTGTCCTTCAGATGAGACGTTAAACTGAGGTCCTGACTCGTTAAAAATCCCAGGATGTCCTTCGAAAAAGAGTAGGAAATTTCCCCACTGGCCTCTGTTCATCATGGCCTCCTAACCATCCCCATATCATAATTGGCTTCATCACACCAAACAAGTCTGGCACAATATGGCTGCCGTCGCGTCATCCAGGTGAATGTTGCACACTGGTGGTGGTGGCCCCCCAATGTGTAAATCACTTTGAGTGTCCAGAAAAGCACTATATAAATGTAAGGAATTAATATTAATATTATTTACAATAGGCCTAATGTATTTTATACTTAAAAAAAAACATTTATTATATTTCCTTACCCTACCGCCACCCCCAAACCCAACCCTCGGAGGAAACCAGTGACAAAAGATCCTGTTAAGTATGATTTTTAAGTGTTTTAAATTACAAGGACACAAGTTATGTCCTCATAAAACCCTTTAACATTGTCATACCAAGGTCATATGTCAATTTACATGTCATTTGTGTCCTTGTAAATCACATAAACAAGTACACACACACACACACAATTAAAACTAGTGTAGAGAGAACCCTGTTTCTGAAAAGGTTAAAATATACATAATAATGTATAAAACACAACAAAGTAAACATATTGACTTTCTTCATAATCTCAATGGCACCATGAGTGTGTGTGTGTGTGTGTGTGAGTGTGTGAGCTGAGAAAATGAGCCGATATATTAAATTCACAGAACATCTTTTGACAACTTTAATACTTCTTGCCCAAACTCTTTTATGTATAAACAGCTTCATTTTCTCTGCATGCAGACTTTGCAAGGCCAAAAATTGCAAACCCAACATAATTCAGCGGAAAAAAAAAAGTGTATCCATAAGCAGGTTCCTGTAATTGCTGTCTTGGATGATAACGTATTAATAATTTGTATAGTTGATCTTACACTGACTTGGATATTTGAAACTTTAAGAAGGGCTTAAGTAACGAAATAGCAAATAATCTTCGGAACAGAAGGGGAGCGGGAGAGAGAGTTGTTTATCTTTATGCCTCACACAGACACATACAGTGATGGATCAGCAATTTTCCAAGTTGTTCCTCATAAATTAGGAGGATTGTAGGCTTATTGCTCTTTGGTTTAAACATCCCAGTATCTAATAGCTACACGAAGCACTGTGCTTTGAATTCATAACAGCGTTTTAAAGAAACAGCAAATTACTTTCAGGTGTATGTTAAGTGACATTTGCAAAATAGCCCACTGTAATGAGCAAATTTGCAATTACTATGTATGCATCTTCTCGAGGTCTTTGATTGGATCTTTATTGCGGTGATTAATGTGTTTCTGCCATGTCTGGCAACAATTATTTTAACCCTAATAAAAAATGCATTCATTTTACAGTACAACACCATTTCAAAAATCACATTGATTTTGTGTGTGAACCTTTGAATGCAAATAAGCTGCTATTTTCTAAAAGCTATTCTGACACTCCAGAAACCACATAAATACTGAAACATGATGCACTTATAAATTACACTTATGATGACTGTTTTTGGGATAAAACTAATGACATAGCTCTATTCTATGTGAATACATTCATGGACAATGATAACTTTAGCCATATTTGCCATACATCATGCCAACTAGCCCTGTCAGAAACTTGACAACATGCTAAATATGAAGCTAGAGCACAAAGAGTTGGTATTGGCCCATCTTTTAGAAACAGCTTTTTGCAAATACAGTTGAACTGACCCTCATTGGTAAAAGCAGTCCAGCATATAATTTATTTAATGAAAATATTGTCATTCTTCCACACATTTAGTTCAAAATGTATGTATAACCATAATGTATGTAAGTGTATGGGGAAATCTGCAACCATGCATTTGGAGAGACAGTTTTTGAATTTTGGAGATTATAAAAAAGGTGGATTTTGACCATCGTTGTGTGTGATAAGTTGTGCAAAATAGGTCCCTAGCTTTAAATCACAAGACAAAAGGCTGAGATTAAGGAATGTGTAAAGGCTTGGACACACCCAAAGCTGATGGGCATTGGTCAGCATCGATCCGGCTAGTTGTAATGTAATGTAAAATGTAATGTGTATTTATATAGTGCATTTATCATGTATGGCCATACACCCAAAGCGCTTCACAATCATGAGGGGTGGTCTCTCCACTCCACCACCAGTGTGCAGCATTAACTTGGATAATGTGACAGCAGTTACAGGACAATGGCACTAGTGCGCTCACCACACACCAGCTATTGGTGTAGTGGAGAGACAGTGACAGAGCTAATTCAGTGAATTGGGATGATAGGTAAGGGCTGATGTAGGGTATTTGGCCAGGACACCAGAGTTACATCACTACTTTTTACGAGAAGTGCCTTGACCACAGACAGTCAGCAAATCAGTTTAACGTCTCATCCAAAAGATGACGCTCACTGACAGTATAGTGTCCCCATCACTACAGTATTCCAGGGCATTACTGTATGTTCACACTGAAAGCGGCGAGAGCGTCAAAGTAGCCGGAAGTCATTCATTTTCAATGGGAGTCGGCGGTGATAAGCGGCAAGGAGCAGCGCGGCGCGTCTTCACCGGTGTGAGCGTCGAGGAGAGTTGAAATCAGGTCAACTTTGTGGTAATGAGCTATGATGCGGTTCGGCGGCAAGCAATCGGAATGTAGAAGTCCACCGCTTGAGAGGAGTCAGAGAACACAGTCACTGTGAACTTTGGTTCCGACCAGTTACTGGAAGATTTAAAAAGTTACTGGCGACTTACTGATGTGCATCAATGTTATATATATTTTTTTTCTTAAAAAAAAAATGCGGAAATTTCATGCGACAATACAAAACATCAGGCATATGGACACATAGTGGAGCAAAGCCACACCACATGCAATTAGATCTTCCGTAGTTAAGTGAATTTGATAATAAGTGTGCAACATCTTCACACTAGAAAGCATGTTTTATGCGGGAGTGTAACTGATATGATATGCTGCAACGGCTCCTTTAAATATGAGATCAATGTGTAACGAATTTTGACGCTCTCGCCGCCGGAGCTCAAGGCAGACAGCGTTGTCGCCAGGGCGGCCAGAGCGACCTTTGACGCTCTCGCTGCTTTCGGTGTGAACGTACAGTTAGGACTCCCACAGATCACAGGTTGAGTGCCTCCTGCTGGCCTCACTAACACCACTTCCAACGGCAACCTAGTTTTCCCATCTGGTCTCCCATCCAGATACTGACCAGGCTCAGCCCTGTTTAGCTTTAGTGAGTAACTGGTCTTGGGCTGTAGGGTGATATGGCTGTGGCTATTGTGGCTAGTTGTGGCTGTGGCTAGTTGATTTGTTGCTTTCCACAAGTCACCTCTCGTCGTTTTAACATTGGTGCTCATTGGCCCAATTCAGCATGTCGAATCTGTATTAGGGCGTCAACTGAAGAGAGAGCTCTGATTGGTTTTTCAGCAACGAATCAGAGCCCGAGAACAAAAACTGAAGTGATGTAGCAAGTAAACAATTCAAGTCGAGAAGGAATACAAAAGGGGTCAGCTGTAATTTCACTACATTTCTCAAATACTTGCAAATGATATGGATTACTAGATTATCAGATATATTTCAACATAAGCAAATCCCTTTTTGGTGAGCGGGGTAATGGTACTAAATGCTGCTTTGTTTACTCTTGGCATGTGCATGTTGGAAGTTCGATGACAAGACAAGAAAATAGACTATTCTTTTACACAGGTGCAGAACACACACTCTCAAATCGGTTTGCTGCTGTCCGTTTGGTGTGTTCACATGCAGCTTTTTGGTCCAGATGGACTCATACAACAAAGTTGGTTTTTGTGTTCACTAAATGTTTGCCGCATGCTTGGTGTGTCCTGGTATTAAGAGCAAATATGCATGTCTTCTTCAATTCTGGGTGACAGATCTACCCCCATTCGTCAGATCTGGTATCCATGATATACAGTTTCAAGGCAGACATAATAGCCCTGCCTGTAATGAACCCATTCACTCATTACAGGTCAAGCAGAGGTCAGATCATATCCTCTACAAAAGACAAAGAACAGGAAGGAACCCAATACAAACTCAACTAAGCACAGGAAACATACAAGGATACATGAAAGGCTGTTCTGACCTGTGGTTGTAACAGCCGAGTCTGATATTGTCATAGTGGACAAGAAACAGCGATGACAGTAAAAACTTCACACAAACCTGATTCATCGACCTGTTTGTCGTCTGAATGACCTGGAGAACTGCGGAAATCACAAAGTGCCCGAATGAGTCTCCATTCCACTGAGACGCAGCATATCAGCCAGGCTGAAACTGATGAAGAGCACTTACGGAGCAGGACTTGATTGGAGAAAAACTAGAGAGAGTGTGCGCGAGTAGGTGAGCTATTCTTGTAGAGGAAAATATCTGAAACAAAGAAAGCACTTGTCTGACATCCTGAAACGGGAAACTGCTTCAGAGACGGACCAAATGTTATTATCAAACCAGGCTTATTGAAAAAATGTGCAGTAGATTTCACAACACAACACTTTTGAAGTAAAATGTTTAGTGAGTGCCTTTAAAAGCATGTTAAATTTTTATCCATAACAAGTAAATGTTGTAAATGTGGATTGGTTGTTTTTATATTCACACATTAAATACGTTGTTTCCTAGGGGTTTGAATTTGGATTTTGATTTGAAATCTTTGTAATTGTGTGTGTGTTTATGTATGCATGTGTGTATGAAGAGTTCAGATGCAAAAACCTCTAAGTGCCATCTGAAATTTCAGTCGAAAATTAACATTTTTCCCTTTGTTTATGTTGATTTATTTTACTTTAAAGACCTTGGAAATAACTTATTTTTTGCCATAAAAGTAAAATTACTGAACCTACACATAGGAGCCTGATAAAAATGCTAATTTTAGAAGAACATTTCAAATGGCATTTAGAGGTTTTTGCATCTGAACTCTTCATATATATTTATATAGGTCTGTCACAATAATCAACATATCGACTTATCATACAACACATGGACATCACCTCAATCATTTTTGGTGATGCAATATATATCGCCCATACTTAAAAACCAATTCCAGAAACAGCTATTATATTGTTATTCAGGCATTATATAATGAGTGGCATAAAATGGTCTTAAAATGACAATAATAATGTTTATCTCAATATATTTTACTGCAATATATCATACAACAAAAAAAATTGATATTGTGACAGGCCTATATTTATTTTGTATTCATTTTCTATTTGTTTCGACTTGTGTATTTTTCATATTGATTTGCTCATTGGTTAATTGGGGTGATGATTGTTTACAGGTGTGATGTGTATATTTTGACTATATCGTGAGTTCTATTGTATTTCCTACATGACCTGATGAAGATCATGTATGGCTGAAACGTTGTCCAATTAAATGTATCATTTGATAGCTAAAGTGGCAGCGTGCCGATTAAAAAAAAAAAAAATGCATCATCACATTTGGATGCATCATCACATTTTGTATATTAAATGTTAAATGAGTGGCCCCAAATGCTAAATTCCAAGCCTAAACCGAACCAAATTGTGTTAAAAACAGTGTTCACCCAAAAATTAACATTTGCTCTAAATTGAATCTATCACAGGCCATCCTAGATGTAAGCACCTTCCTTCAGGAGAACATAAAAACATACTTTATGTATATATAACGAAAATGTGGTGCTTGGTGATTCATAAAAGCAGCAATTCATAAAGTCAGCAGCTACTGGCACTTTGAGAGTCAAAAAAGAAAGCATTCAGACATAACAAAATTAACACCTGTGGTTCCTGATCATACATTAAGGTCTGCGTAAGAATCCACTACTTTTATCTTGTATATAGAGTGGGGGAAAAAAGTATTAAACATTTCAAGTATTAAATTTTTTTCTGTAAAAATATTCTAAAGAACCTGTTGACATGGAATTGAAACAAATTTTGGTAAAAACCCAAACAATACAAACATAAAAACATAACAAAACAAAAAAAAAGTTATGTGTAATAACAATGAAATAACACAAGGAGAAAGTGCTGAACTACTGAAATGTATTTAATAATTTATATAAACGGCTTTTTTGGTGATGGCAGCTTATAGACACCTCTCATATGGACAATGAAGATACATGAATAGCTCAGGTGTGATTCTTTTCACAGACTTCAACAGAGTGTAAAAATCTTGATGGTTCTGTGGGTCTCGTCTATCAAATCTGATCTTTATTTTGTATTTTATATTGGATTCAAGTCAGGTGATTGGCTGGGCCATTCTACAGCCTAATATTCTTTTTCTGAAAGCATTTGAGAGTTTTCTTGGCTGTGTTTTGGATCTTTGTCTTGCTACAACATCCATTCTGGTTTCATCTTCATCATCCTGGTAATGTAGATGTTGGACTGAAGCAGCTGATATTAATTTACACTGAGGAAGGGCAGAGGGTTGCTGAAGAACTGAGAGATTTCAGCTGCTGTCTGGGCTTTCACTGCCTTTCTACATCTCCCTTTCTTCATGTGTTCAGTAATTTTTCCCTGTGTCATTTCATTTTATTACACATAACTTAATTTGTAAACTAATTAATATTGTTTTCTTTGCATATATGTATTTCTTTGGTTGTTCTCAACATCTGGTGACAATTTCAAGTCAACAGCAAATTTAGAAATATGTTTTCTGAAAAAAAATGGTGGCGTGTTTAATATTTACTTCCCCCACTGTATATTCTCACCTTGGATGCTATTAACTCTTTTATTATGGCTTGTGTTCCACAAGAATTTCTATACCCAACCACCCAGCAAGCTTACAAGACCAGGAAAGTCACATATATGAAGCTAGTTTTACAAAGAAAACTGATGCTGTTGATGTTTTACAACCACTAATGTTCATTTCAGCTGAAAACTTTACTTAAATGTGTGTGTAGGTGTTCAATTTTTTAAACGTTATTGCAAATATTTAGAGACGGGTTTGGATCTGGGTCAGGAAAAGTGCTAAATGTGATTCTGACTCTTCATGTTTTCATGAGTGAAGAGATTGTGAGAAAGTTACATAAGAAGACGATCATTTGCCGAAATGCACATTACCGAAAAGTGAGATCTGAATAATGTAGGTTGAGTGTCTCCAAACCATCGGTAAAGGACAATTCAGCTTTGCACTTTTGCACTGAAGCATCACTTATAGCACGCATTAGAAAAAAGAAGAAAAAAACTAATGAGAGGTTTTAATATCACCATTATTTCCATCAGTAAAAATGCACAAGTTAGTTTTGATTTATGCTTAAAACAAGTAAAAAACTATTTCTAAAAGGGTGAATAACAAAGATACACTGTTAGGAAATAATATCTGAGGCAATTTCCTTTTCCAAATTTCCAGCACAAGACAATTTGAACTTTTTAGCACTGTAAGTATCATTCATGTCTAAAAAACAGCGTACGTGCACTTCTTGGATGAAATGTATTCAGGTTTATACATGAGGCTCGGGTCTGAAGGCTGTATACAGTAGTTGTCAAATCCAACTAACACATTTCAGCTTTAAGAGCATTAGTGAAATAAGCCTGTGTGCAGGAGCTGATGAGCTACATATCATCTCTCATATGCAGCGTGTTTGTTTGTAATTGTACTTTTCTCCTAGATGCAACATAAAAAAGCATTACTGAAATATTTCCATTTAAGATGTTGGTCCTTTATTTGCCCTCAAGTAAACTCAACAATAAAGTACCATGCACACCATCTCGGCTTGGCTAAGGATTGTTTCTAGAATGTGTTTAACATTGTCTACTCTTGTAATTCCAAATTTGAGACAGGATTGGTATAGGTTTAAAGAATGTCTTTTTCGTACCTCTAAAAGCACTACAGTGCTGAAATTACTCGGCATGAGCTTCAGTCAAAGACCACTCTCAGAAAACACAAGTCTCTCTTGTGGCATTACATCAGCTTCATGAATAACTGGCAGGTCAGAGCTGAATAATGCACAATGCTTTGTCAACATCAACGTTCTCTGATGATCAACCATAAAACTCTAATCCTATCCTCTAATCTCCTTCAGTACAGCGGGCTATGAAGCATCCATTCATCCATCCATTCATCCATCCATCCATCCATCCATCCATCCATCCATCCATCCATCCATCCATCCATCCATCCATTCATTTATTCATTCATTCATTCATTCATTCATTTTCTTTTGGCTTAGTCCCTTATTTATCAGGGGTTGCCAGAGCGGAATAAACCGCAAACTATTCCGGTATAAGTTTTATGCAGCGCATGCCCTTCCAGCTGCAACCCAGCACTGGGAAACACCCATACACTCTGATTCACACACACTCATACACTACGGCCAATTTACTTCATCCAATTCACTTTTAGCGAATGTCTTGGGAAACCGAAGCACCTGGAGGAGACCCACGCGAACACGGGGAGAACATGCAAACTCCACACATAAATGCCAACTGGCCCAGCCAGGGCTCGAACCAGTGACCTTCTTGCTGTGAGGTGACAGTGCTAATCACTGAGCCACCATGCCGCCCTGAAGCATTCATTACATTCATTCATTCATTCATTCATTCAATCATTTTCTTTTCGGCTTAGTCCCTTTATTATTCCGGGGTCGACCACAGCGGAATGAACCGCCAACTTATCCAGCATACGTTTTAAGCGTTAAAACGAGCAGTATACCACTGAAACTAGCCCATTAAACAGATGACTCATTCTGCACAATTCAAATTTTTATCCAATCAGATGCTAACTTAATTGAGTATGCCCTGCCCCCAAACGCCAATCAACTGACTAAAACCCAGTACACACGAATGGTATGTAGTTCACACTTCATTATATTCAAAGTCATCAAATCGCAGTTGTTTTCATACTGCTTGATCTGGGGTAGCATTCACTTGCTGCTGTGTTCACACTCCACAATGGATCAGTGACAGGAGGATACGCACTGCATGACTACAACAGAAACAAATCGCAGACAATTCTGTCCGACTCACAAATGCACACAAAAAATGGTAAGGAAATAACTTGTTAGATCAGAGTTGAGAGTGGAGATCAAGAAATCTTTCTGAAATACAAAATGTCACAATGCTGCAAATGTTTCTTCTTTGTTTCTGTTTATTGTTACTGTAAAGTGTACTTTGTACTTGATACTGTGGTCTGAATCTCCTCTCCAAACTCTCATTGCCTGTAGATCATCGCCAATGTGTTTTTCAGTCAGAAGTCCAGATATTAAGCACGCCAAATATTTCAGTGACATGACAGTGATTATTTGATAATTCACACTGCATGACTGTCACTTGCAGGAACGAGCCACAATTTGCCTCTGATTTCAGTCATTTTCTGTGATTTCACAAGTGAAAATTAGGAAATTGAGCAGTGTGAACTCAAAGATCTAGCAATGAAAGAAATTGATGTGTTGTCTTCTCTTATTGGTTGTATCTGGTCACATCTGGACCAAAAATGTGTCGGATGACAGCCGACTGAAACAAGAACATGCATTCTGTGCCTGCGTAAGAGGATTTACCATTCCCTACCTGCAGGTGGCAGTATCAGAATTGTCATTCCACAAAGGGAAACAAGAACTAAGCTTCATAGAAATTCTCGCTCACCACAGATTCGCTCATGTAAATATGTCTGATTATCTAGCCTGAACTCACAAGGAAACGTAACTATTTTACGTTTTGTCAGTTTAGTGGCTAATTCGTACGAGTTCAGTTGTACAAAAATGTACGATTTATAGTTGGTGTGGCACCAAACCCTACCCCTAAACCCAACCGTCATTAGGGGATGAGCAAATCATACTAAATTGCACAAATAAGATCGATACGAATTACCCATCAGATCAAAAAGTTACGAATTGCGGTGCGATGCAACAAAATCACTGCAAGCTTCTTTGTGTTCCCTCTTGCAATGGTTTCAGCTCTTCAGTTTTTGTTCTCGTGCTCTGATTCGTAGCTGAACAGCCAATCAGAGCACTTTTGCCAACACCAATTCTACAAGCTGAATCAGATAAACTCCTACCAATATGAGCTCAACAAGAGCAAATGTATGAAACACACCAAACAAATGTTATTTTGTTTGCCCGGTGACTCTAGCTTCGTTGCTAAATGGCTAACATGGATTCTTTTGAGATAGTAGCTGTGCTTTATGTGCTTTAGGAAGGCTGAAAAAACAGCGTAGATTTATTCGGCGCCGTGTCTGAGTCCACAAGATCCTTTCAGAAGTGCACCCAACTCTGTGAGTTCATCACCTCAACTCCTCCAAAAACTGTACTTGGATGATGGAGGCTTTCAGCGGTGCTACCGACTGAGCTGAGCCCAGTATGATGAGCTGTTCTCCGGTGTCGGCAAGAGGATTTCCCCTCGGGACACCAACAACAGGCACTACGTCATAATCACTCCCCTACAAGAGCAAGCTCATGATTGATAACATGGCAAAAATGTCCGCTGAAGTTCGGATTTTTCAACTCGAGCGATTCGTGCATAACACTTCAAACGCACAAAACACTAAACTCTGCCGCTTTATTCGAGCAAATCGCACCACAGGATGTCTATTTGAATCTTTGCACTGACTTAACATGTAAATCACTTGCGCTTGATGCTGTGAACGAGGCATTACAGATGCTCACTGACGGCTCAATGCTGCCCAATGGACGAAAGTTGGCTTGGTGTGTCCCAGCCTTGACATTGAGCAAATCAAAGTTTACAGATGACATAATAACAGCCAAGTGGCTATTAAAATGCACAATCCCTTGCATATGTCACACCCAAACTTCCTGTTTCAAAATGATATCATTACGACTGCACTCGCTACGCCATTTCTTAAATATGGACCCTAACAATGCATCTAGCAGCTCTTTAAAAAAATGCCCACATCAAACATTGGAGAATGAAAAGAAGTATTTCAAAGAGCACGGCACCCTTTGAGGTGAGGTTTTTGGGGGGCATTAAAATGACATTTGTGTAATCTCTGCCAGCCACTTGATAGAAGACTGAAATTGAGAACGGCTTTGCACCGAGGCGCAGAGGGACAGCTTTCAAAGATGCAAGGTGAACCAAGGGAATTAATAGCTCTCCGTGCACATGTGGCTACAGTCAGAGATGAAATACTCACTGCCTCCTCATGTGGAAATGGTGCTTCATTATCAGCAGAGGGGAAACGGTCTCTTCGATGGACGCACACACAACACACTTTTGTTGTCTGCAAACCCTCACAGACTCCACTCAGAAATCTGAAGAGAGAGAAAGAGAGAGATGAAATGACAAAACATCCAGGCTTGTTTGTGTTTTTTCCCCCCACTCTTATTTCACTTATGCACCATCAGGGGAAAACACCGTCTGTTCGCTGAAAGCACTCCCAGGGTAACATGGCTGTATCATGTGGCAACGATGTAATGTGTCCCGTGTCTTGTTTCCGAGTACAAACACCTTCTCCCACATGCAAGATAATCAACCTGTGAAGTGCACAATGCTTTGTCAACAAAACAGTTCCCTGATGGACAACCACAATCCTCTATGTTCCTCCAGGATGATGGGCATTGAAGCATCCCTAAAGATTATTCTCAAAATAACATTAAATAACTCTAATTATTAAACAGTAACAAAAATAAACTTTGATATAACTATTTAACGTTAACAGTATTCCGTTGAGTGTGTCACGGTGGCGCAGTGGGTAGCACGATCGCCTCACAGCAAGATGGTCGCTGGTTCGAGCCTCGGCTGGGTCACTTGGCATTTCTGTGAGTGATAAATAAAGGGACTAAGCCGAAAAGAAAATGAATGAATCAATGAGTACATTATGCAGTTACATTAATTGCATTCACTTTATCATAACTTACTGTTAGCACTTCAAGTAAGTTTAATATGACTAAAATGCCTTAAAAGTAAAAATTGGTTATGTGATGTAAACAAAAAAAATCCACATAAATGTATCATATTAGCATTAATTGTGAGATGTTGCAGGCCAAAATGCTACTTGCACATAATCAACCTGTGAAGGGGTTCCAGACTGGAAACTGCGGGAGGAAAATGAAGCTGGCATCAGGTTTAATTGGGTATGTATATCTTCCAGAAATCCTCTGATGGTTTGGAGAATGTGCGATTGGTTAAAGCCAAGGGACAATGATTCACAATAATGGACCATACAAGATGGTCTAAAGGGAACCTCTTGCTCAGTTTACTCTCGTTATGCCATTTGCAGTGAAATCAAATTTTGAGGTTTACATTCATCATTGTGACTCATTTCATACAAGATATCTGTCTCGCCTTAATAGTCTAATTGATCTATGGCACAATTTAAAAAGCACAAGAAGCTGCATAGATGGTTTTTGTTTTTATTAAGGGAAGAGATGAACAGATGATCACAAAAGAAATGGTGAGAAGACATCTTTGGGTTCACTTTCTGAAAACAATACGCTATTAATCAAATAAATAAATAAATTCAGCTTTATTTATCAATTTTTTTTTACAATTATTAACACATTTTTTTCTTCACTTCATTTTTAAAACATTTTTTTTGGAATATACTATAAAAAAGTCATCCACTGCATAAAACATATGCAAAAGTGATTAGCCGTTCATTCTGCTGTGGCCAAAGGAAAATGAGTGAATATAATATAATATAATATAATATAATATAATATAATATAATATAATATAATATAATATAAAATAATATAATATAATATAATATAATATAATATAATATAATATAATATAATATAATATAAAATAATATAATATAATATAATATAATATAATATAAAATAATATAATATAATATAAAATAATATAATATAATATAATATAATATAAAATAATATAAAATAATATAATATAATATAATATAATATAATATAATATAATATAATATAATATAATATAATATAAAATAATATAATATAATATAATATAATATAATATAATATAATATAATATAATATAATATAAGAGCAATATCATACGAGTAGCAGTGCGATGTGGCTGTAAATCGGCACTGGTGGGAGGTGTGCGTTGGCTCGAGGCTCGTAGGCCGAGTGCCTTAGTGTTCCACCAGTGACAATATACAGCCACATCGCACTGCTACTGCGTTTATGCAACAGTTTGACGGCATAATCGTGTGTATAAAAAAATAAAATCAAACACGGAGCGTCTCAAAATCCTTTTGTAAGAGGAACTTCTTTCTTCCGCCATTCCTTCACATCTGCAGTTGAAGGTCAGAACAGCAGAAACCGTTGCTTATTCACCAACGTCACATTAGAGCTAGCATTTGAAAGATTATAGCGTAATGTCTAAAGAGATGACAAAACAGGTGATTTTGCTGACATTTTAAGATTATAAGGCGGCTGAACGGCATGAAATGCCATCAGTCTACAGAGATTTCCCAGTATTTCAGTAATCGGGAGATCACAATATTACTATGGTATAAATACAGCACTACAACATACAAAAGTGAGAGATCGACTTAGAAAGTCACTTACCTGTTTAATAGTGATTTGATCAGCTGTAGTTTGAAATTACGCTGTTTTTCTCTTAGGGCTTACTATGCGGTCTCTGTCGCCATCTTGTGGATGAACACCATCAACCGTCTTTCCTTAAAGACAGGCTAATGGCCACCGACGTGCTGTCTCTCAGAAATTAGAAATATTTAAAAATAGGCACTTTCCTCATAAATAAACGGTATAGTTGCAATCTAAACAACTAAATTCTCGCCTAAAAAAGCCTCAAAAGTACATTATGTTGCCCAACAGCAGCAATATTTGTCAAACTGTAGAGTGTCCTCTGCTTGTTGCTGTGTGGGCGGAGTAATACACAAGGGTGAAGGGTTAAGAGGCTGGACGAGTGCTGTTATTTGCAGAATATCACAAGGCTATCAGCCAATCAGATTCAAGAATTAGACAGAACTGTTGTATAAAATATAATATAATATAACATAATTACGTTTTTTAAATATAATAATTTGCCTTTATTTAGCTTATTTAGTTTTATTTACTTTATTTTCACCTGTTGTTTCTATTTAAAACCTGTTTTTTATATAAATATTTCCAAGTATTTTGTAATTTGTTGCTGATTTTGTTCCATACCTGTGCCATATTCAGTTACTCATCATCTCTTGTATTTAACGCCCTGTTATTCAGCCCAGTTTGTCGCCTCTTGTCATGATCATGTTGGTTTCTAATAATTCTCCCTGTTCTGGCATTCTACCCATGGTGTAGTGTTTAATTCAGTTTGATTCCTTATTGAATAAAGACTGACTGCTGTGCTAGATCCAACTCTCCCCTGCTCATGCAACTACAGAACACAATAATAAAACACTGCACCCTAATCGCAAATTCATTCATGTTTTAATGGTTTCCAAAATGGGAAAATTTGACCCAAATATCCCAGGTGACTGCCATAGGCGAGAAATGACGTGAAAGCTTCAACAACACCATCCTAAATTCCTATTGATTCGCGAATGCAGCCAGAGCCAGAATAATTAGAACACAATTCTCCATTGTTCCAGAAAGTAACAGCAATCAGAGAATATAGGTCACCGTAGACATTTGCACTGCCACCAAGTTCACTCTAAACATGATAATAAACTCAAAACTCCAGGAAAACAATTAAGAATTCATGTGCTTGCGAAAGTCTGGCACTGCGTTGAGATGTGTGTGTGTGTGTGTGTGTGTGTGTGTGGGTGTGTGTGTCTGTGTACAGCCAATCTAGGGAGCACTTGTGTCCCCTTGAGTGTTTGTAAGAGCCAGCATTTTGCATCACTAATGTTGTATTACCATCTTATTCTTCTGTTTTTTAGTTTTATTTTTCATCAAACTTTGCCACAGAGTTTCAGTCCTCATGCTAAATGATGAAGCAAAACTGAGAGAGCGAATAAAATTAATTTTCTTCTGCCCTCCTTGTTTCTGACCTCTAAAATTTAGCCAGTTCATTTTTCACTTTTCTCCATACAGAGTGCCCTTAATTTGAAGACTTTTGATAAAGGACAAACTGCTTTGCACATTCCATGCATGGTTCACAAAACTGTGCACATCTGCTGATGATTTCTAATCTTTTACAGCCTCGGCTTTAAATACAGCTACTGGTACTTTCCTAATTCTATTTAGCGGATCAGCGGATCCTTTTGGGTAATGAGAAGCAATAAACAGCCCAGAATCTCTTACCTAGGCTCACAGTTTCATAAAGACTGAAAATGAGGTTGACGTTTATCTGTCCCTTTGGTAAACAAGCTAGGCATGAAATATGGCTGTGAATAAAAGGTGCAGTAGTTTGGTTGCGTGTGCAATTCAAATATGAAGTCATGTGTGGTATGATTGTAGATGAATGGAAACATAATTGCAAAAGTATTCTGTACATTTATTTTTGTCATTTTTTTATAAAATGTGTATTTGCAAATAAAGATATCATATATCTTTATAAAATGCACTATAAATATACAGTTGAAGGCAGAATTATTAGCCGCCTTCAAATTTTTTTTCTTTTTTAAATATTTCCCAAATGATGTTTAACAGAGCAAGGAAATTTTCACAGTATTTCCGATAATATTTTTTCTTCTGGAGAAAGTCTTATTTGTTTGATATCGGCTAGAATAAAAGCAGTTTTTAATTTTTAAAAAAAACATTTTAGGGTCAATATTATTAACTCCCTTAAGCTTTTTCAATTGTCTACAGAACAAACCATCTTTATACAATGACTTACCTAAATACCCTTGCATAGTTAACCTAAGCATTTAAATTGCCCTTTAAGCTGAATACTAGTATCTTCAAAATATCTAATAAAATATTACACTGTCATCACAGCAAAGATTAAAATAAATCAGTTATAATTCTAATAATTATGGGGCTAATAATTCAGGGGGTCCAATAATTCTGACTTTAACTGTAAGTACATAATATAATATATAATTCATTCTTGTTTTTCCTGTTTAACCCCATTCACTGTCACTGTTTCACAGGTGGGATATTTTCAGTACATATATATATGACAAACTGTATATATATATATATATATATATATATATATATATATATATATATATATATATATATATATATATATATATATATATATATATATATACATGACAAACTATATAATATATCATTTTCAAGTGTAAACTCAAAATATGGGCAAGGGTGGGCAAACTCGGTCCTGGAGGGCCTCTGTCCTGCACAGTTTAGCTTCAACACTAATCAAACACACCTGAACATGCTAATCAGTGTCTTCAAGATCACTAGAAATCTATAAGCAGGTGTGCTTGATTAGAGTTTGAGCTAAACTGTGCAGGACACCTGCCCTTCAGCACCGAGTTTGCCCACCCCTGGGTTAAAGCATACACTTGTTATTCAAGCTTAAAACAACAACAGTATTTACCTAAGTAGACATATTCCTGCTTCTGAAATAAATCTTACATTCTTAAAACAATAAAACTAGGAATTCATCAATCAAATCTACTAGTTTTTGAACTTATATTTAATTATTATATTTAAAAGACAACTACTCCCACCAAGCAATTTTGTCTTTAAAAGACGATAATAGACATCCAAACATGAAGGTCTCGGCTAAAACAATGCAAAATTTGGGCTGAACAGACATCTAATAGTCCAAAAACGTACAAAAAAAGAACAGACCGATTAAACAAACTTCAAATATGTGGTCATTCATTCCTGTCTGTTAGATGGCAAGTCAAGTGTTTTTGGACTATTGCAAAATGTCTAATAGATTTTCGCTGATAGCCTAAATTTAGCCTTGTTTTAGATAAGACATCCATGTGTGGATGTCTATAAGAAGTCTTTTTATTAAACACAAACAAAAGAAATTGCTGTCACACACAATATCTTTTCTACTCAAGTTTGACATAATAATGATATCTTTTCTTGTTAAAATTGCAATTAATCCTAAATTGCATCTTATTGATTAAATGCAATAAAAAGAATGAATTATATATTTATTTTTCCAAAAACAAAAAAAAAATCTTCTACAGTAGTCTTCAGTAGTCTTTATGACTATTGCTGATCATACAAAACAGCCTGTTGTCATGTCACATATAAAATATTTTGTTGTAATGACAAAATTCTGCTGTTTTAACGAAACAAAATATGTTGCTATAATGACATTAACAGTCACACTTTACAAAGGCATCATTCAATCGTTTCCTTTCCAGCTTAGTCCCTTTATTAATCTGGGATCGCCACAGTGGAATGAACCGTCAACTTATCCAGCATATGTTTTACGTAGCGGATGCCCTTCCAGCCGTAACCCTTCACTGGGAAACATCCATACACACTCATTCACACACACACACACTACAGCCAATTTAGCTCACCCAATTCACCTATACCTACATCTATAAAACTCTTTGGACTTGTGGGGGAAACCGGAGCAATATGTGTGTGGCAGCAATGTGTCACCATAATTTACCTGTGGCATAATGGGACAACTATCAAAATATTAAAGAGGGCTCATACTGTACAGCTCCTACTGTTAACTGAAATTAAATACCTCTCTTTTTCATGTCCTATAAGACACGTGCTATTTCTGCAGAAGGAATGACAGTGATTTAGCGCTGTTCTTACATGACAGAGCAAGATTAGACAGAATAAAGGAGGCCAAACAGTCTCTGTCAGACACCAAAAGCCAGTGTCCCTCCGACCTCAAAGTGAAGCCCCCATCCTTTCATCACATACCCAAAGCCAATGCAGTAATGACACAGGTGACCATGCTAATGCAGTATTCATGGAGCTCAATGTGGGTCGTAGCCCTGCTCTAGGATCCCACCGCCGGGGAGAAGCGATCCGTTCGGGTCACCTGCCATTGCGTATTCTTTATGCTAATGTGATCAATAGCGCTGCTCGGTTTCGACTGGCTTTTGTTTCGCAGGGCGGTGAGGAACTAATGAGTGGCTGCAGGATTTTAATTAGGGGTCACATACACCATAGCTATTTCCCAGAAGGCCGAGCAGGACGTAGGAATTGTTGTCTGGGGAGAAATGGCTGAACTGCTGACTCTTACACACCACAGTGAACCGTGTCTGAATTCAATATTGTGCATTATTATGAGTATACTGTACAGTACAGCGGTGGGCTGAGAGGAAATTACAGTTCATTTCTCATTAAAATAAATGGGAAGCAAGAAAAGAGGAGCACAATATCTTAATGTCTCATCACACCCATATACAGCTATGAAAAAAAGGGACATCAGTTTGTCTGGATTTTCTTTCTTTCTTTCTTTCTTTCTTTCTTTCTTTCTTTCTTTCTTTCTTTCTTTCTTTCTTTCTTTCTTTCTTTCTTTCTTTCTTTCTTTCTTTCTTTCTTTCTTTCTTTCTGTCTGTCTGTCTGTCTGTCTATCTATCATTCTGTCTGTCTGTCTGTCTGTCTTTTTATCATTCTATCGTTCTATTGTTCTATCTATCTATCTATCTATCTATCTATCTATCTATCTATCTATCTATCTATCTATCTATCTATCTATCTATCTATCTATCTATCTATCTATCTATCTATCTATCTATCTATCTATCTATCTATCTATCTATCATTCATTCTGTCTGTCTGTCTGTCTGTCTGTCTGTCTGTCTGATAGATAGACAGACAGACAGACAGACAGACAGACAGACAGACAGACAGACAGACAGACAGACAGACAGATAGATAAACAGATTACAGTTTTTCTCAGTGGCTTTGGTGCATTTCTCACAACACTATTTACAATTAGTACAAACCGCAAAACCTAGTAGATAACCTGCAAAGGCGCGTCACTTGCTCAAAATAGATAGCTCATTCCTCAAAAGCAAGTATTGATGTCAATGAAAGTGTCAGTGTCATCAAGATGAAAAGTCCTGACATCATTGTTTATGAACAGGATAGTCAAATGGCTTTGTCGTGTTTTCATTATGACAGTTTACTCTGTACATTTTTTCCAAAGCAAAAAATTTAGATTTTGGTGACACTGAAGACTGCACTATATACTATTTGCACAGCCATTTGAAAACTACAGTAAAGTTAGACGTCACTGTATTTAGTGAGGTATCTGAGTACAAGACACTGAATAAGTATGTTTCACATTTTTACAGCATTTGCTCTTTGCAATTCTAATTTATTCACAGCATCGTGCAAAAGAATAAATACCCCCTTATTTACAACAAACATAAACTCCTATTGGTTCGAGCTGTGCACAACTGTAAACAATATTGCAGTACATATTGGAACTGAACCTTCAACATACACAGGTCTGTAAATCATTCATGAAATTGTTCAATTTAGAAAACATTTTCAGGAAAAAAAATATTTTAAAATTGTTATAAAATTAGCCTGACAGATTTTGACAACTAGTTCAACATTTTTGTATGTAATGACTCAAGTAATGAAATGAGGACTATTAGTTTAATATGGAATGACTATTCAGCATTCACAAGTTTAGTTAATTTTGACTGACATGACATGAGCAAATGATAATGTTACAAACAGCAGAGAGTTGTATGAAAGCAACTGATGCATGTCCAAAAGCATTCGCAATTTTTTGGAGGGAATGAGAAACTGCTACTATGATGTGCACAAATGACAAATTGTTTTGAGAACTGCATTAACTGTTGTGCAAATGTAAATAGTGTTGTGAGAAATGCACCAAAGTGACTGAGAAAAACTGTAACTTTACTATAAAAGTCCTTATCATTTAAGGTGTGAAATAAGGCTTAAATAAAAAAAGTTGTAATTTAGAAGACAATTGGTCAAGAATATTTAGTGGAATTACCCTGATTTTTCACTCACAACATAAGAAAACATTTGTTCTTTTGACCAAAATTAATAGTAATTTGCCAAGATTTTGTCATTTGCCAAAAAAAAAAAACCTAAGACAGACAGACAGACAGACAGACAGACAGACAGACAGACAGACAGACAGACAGACAGACAGACAGACAGACAGACAGACAGACAGATAGATAGATAGATAGATAGATAGATAGATAGATAGATAGATAGATAGATAGATAGATAGATAGATAGATAGATAGATAGATAGATAGATAGATAGATAGATAGATAGATAGATAGGTGCTCCGATTTCCCCCACAGTCCAAAGACATGCGCTTAAGGTGAATTGAATAAGCTAAATTGGCCGTAGTGTATTAGTCCATGTGTGAATGCGACAGTGTGTGGATGTTTCCCAGTGCTGGTTCGCGGCTAGAAGGGGATCTGCTGTGTAAAACATATGCTGGATAAGTTCATTTCGCTGTGGCGACCCATGATAAATAAAGGAAGTAAGCTGAAGGAAAATGAATGAATGAATAATGATAGAGAATGCACCAAAAATAACCAAAACCTTGCTTTTACAACATTTTTAAATTTCTTTTTAGAGTACTTGTTGTGTTGTGACATGCACACATTGATTTTAATATTAATGCTCCTTTGCCATCAGCCAATTAGTACCCTCTCTGACCTTGTCTTCCTGATTGATCATCCACTTTGTTGGGACAACCTAGTTAAAGGGAAGGTAGAAAATTGAATTTGCTGGTTGCAACGACAAGATATCACATACATGCCAATGAGTCACAATGAATCATCCAGACAGCTTCTCAAAGAAACTTTCTGTTATCCCCAACCTTCAAATGCACATGGATTTCTCAAAATCACTGTAGAAGTTCTTTGATCAGACAGAAACCACGTCTGGATAAAGATGCTAAAGGGCCAGTTAATATGTTAAATTAACCAAAGACTATAGAATACACAAGACATGTCACTCGTATACTTTTGAATGGGGAAAAGTGTAACTGTCAATATGGAGAATGAAGTCCCGCCTTCTAGTACAGGAGCCAATCAGCGATCGCTATATGGCGAATAAAGCCCGCCTTCTAGTACAGAAGACAATTAGCGATCGATATAGAATGACAATTCTCCGGAGGAGGGGCTCGGACCAGACATGAGTTTCTGCAGATTTTGTGTGATACGAACATTTAGAAATAGAACTAAACAGAGTTTTTATTTAATTTTATTGGTTATTTGTAATATGAAATGTATTCGTAAGCTTGGCAAGTAGTTTTGGAGAATTTTATGTTTCCCCATTCAAACAGAATGCCCAAGCATACTGCCCGAGAGGTGTTTCAAAGATAGCCGCCGAGTGAAATGACTTGCCTTAAAGGGACTTTGACTTAACACAGCATGAAAACATGACCATTTATACGATTTATTTCAAGATTTTAGTCCAAAATTAAATGTTCTAACTAAAGTAAAGTGTTTTAAATAACCAGCCTCTGTAATCTGATGTAACTATCATGAAATCAAACAGACAATATATTATTTAGTGATGCTTGCTATGTTAATTTGCATTATTCAAATAAAAACAAACCTAGATATTACCCATAGATATATACACTAGATGTCGCCTGGCCTATTGTTGTCTATTGGAAGGAATGCGTCAATAGAGCCGCCATCTTGGTACAGGGTATCGGTCGTTTGAAATGAATGCAGGACCAAGGTGAAGTGGAGGACTGTGGCCATCCAAAGCCAGAGAAATACACATATACACATATATCTATGATCGGGAGTTTTCCCTGGTGGTCCGTATGCAAATATTTTTTTAAATTACGAAATATTATAATTTTACATCACTTTTCTACATTGATGGATGTGACCGCACGGGCATTCCTGACAAAGAGTGAGTGTTTGTGTGCATGGAAATGCATTATCCTCCTTCCCTGTTTAATTTGATCTAATCCATGTCCTGAAACACACCCCCTCTCCTGCTTTCACTTCTCATTCTGACGGAGGGAGCGATTCGTTTATGAATGAATCTCCGTTATGAACGACTCGTTCACTTAGCTAACAATAATACAAGTTTCTGGCACCGCAGCGTCTTCTTGTCATATTTCATAACATTGTTTGCTTATTTTATTCAACAAAACTAGCATAAGCTTAGAATTTAGCGCGAGTTGATGCTACTTTGCCTTATGGTCACTGCAGTATCATCAATAACACTAATTGTTAAGCACAAAAGTTCATAACATACAAAAACATAAAAAACGAAATCTTACCTATAAAATGTGATGACTTTGTGCTTTGTTTTCTTTGTTTGCTCGTTACTACACCCGTACACCGTAAAGTCCTGCATCTTCACATTGTCACACTGTCTTGACTAGTGCGGTTGAATGACGTTTGTCCTAGGAGCACTGTACCAATGTGGCGGCGCTATTGACGCATCTTCAGGGTCCCTATGCGATATCTAGTGTATAAATCTATGGATATTACCTAGATATATTAAGAACCTAGATAAACCATACATTGTTAGCAAGTATTGCCTAAATATTCTAAGACATGTGAAACAATGCCAGTTTCAGATTAGTCTGCAGTTTTAGGTAACATGAAGGCAGCTTGACTTTAATCACTCTTTGTTTGTTTGTATGATCGAGAAGCTGAGCTGAGCTACCTTCATGGTACCTAAAAGACTGAATTGGTGCAAACTAAACTAAAATTGAACTGGCTAGACAGCTAATCCAGCTTCATGGTACAGGCCACTGGTGTCCACACTACTCCAACATTTTTGACCCGTGGTATCAGAGCATTTTGAAAATGCTAAAGAATCATTTTAGTTTGGAAATGCTGGTGTTTCTTTTGAGTATAGATGGACTGAAATGGGAACTTTTAAAAAAGCATGTCCGTTCCACATTTGCTCTCTGACTGGTCTTCTGGAATATTGCGTATTGTTCCCTGATTCGTCAAGCTCTCTCATATGACCATTACGTAACCAGTAGACTGCGAGTACAGATGTTGCCAAAATATGCACATACCCAATGAGCATGAATAGTAACATATCTTGTGATTTAGACTGTATAACGTTGACAGAGATTGTTTTTCTGAAATGCAATAAAAACGACACTCCGGGTGAATTTCTAAAACGCTGTTTTAAAATAAAGAAAAGCCCGAGTCAACAGTTTTTCCAGATCGCGATTTTCAACAAATAACATTGCATTTGATGCAAAACCTAAACTAAGCAAATAATAATGGTAAATAAATTATGTTTTCTCAAGCAAAGCAGCTTTTTTAAATGTACACTACAAACATTTTTGCTTTATTATTATTATTATTCCATTTGTCATCTCTGATTACCAATAGCACACGCACTAAACTTTACACTAAATTTAAACTACAACATTAAAGCCAATAAAATGTGCAGGGCTGGGGGTGTCGATTATCGGAATTGAAAACCACAGCCCTATAGCATCCACACCATTATTTGTTGTTTTTGCACTCCATATCGCAAGTGCAACACTATACAACATGAGCTACAAAGTTTACTGCATTGGAAAAGCATACATATAGATATAATTAAGATATTCCAATAATGCATCAAGAAGACTGTACTAAAAATAATTGCGATTAGACTCCCAATTATGTAAATTTCAGCTGAAAACTGGAGTGAATTTGAAGTACATGATGTTTTTGCAGTTGAGTCAACAGTATTATCTTTAAGCCTTATGTAAGACTCCATTAATAAATTCAATACATTTTATTCCTTTTGCTTTCATCCACTAAAGCCAGGTACCACATACTCATCCAGCCATCTTCCACTTAACCTTGTGTAAATGTATACTTAAATATATACTATACATAAAACATTATTATTATGCTAATGATGAACCTTTCTGACACATGCTGCTCAAGTCATCTCCCATATCACAGCTCGTGTATGACATTAAAGCTGCTATTTTTTATTTATTGTGGGTCAGGCACTCTCCTTGACCCACACCCGGGCTGCGAAACCATCTTTTATTTTAAAAGTGAATGGCTCTGTCCAAATTACATATCGCATTGCACAGGCAATAGAGAATTGGGGTGACGACACAAGGGTTGGAAACTGTTATTGTTCATCCAGGATGTAATATTGGATTCAACCTGTCCATGACCTTGTTAATCATTCATCTTTCAGCATTATGTAAAAGATAAGGCTGTGTGGAAATTATTCATTATGACATTTAAGGTGATATAAGAGTCAATAGGTTTTACTAACCCTAGAGATTGTGTTATTGTACATATAGAAGAGATAGTAATCTTGGCATCTGTGTCATTTGAGAAAGTGTAATGGTCAATAGAGCTCGTTTTGGAGGTGCCAATAAAAACTTGACCTGCTTCTTCAACAGTCAACCCTGGTAAACACAACAGAAGAGCCATAAAGTTAAACACGCCTGTTGCAAAAATAAAATGCCCTTGACACCTCACAAAACCAAGTATATACAGTTGAAGTCAGAATTATTAGCCCCCCCCCCAACACATTTCTAAACATAATAGTTTTAATAACTCATCTCTAATAACTGATTAATTTTGTCTTTGCCATGATGACAGTAAATAATATTTTATTAGATATTTTTCAAGACACTTCTATACAGCTTAAAGTGGCATTTAAAGGCTTAACTAGGTTAATTACGTTAACTAGGCAGGTTAGGATAATTAGGCAAGTTATTGTATAATGATGGTTTGTCTGTAGACAGTCGGAAAAAAATAGCTTAAAGGGGCTAATAATTTTGACCCTAAAATGGTTCATAAAAAATTTAAAACTGCTTTTATTCTAGCCAAAATAAAACAAATAAGACTTTCTCCAGAAGAAAAAATATTATCAGACATACTGTGAAAATGTCCTTGCTCTGTTACACTTCATTTGGAAAATATTTAAAAAAGAAAAAAAATTCAAGGGGGGGGGGCTAATAATTCTGACTCCCGGACACTAGGGATTTTGGTTGACCAATTATAGTCTGAGAAATAATCATGATTTGACATTTATCTCGATTATTATGCATTCATTAATTTCAAAACATTCCTAGTTTAGTAATTTAGATGAAAACATATCTTAAAGTGTTATTTAATGCTGCGCAGTAACCAATAAATACAGCACAAAATAATAATAAAAAACAAACAATAGCCCATTTCTCATTTTGGACTTAAAAATAAGTGAAAAACGTTTTGATTTTAAACATAAGCAATCATTTTACACTGAAAATAAATGACAGAACAATCGATAAATAAATAAAAATAAGAATAAATAAAAAAACATAGTATTTGTCTAATGTTAATCTAAGCTACAGTATTTATTAGCTAAGTATTTAAATGAATTGTTATCATCTGTGTTCATACATACATTCATTCCTTCATTTTCTTTTCAGCTTAGTCCCTTTATTAATCTGGGGTGGCCACAGTGGAATGAACCGCCAACTTATCCAGCATATGTTTTACGCAGCGGATGCCCTTCCAGCTGCAACCCATCCCTTGGAAACATCCATTCACTCTCATTCACACACATACACTACGGACAATTTTAGCTTACCCAATTCACCTATAGCACATGTCTTTAGACTATGTGTGAAACCAGAGCACCCGGAGGAAACCCACGCCAACACGGGGAGAACATGCAAACTCCACACAGAAATGACAACTGACCCAGCCGAGGCTCAAACCAGTGACCTTCTTGCTGTGATCGCTCTACCCACTGCGTCACCATGATGCCTCATACATACATAATCATTTAATTATAACTTGTAATAATTCGTCTATCTTTTGTTTACATTGCACTGAAAGACATGCACAACTCTCACTGCTACAGCGTGAGATGTTTTCAACTATAGGTGCTCTTGGAAGGTGCGAGTGTGTCACTCCCTATATGCGCGCACAAGCCGTGCGCCTCCATTGAAAACAACAAATTTGTGCGCGGAAAAGATGTGAAATGTGAAAGCCCTGCTGCTGCTTGATGTCTCAGCCATAGTTAATCCAGTGTGCCTGCGTATTAGCGCAGTGTATAAACTTGGAACTATCGCACAGTTGGCATAAATTTGTTTAGTTGCAGCAGTTTTGTTCCATGCAATAGAAACGCAGTGCTGAGAAGCCTTTACGATTAATTAACCGTGACAAATTAAATCGTGGTTAATATTGAAATCGATTAATCGTTTCATCCCTACCGGAGACTTTCAAGACTTTCCAGACTAACATGAAAAGTAGGTTGGGAGTAGTCAGCTACTGAGTACTGTATGTGCACATCAATGTAGTATCATTTTTGTGACTGTCAATTCAGTTCATCTTTATTTCTATACAGCTCTTTACAATGTAGATTGTGTCAAAGCAGCATAACAAAAAAAGTTGACTACACTTTAAATACTAAATAGCCATAATATTTCACATTGTTAAATTGAAACTAGGGTTGGGCGATGTTGACAATTTGGCATCGTACGATGTCTGATGTGAACATCGGCGATGGACGATGGTATCGTCGTCGTAGGCGGGGTGGGGGTCTTTGTTGTTAAATATCAATTAATACATAACGAATTTAATAATTGTAGCCTATCGTTTTCACTACCTGACCCACATGGTCTTTGCTTTACCCATGACCAAACCATAAATAAATAAAGTTATACAAAAATTACCACCTGTCAATCACTTTTTTTCCGCGGGACTCTGGCATGATCAGGCGGAGTGATCTGTGTTATAATGGCTTTTCCCCACAGCTGGTGGCGAAGACGAGACGAGAGTTCGTTTGGAGTTCACTGTAATTTATTGTGATTAATGATAACTTCCTTATTTTATTATTATTATGAGGACAAAATAACAAGTAAAGATGCTATAGGGCTCGACCGTTTTGGGTTTTGTGGGTTGGACGGTCCCAAATTTCACGAAAAGTGGGGGGGGTTGGGCGCTCCCATAGATATATGGGCCGCTCCAAAATGTATGAGGGGTGGTTGGATAGTCCTGTATTTCATGATAAGTAGGGGGAAAGGTCCCAAAATTGACGAAAATTGGGGGGTTACGGGAGATCGCGGGCAGGCGGGCATACCTTTTCAATACCGCCCAAATATCCACTACCCGCCTATGATATTTTTTTACCCGCAAACTTGGATTCAAAACCGCCCAATTGGGCGGGAAACAGCCCAATCTGGCAACACTGCATGTGAACTTGCTGAAGTAAAAAAGACCGGAATGCTTGCCCCGCCTTTGTGCTCTTCCTATTGGCCCACTGGGCTAGAACTGAACGTGAATGGATTGGTTAATATCAGCTGTCAATCACTCAGTCAACGCCTTCACATGACAGGAGCAACAGCCGCGGAAATGTGACGCGCTGAAGATGAGAGAATGAAAATAACACTGACAGATTTAGTTTTAGAAACCACCTAAAGTTAAATAGTGGCACATCTGATTAGTGATCATGTGCTGAATGTTCATCCACCATTTACACTTTTCCAAGAGTGGATAAAAGACTTCCAGTGGCTTCAAGCTCGCTATGAAAATAACTAAAGCCATTCACAATGTGGGACGGGGTTTACAGGTAACAGTGTTTGCCACTGAATCTACACATGTTAAGTGTGAGAGGTGCTGTATAATCCTCACGATGTATTTAATCCTCACGATGCTGTCAGTGCAAACAGCATATACCACATATAACACATATAGTATAATATAACACAGCTCATTAAGATGACATGCAAATAATAAGTCATATATCAATATACATGTGGGGCGGGGCGATGGATCACGATGCCGGCTCAGCATCGTCAAGTTTATCAGCCATCGGCGATGGACGATGACATCGTCTATCGGCCCAACCCTAATTGAAACTGTAGTACAATAAACACTTTTTTTTTTTTATTAATGCATGGGGTAGGTTTCAGATTGGGGTAGATAACACAATAACTTGGACTCTTGTCATGTACAAGACAAATAATCAATCAAACGCCCCTGAACAACCCACTTGGAGCTTAAGTCAACTTGATAAAACACCTATGTATGAAGTCAAACATAGATCACTCCAAAATTAATATAGGGGTGGTGTGGTGGCACCCGTGTCAGTAACTGGATAAAGTCGCTTGTTCGAGTCCCGGTTGGGTCAGTTGGCATTTGTGTGTGGAGTTAACATGTTCTCCCTGTGTTGGTGTGGGTTTCCTCCGGGCGCTCCGGTTTCCCCCCACAGTCCAAAGACATGCGGTATAGGTGCACACACAATTGCTCACGAGTAAGAGCGCTTGTGCATTTGGCTAATTCATGTGTTGGATTCATATCACATGAATAATATAAACAGCTCACAATGAACACTTTTGTAATTTGCTTAAACCTTTCCTAACTTTATTAAAGATTATTCTAGGTTCGAGCGGTATTTGTGAGGAATTGGATGAAAGCAAAATACAGCGGCATCTGCTGTTAAAAAAGTATGCACAGAATCAATTCAAAAGAGAATAGGGATGTATTTTGAAAACCTTGAAAGAAGAACCGATTTCTTGATCGAATTTTCCACCAAAGCTCTAACTATTTTGAGTACTATATCAATTTGGCATTAGGGCGGCATGGTGGCTCAGTGGTTAGCACTGTCGCTTCAAAGCAAGAAGGTCGCTGGTTCGAGTTTAATTTCTGTGTGGAGTTTGCAAGTTTCCCTGTGTTTGCGTGGGTTTCCCAGTAATGGGTTAAGGCTGGAAGGGCATCCGCTGCGTAAAACATATGCTTGATAAGTTCATTTCGCTGTGGTGACCCCTGACGAATAAAGGAACTAAGCCAAAGGAAATGAATTAATTAATGAATTTGCCATTAGTATAGTTAAAAACGTAATATACACCATTATGTGACATGAACCTCATTGCCATTGTGATTTGAACACAGATTGTTTTGCTTCCTAATCATCCTGTACAATATTAGTTTTTTTTTTTTTTGAGTCTCAAAGTGCCGGTACGGCAAAACGTTCATTTTAAAAATCATCAAAGACCAAGGTTTTGGCTATTTATTGTTAAACTGAAGAAAAAAGTCATCTACATCCTGAATCGCCAACCTGTTTTCACCCAGTAGGAGATGTTTCTGGATTAACATCTATGTTGATCCTGGAAAAACATTCCAATCAGCCAATCAGAATTAAGGGATACGTTTTCCGTTTATGTTAAGTTTAGGCTTACGGTTAGGTTTATGCACTTCTACATGATTGTTATCCTCTGTTACCCTCTGATTTTAGGAATAGTTTACAGTTATGTTTGGGTTTAGGGGTAGGGAATAAGTATGGATTACATTTTGGAACAGAAATGATGTTCCAGGATCAACACAGATGTTAATTCAGGATCGCATCGTACTTGGCAAAATCATGACGTGCATCCTGAATGGCCTGAGGTTGAGTAAATGAACAGTTCATTTTCAGTTTTTGTACTTTAAAAAGAAAATTCACAAGCCTTTAAAAAACTTACAGTACATGCAAAATGTAGTACAGGTACTGTAAATAAAACAAACTGTTAAAGTAAGAAAAAAGAAGCACCATATAACGCTCTGAATGCATGCATTATTGAAGTGTGAGGATTCAGTGGTAAATTGAAAAGGAAAAAGCTGTTTGTGCTAAAACAGCTGGGGGATGCGCATATTCTCAAAGCACATGTAAAGCGCACAGTCGGATGCAGATTTCTGCTTGACTGGCTAAAGATCTTACCGTGATGTAATATTATGAGTTTGAGAGAAGAAAGTGAAGTGCTTTGCATATATGGATGTGGTGTGTGAGTGTGTGGACGCAGGTGTGTCCTGATTTAAATGTTCATGCTTGTGGATGGCAGTTCATTAGAGAAAATCTGTTTCATTTTTTTTCTCTCTTTCGGTGTGTGTGTGTGTGTGTTGTGTGGTTCATAGGTGTAAGCTACATTTCCCCCAGGGATCGTACCCTTTGCTGAGTGATTCACTGTGCTTTGGAGAGAAACGTACCACTCTTCCAAACCTGAGGAAGATTAATATTTAATGCCAAAGCAGTTTTATATTCCGAACTCCTCTCTCGTTCTACCTTACACACTTCGCATTCAATTTCTCAGGTTTGCTGTCTCCTTCACTCCCTCGCTGTCTCCTTTTCTCTCCTCAGTTTCTCATTAAACACCTCTTCATTGGACAGTGGACAGGAACATGTCCAGACTGTCCTACACTGTCCCGCTCGGTGTCGATCCCACCTCTCACTCTCATTTTTTTTTTCAGTCTGTGAATCTGAATTTTCTTTCCTGCGTCTCTCATGGCTCATTTTGCTGTGTTCACTGACTTTATAGAATCTGCCAAATCTCCATAGAGTACAGTGTGTGTGTTGTAATTTACTGCTGGGTCAGTGTATGGAATAGAGTACCTCATGAACATTTGTGTACCTCTGTATTTTTTCATAAAAGTAATAAAAATAAGTTGTGTGCCCAGGGGCGGTTCATTCCGCTGTGGCGACCCCTGGTTAATAAAGGGACTAAGCCGAAAAGAAAATGAATGAATGAATGTGTGCCCAGGCTAACAAGATATCATGGTATCATGGTAAGTGGGTTTGATGTACTGCAGCTGCACTTGGTAACTAATAGTAAGAAGAATATCCTACAAGACATGAATACTAAAAGAAGCTTTATGAAATGGATATGTAGTCCAAAGACTTAAACTCAACCAAATTGATTATAACAGAAAAGTCAGTGTTGCACTAGGATATTTTTAAAATAATTGTATTATATTTAATAATAAAACAAAAAAAATCATTAAATAAATAAATAAAATAAAATAAAATAAAAAATAAATAAGGCGATGCAGTGGCGCAGTAGGTAATGCTGTCGCCTCACAGCAAGGTCACTGGTTCGAGCCTCGGCTGGGTCAGTTGGCGATTCTGTGTGGAGTTTGCATGTTCTCCCTGTGTTCGCGTGGGTTTCCTCCGGGTGCTCCGGTTTCCCCCACAGTCCAAAGACATGCGGTATAGGTGAATTGGGTAGGCTAAATTGTCCGTAGTATATGAGTGTGAATGAGTGTGTGTGGATGTTTACCAGAAAAGGGTTGCGGCTGGAAGGGCATCCGCTGTGTAAAAATGTGCTGGATAAGTTGGTGGTTCATTCCACTGTGTGACCCCGGATTAATAAAGGGACTAAGCCGAAAAGAAAATGAATGAATGAATGAATGAACAAATAATAAAATAAAATAAAATAAAATAAAATAAAATAAAATAAAATAAAATAAAATAAAATAAAATAAAAATAAAAACAAATAAAATAAAATAAAATAAAATAAAATAATAAATAAAATAAAATAAAACTTATTTAAAAAATTGTATTAAATAAAAAATAAATAAATGAAAAAAATACAAAAATAACAAAAAAATAAAAAATAAAATAACAAATAAATAAATAAATGAAATAAATTTTTTTAATTAAATTAACATAAGTTAAATTAAATTAAATTAAAAATAATAAAAATAAAAATAAATTTAATTAAACATTTTATTTAATTAAATTTAATAAATTACATTAAATTAAAATAAATTAAATTAAATAATTATGTAATAAAATAAAATAAATGAAAAATTAATTAAATAAATAAAAAGCTAAATAAAAATAAAATAACAAAAAAATGTAAATTAATTTAAGTAAATTAAATATAAAATAAAATGAAATAAAACAAAATAAAAATACATAAATAAAATAATATAAATCAAATTTTAATTAAATTAAAATAAATTAAAAATTAAATAAATAAATAAAAAACCTAGCAGTGCAATTCCAAATTAACTATTAAGAGTTGTTATAAAGAACACAGACAGGTACTGGGAGAGACGGAGAGTCTATTGGGAGAAAGGGAATGAATGTTTAGCCTCACGCTCATAGATGGCCCAATTATGCTGCAATTTTAGGCCACTTTGCTGAAAGTCTGTCGAGCTCAGCCCTGACAAAAAGCCCCATTAATAAGTATCAACATGCTCTACCACAGCTACTTTGATCTCGGTCACATGTGAAAAAGAGGATTTTTCACAGAATGGCAACATTCAGGATCCCTTCACATGAACCCTGTGTGCATAAAAGGGATTATGTGAGATGATAATCATGACCACATGCCCATACTCATCAGATATGCCATATCCATAACAAAAATCCCTCTTGTTGCTATAATTTCCACAAACACACTATGAGAACCCAACTCCACACACTATGTACACTTTATGGGCTTATCTGCAAATCCAGTTACTGGAATAGCCAATCCTGTTAATTAAAAGTGGGTGTCTACATTTTTTGGCCATGTACTGCAGACTTTGCCAACATCCTTTGTACCCATGCCAGATTTATTGTGGATTAAGTTAGACTGATTAAAATATGCAATGAACATGTAGGGCTTCGTAAAACACTTTAGAGATTGAAGTAGGTGATCTATATGTACACCAAAATGGGGCAATCATATGGGACTTCATATGGGACTTGTATTTTAAACATTTAATCATTATTATCCACATACCATCAAAATATTAAATGTGTACTTACTATTAGACATTTAAAAGGCTAATGAATTTTGAAATTTGACATAAATTAGGTCATTGAAACATAAAAACATCAAATTTTTTGAGTTCAAAGCTTTCTTGTTTAGTTTAAAACCACTTTAAATTCAACTTTGCAGTTAAAAAAGACACTGCTGTACAAAAATCTAGAAAGATGAAGAAAAAAGCTTGGAACATGCTTTTAAACAACTGTTGTTGATTCACGAGTTTTATATTTGCAAGTCTGTTTTTGAAACAGATTGTCCAACTGGCCTGTTGGAAAAAAAAAACAATGCTAGAAAGATCCATTGAGTAGTTTTACAATGTCTGGCTGTATTTTCAAATTCAAAATCAAATCAAATCACTTTTATTGTCTCATCATCAGCAGCACGTGTACTACGATGAGTGAAAAGCTTAGGTTCTGGCTCCAGACAGTGCAAAATACAGACAGTGCAAAGAAAAACAACATACTCCAAAAAACAAAACAATATACGGTCACACTTTATTTTAATGGTCCGTTTGTTGAATTTAATGGCCCGTTTCCACTGAGTGGTACAGTACGGTATGGTACGGGTCACCTTTATCAGGCTTGCATTTCCACTGCTAAAAGGGTACCAATGGTACTCTTTTGGTGGGCATGGTGTATAACAGAAAGTTTCAGTCAACTCATTTTTGCTTGAGAAAATGTCTACAGTAAAGCTGTACGGGTCGTTCACATATCATATGAGAAGCACTTCTCACAAAAAAAAATGCTTTATACACATAAATACTTCTGTATAAATGTTTATTACTAACTTTTCTATGAACATGAGTTGATTATAACTGCAGATCAATGTAGTAACATCTGCAATTATATAAAATAAATAAATAAATGCAACATATATGAACACATACAGACCCTTACAGTCTCCGACATGTTATCAATTATAGAAAATCTACACACAGCATACATTTAGTCCTTATTTAGGTTCAAAAACAACACGAAATATAGCCCAGTCAGTGCAAACCTCTCATCTGTGTCTTTAATCTTCAGCAGCACATGTAGCCTCTTGTTAGAAAGTAATTCCATCATTATCATAATTCCATGATAATAATAGTTAAACATGGCAGTTTGTTCACGTTTGCTGAAAAAATAATTGGCTCCTTTTTTCCGGCTTCTCCTTTGTTTTTTCGTGCGTCACTCTCACGTTTGTCAGTTTCTGACAGGATTGGGTTTTCAAAAGCACGTCAATAATCAAGCGCACGTTATTATCATGTATCACGTTTGTTATTTCAAATATAGACGAGCGGAGAGCGCAAGCAAGAAAGCCAAAGCACTCGCGCTTTAGACTGGCTTGTAAAAAACTATGGGGCACAGGGTAAAATCTGCTCTTCTTCTTGGCTTTGTGGCTGTTCATCAAGACGACGACACGGTTTGTTTGAGCTCGGGTCGACCATGGCTTGTTATTATATGTATATATTATTACGCTGTAATTTCTCAGCTGTGTGTTTAAAACATGGCGGTTCCTTTGTTTTCATTCTGGCTTGTTGCGTGAGCGAATGACGTATCTCTGTAAACCAATAGCGTTCAGCTGCGCATCTAGCTCCGCCTTTTGGTACCCTTGGTACCCTTTGCAAAGGGTGCCGAAAAAGTGGTACGGTACGATTCGCTTTTAGGTACCCTTTGACCGTGAAAACGGCCATAAAAGCGTACCGAACCTAACCGTACCGTACCGTACCACTCAGTGGAAACGGGTCATTAGTTACATTGCATCTACATGCCAACTAATTCTCATTAGATTATAAGTAGACTGTTAGGGTTGGGGTTAGGGTTAGTGTAAGTTGACATGTACTTGCAAAGTTTCCTTATAGTCAGTTAAATGTCTGTTAAATGTCTGGAGCAGTATCAAAAGATATTAAGCAGACAGTCTACTAATACTCAAATGGACCATCAACATAAAGTGTTACCCAATGTACAATTAGCAATGTTGACAGTAATACGTAAAAGACAATAAATATGTGATAGACAATAAATGCCTTAAAAAAAACACATTACAACCGTGTTTTAATACCTCAACAGCAATGCATTTGACACGGTAGCTTCATTGATTGTGAAGGGAGTTGCAGAATGATAACTATGAAACAGTATTTTTCCAATTGTTCTACAAAAGATTACTTATAATGTTATTAACTCAAGCTTATTTGTCTAAAACCAGACACCAATTCTTTTTCAAATCTAGGTCACCTGTCAGTCAAAGTCACAACATACCCACAAAGGGACATTTTCTAACCTCAACTGAAGCATGTTGCATTTTTGCAGCATTTTCAAGAGTTCACACTTACAGACATTTGACTGAATAGAATATGCGTATTTGGCGTGCTGTCCGGGGAGAGGGCTCTGAGCTCGGAAAGACACCCTAACTCGTGTTATTCCCCTTATCAGGATAGAGAGAGATAGGGTCCAAGCGCAGTGTCTAGCCTGGCTCCAGAATGCTCCCCTCTCAGATTTAAGTAGGTATCCGGTTTAATAGTGTGGAGTCGGGGTGGTGGAGGGATGCTGAAGTCAAGAGAAAACAGAGGTATGACGTGTTTGACTATTTATAGGGGTTTGGTCTTGAGCTAATTGGATAATAGAATGATTGTCTGTGATGAATTAGCCTCGTCAAAGAAAACATCACTTATTGTGGCTGATTGTAAAACAGGGTCTGAAATCGAAGATACAACGTCTCTTTTAAGGGGCTGTTTTATATGGATTTATTAATCATTCTTACTTTTCAATGAATGCGAACTGTCATAATTTATTAAAGACACAAACCCCTCACTGCACGTCAGCTGCACCTTCAGCAAACCTCCTAATACGTGCAGCACGAAGACTTTTATGATAATTTATGAGCATCAAAAGTTGTGGATCTGTTCGGCAAAATATTTGACTGCGTGTCACTGCATATCAAACAACATAAAACAATACAAAACGATATAACTGAAGCAATCTCCACTGTGTTGAGCGAGAGAGCTTCTCTTCCCGTAAAACTGAACAGTCGCATCATCGATGAAGTAAGCACGCTCCAGCTCGGAAGGTAAATGCAGTGTGAGTGCAGGCCGTCGGGGGAGAGGGGAGGGAGGACAAGTGCGCTTTGGCACGGTTCAAGGCAACTGTACCTAGTGTGAGTACGCCCTAAGCCAATCTAATCTTAAATTCTCAGTTGTTACATTTCTTCCAGCTTTCAGAAGGACGTCCTACTGTGTTGCAATCACACACAGGCAATTTAAGAAACAGCAGTATAGTATTTTAATAATTCCTGGTTTTCTTTTTCCATATTGAACACACTGAAGTTTCAGCAGTAAACATATGGATAAAAATCAGAATTTTTTTATTTTTCACAAACATAATTTTCACAAAGTCACACAGAATTTGCTGCAACAACCCAAACCAAATCTCTTACGACACAATTCAAAGAGCCAGAAAAGCTTATCAGCCAAAAAAAAAAGAGATTCAAACTAAATGAATTCATTCATTACTTTTCTCCACTTCTTCTCAGGCTTAGTGCAGGGAATGTGACAGGCTAGAAAGCTATTACCAATGGCAATTCATCAGCTTCCAAATATTTGGTAAGATGTCCTTTCAAATGTGAGGTGCTAGACTCTTTTGTGGCCTGACCTTGTGTGGGTGGATGGATGGTTATTTGATGAATTGATTGTGTGGGCATTAGTGACAGATTATTGGAAATGTGACACTTGTGTTCAAAGCAGTAGAAGGCTTTGGCTTACAACACTGAGAGGGGTTAATAGGTCAGTTCTGAACAAGTGGAAAATCAGTGTCATCTCAGTGCGCTTCCTCTGCCTGTTTGCAATAGGAAATACATTTTAGATTAGGAGTCATTATTAGAAGTCACTTCTGAATGATTTATTAGTCAGCTGGTCATGCAGAAATTATGCTTTGGTTCATACTTGTTCATGTTACTTCGGTGCTGGTGTATCTGGAGGACCACCATAACTGTGCCGCTTACCAGGGTAACCCATCAGCACTGTAAAAAATGCTAAGTTCCATACAATTCCTTCATGTTGTCCCAACACAAATCAATTAAGTTAACTTAAATGTTTTTGCAAGTTTAAGCAGATTGAATATGAAACAATTAAGTTGCACCAAAGAAACCTCAAGAATAGTGTGGATTCAGCTAATTTTAACTAAGTAGTTTGAACAACCACCAACCACTGAGCGTTTTTTTATGTTATTTGAGTTCAATTCCAACCAAGTGATCTGAGCTAGCAACTCTGGAATAGAAAACAGACACAATAACAAGGACGATAAAGTCTGCAGTCTCTAGTAGGCTAGTGTGAATTTTGAGATCAAGGAAGACAAGTTTACTCATACAGTATACCTCCCTTTAGCCAGCCTCTGTTACACTAGTCCGTGTCACGGCACCAATATAATCCCCTTGTTTCTATTTGACCTGTTCTGAGTGGGATTCAAACAGGGATCTGAAAGGTTAGGAGGTTGCTTTAACAAGATTAAGGGCTGAGGTTTGAATTTACAGCTCCTGGTTTTCATTACACTTACACCCTGTTGCCGAGATGCATGATTTTAGCCTTGATTTTGACTCACTAACACTGAAATTGCTGACAAGTGCCAGAAATTGAAGGCAAATATGTGCTTGTTCATTCTAGTGACATTAACGCAGGGCAAACGATCAAAGTTACAAACTGAAAGAATCATCAAGAAATTGCCTGTAAATGTCCACAATTAAAACAAAGCCTATTAC
This sequence comes from Danio kyathit, assembly GCA_903798195.1. Lineage (NCBI taxonomy): Eukaryota > Metazoa > Chordata > Actinopteri > Cypriniformes > Danionidae > Danio > Danio kyathit. Next base: position 45,005,700 of record LR812537.1, on the reverse strand, counting down.
AGTATATTCCCAGGTAGCAAAGAATTCTGGCCCAGATTTGGCATAAAGCTGGCACAACAGGCGTTTGTCCGACACTGGCATACAGTATGTGGGCCAAACGTGGCCCGGGTTTGGCAGAGGTGGCACCATCTTTAAGGTGGCACACAAGACTTGGGCCAGATATCAAATGTAGTATTTGGACCAGATGTTAAAAAATTTAATGTGGGCCACGTAAGTTTGGCGTATCATGACCCACTTTTAAAATACATTTAAATAATTTTTGAGTAAAGAAAGAATTCTACCAATCAGGTCGCTTTGGGAAAAAAGCACATTCATAGCACACTTAAAGCGAAATGCTTCATGGGTTTATCAAATTCATTGCAGTTGGGGCACACCAACATATCTAGCCCAGTTCACACCAAGTTATGGGTTGTTAACTTGCCTGAGACTTGGCCCAGATATGGTCCATGTTTGGCCCTTGTATAGAAGCCAGACTTGCAAAAACTGTTTGTGTGGGTTGCTAGAGATACACAACTGTAGTTTAAGTCAGTAATATCTCAAACAGTATTTGCTGACCAACAGCTAGTATAAAACATTGCAACAATAACAACATAATACCATTGCCTTCTCAGTTGGGCATGGGCATATTTAATAAAAAAAATAAATAAATAAAAACAGTAAAGGTCGAAATATGGAATAGATTTACAAAACCCCTGTGACATTCAAATATAAAAGCAGAAGTTCTCTTTTGTCTTTGTGTGCTGTGTATTGGGAAATGGTCTGTGAACCTATGCCTCACCTGGCACAGCCGTTCTTTTCAATAAATAGATTATTGGAGCGAGATATAGAGAAGTTGATTTATCTAAAACCTCCCAGCTGGCCTGTTCACCCCGCTACATCTGTCCGCCACTTCAACAGAGAGAGCTTTGGCGGAGAATCCGTCACGCTCTGCCGAGGTCCGCCCAGCCTGCTGCTCTCGGATTTGCATATTTGCATATGTTTGTGTGGTTAATTACAGATTAAGGTGTCTCAGTATGGTCTGCTTGATTAACATTTTAGAGTTATATACTGTAAACAATGATCGGAGCGTGCTGGATGAGTGAGAGGAATTAAATGGTGGATGTTTTCATGAGATTGTAATGATAGTTTTTACTTTAATGTGGCAAAACAAAATCAGCTGAAATCACAGCTGGAGCAAATTTGTGGGAAAATAATATTTCAATGTGAAAAGTGTTCTGCTTATTGGGCTTTATCAGTACACAGCAAAATCCAATTCTTAAACTTAATTTTTGTACTTTGATATTCCTGTAGTGAAAATCAATAAATAATGAAATATCATGATGAAATAATAATAATAATAGTAATAATAATAATAATAATAATAATAATAATAATAATAATAATAATAATAATAATAATATTTTATACAACCAACCCCCGGTTTCACAAACAAGGTTTAAGGCTAGTCAAGATTAAATTGCTTGTTTGAGCTGTCTAAACTCAAAATAACTTGCAGTGAGATGTCTTAAAATACATCAGTGTCATTTTTTTTCTCCAGGTGCACACCAGTAATATATTTTTCTAAGGCCAATTTTAGGAATGTGGCTTAAATAGCCTAATTTAACTAAGGCCTAGCCCTGGCTTAATCTAAGCCCTGTTTGTGAAACTGGGCCCAAGTCTCATTATTGATATGTACCCCTGTTTACATTTCTTGACAGCGCGAAATACATCCCAGGAAGTTTGTTTTTTGCAGTTTTTGTTTTCACGAATCCACCAGGGCCGCTGTATACGTTTTTTCAGATCTCAAATTTCTCTCGCCATTCGCACCTGCTGTTCTCGCGTAAATTCACCAGAGGCCGCTATCGACTGATTGACTGATCCGCTGATCGACCGATACCTCCACCCCATTCCCTAAACCCTACCGATAGTGTTTTCAAAAGCACCGACTGACCAGATCACCACCTTCCCTAAACCCAACCGACAGTGTTATGAAAAGCAATCCCGAAAAAGAAATCCTTGTGGCTGCGTGATTTTTACCACATTTTCAGATTTTACCATGTTCTCACCCTGTAATTTACTTATTTTATTTGTTCCCTTTTGTTTTTGTCTTACCCACTTTCTGGAACTGTTCTTCGCCAGACTTTACCCTGTCGTCGTGGTCAACTCCTCTCTATGTCTCAAGTCCGCCAACATACATGGCAAGCTACTGGGCAAACTTGTAACAAAAATTACAAAAACAGCAATTAACAGCAATAACAAAAAAAATTGTAACAGCAATTACAAAAAGTTAGCAAATTGAGAAAAGATCTTCATCAGTTTGATAGCACACATACTGCAAATCGTCACAACGCAAACAATTAATAAAATGCGCTGCATTTTCTCACAACGCAAAAAGAACGGAACACAACGCAAATGTTTCAACGGGACAACATACATGTAGTTGATCTTTGAAAGGTGAGTTTTTTGTTTATTTTAATATCCTGATTCCTGTGTCTTTATTAGCCTTAAAAAAACATAACTTAAATAGCCAGGTCCGTCATGTTTTAGGGTCTCAGTGAAACATTTCCGTTGTGTTGTGACAATTTGCGTTGTGTCAATTTGCAGCATGTGTGCTGTAAAAAAACTGATGAAGATCTTTTCTCAATTTGCAAGCGATTTTGTTATTGCACATGTTTTCTTAAATTGCAGCACGTTAAGCTCTCAGCCACAGTAGGAAAAGCCGTCCACACAGAGGTAAGCGGTCAGCTAGTAGTGCGAAACAGAAGCCATTGGTAGCGTTTGTTTTAAAGACAAAATGCAGCAATACGTTGCTCTGGCTACATAATTCGCGCTCTGCAGAAATGTATACGGGGGTACATTTTTACAAAACGCCTGTGTTGCAACCACATCTTCTTTGAATTTATGGAACTTTTTTACAGATTGTTTGGTCTAACTAACAAAAAAAATAAAAAATCCTCTGGGTGTAAGATTAGGCTCAATGTCATAAACTGGGAGAAATTAAGTCACATATATAGTTTAATATAGTTGTCATACATAAAGCTGAAATGTTATCATTTACAGTCCAAAATACTATAAAACACAGTTCACAACAGACTTATAAATTCCATTAGATTTGTGCACAAAAACGAACCAAAAGGATGTTATAAGATGACATTCTCTTGTTCCATCAGTTCACAGCAGTAGTTTGGGTATGTCTTGTTTGACCTGCTGTGCTCAGCGGGGTTCACTGTCTTTGACCTATGACTCAGTGGGAGTTTGAGACCTGAGTATTTGACTTTGTTTCCTCTGACTGGCAGAGTCAGTTATCTTGAAGCAACGCCTTGGTTTCCCTCGCCCCTCTAATATTGCCGCAATGTCATCTAATTGGGAGAAGTGAAGCGTGTACCGAGGAAGAAAGAGCTCCGTGGAATATGCAGAAAGCAAGCCGAGACTACAGCAGGCAATCGGCACTGACTTATTATTACACTACAGTCAGTGATTTCTCCACCACTGGAAGATACAAAAAAACACACTGAGCTAAAAGCCCTGAGACTAATTAATTCTCCGGGACATTTAATTGAAGTTAGAACTTTGGAGTCAAATGGTTTTTTGCTGTTATGTGAAATTGTCTTTACTATGAGAGACTATGAAAAAGTAGAGCGACCCAGGCTCATCCTTAATAGGTGGTTCTGGCTATCCGCAACACCACAAAAACATATTTATACACACGTTTCAATGCAGTTTCTAGGTGAAATGGATAGCAGAAGGGAGTAAAATACCAACAATTATTATCATTGACAAATAAACATTTTTATGCAGTTTTTTGCTCAACACTACACTGTAAAACCTAAAATGTTAAGGTAACTCAAACCATTTGAGGAAAGCGATTGCAACAAACCATTTAAGTTCAAAAACTAATCCTAATGAGTACTGTGAACTTAATCCATTTGAGTAAATGAAGCACAGTAAAATTCAATAAATGAAGAGAACTCAAACCAACTGAGTACTGTAAAACCCAATAAGTTAAGGCAACTCAAACCGTTTGAGGAAACCGATTGCTACAAACCATTTGAGTTTAAAAGAGCTAATCTATATGAACATTGTGAACTTACTCCATTTAAGTTGAAGTAATGAGGTATTTAATTAACTCATTACCTTCAACACTGAGTTCAAAACTCTTTTCAAATGAGTAGAATTAACTTTCAGTCAATTTTGAGTTAACTACACTCATTTCAATTTGATAAAGTTGACTGTTGGGTTTTACAGTGTTTATAACCACCTCAAAATAATTAAATGGTAAGCAACGTTTGGAAAAACAAATGATATTCCATCATTAAAATGTCTCCAAGTGGACAATAGTGGACACTGTACTAAATGCATTGACAAAAGGGCTCAAAGTCATGTAAAGACTTTGTATAAGCGTGAACACCTCGGTAAGTGCAGTTTTTGCTTTTATTGACATTTTAGATTATGATTTAGAATAGATACATACAGAAAAAACACCCCTTTGTGGACGTTTCACAAGAAAAGTGCAGTAAAACATACTGGGATCAAGTATAAGTTTTGCCTATTAAATGTGGCCAGAACCTATTAAAAATAAGACTGGGTTAAAGCTAATGCTGTCAAAATCCTTAGGGACAATGCTTAGCATTGGGGGGCAAATAGCGAAATTGACCCGCCTCACTTATATTGGACGTCAGCAGGAGGTGAGCTGGGAAACTCTGAGGGCTGTCGATATGTCTGATACCCACAGCAGTAGCAGCACTAGCCATGATGGATTACAGTGCTGTCTGGAAAGTGTTATTCATCCCCATTAATCAAAGCGCTAGGAAAGTTGCGGACAGTAGTGCACAGCTTCATACAGCTTTATGAAGTTAACCACCACCCACCCTGCCAGACTTCTGAGAACTTATATAAAGGCTGGACCATATTCTGGTCAAGAACTGCCCACTTAGATAGGAAGAGTCTGTCTGACTGACATGTGAAGTAATGTAATGAAATAAAATGCTACTATGAGTGATTTAACATTTCTGTTTTCAAGAAGTTGTTAAATATTTAACTACTTCAGTCTTATTCTCTCTACAACATTAAAACAGACATTTTCCACTGAAATCTGTGCTCTGCTTCTGTGAACAGTAAACTCTGCTTATTTTAATTTGATTCGTGATCGGTCAATTATTATTTTAATTGATTTGATTGAGTGATCTCAATCATTATGACATTAAGGAGGTGCTACTATATGGCTAGAAGGCATAGTAGCCTAAAACATTAACATTTAAAGAGCACCTATTATGTAAAAATCACTTTTATAAAGGATTTAAACACAGTTTTGTAGAAACAGTGTGTGATTATAGCCAGCATCTTATAGTGAAAATGTATTAACTTAATTTTTTATAATCACACTTCTCCATTTGTACGTCATCTGAGGAGGAAAGCCCCGCCCACTTGATCTCACCGAGGCACAGGCATTTGTAGCTCCGCCCTCTGGCCGGGAGCACAATGTCGTTTGCATTTAAAGCTACAGTCACCAAAATGGCACAATTTGGATCAAAGCCAAGCAGTTTCAAAGAGCTATAAAAATATCTGTGTATTTTGAGCTGAAACTTCTCATACACACTCTAAGAACATCAGAGACTTATTTTACTTCTTGTAAAAATGGTCACCTTTAAACCTTTTTGTTATTCTGTTGAGAAATTTCAAAGGGACATTTTGGTAGTTTTTAATTATTACTCGGTGGATGTGCATGTACACCCCTTCTTAACATGATTATACTTAGTAAGCCAACAATGCACATGGTCATGTAAATGTGCTAACCTGTTTATTGGAGTAAAGAGGTGTAAGCATAAACCGATCTTGGCCCCTTTTTTCGATTTCGGCGCACTAACTAGTTTTCTGTTGATTTATTGATGTGTGATATGCGACAAGAACACATCTTTTCTGTGGATTTAGGCAAACATTTTGCAGAACGAAGGAGGAAATATATCTCAGACGCTTTCTTGACCCAAATATAATAAAAAGGGCTTTTCATCACATGCAGTAAAAATGGTCTTCAGTCTTGAGAGGATAATATATTTCATGCTGACATATTGCAATACTGTTCTTCAATTTTTTATTGATTTATTTAACATGACAACTGACATACCAAATGAAGTAAACTGATTTAAAAATATGGTCTTGTAAACTCAGTTTACTTGCATTGCTATTTCTGGTTTGCATGTTAAACAGGTTATTTCAATGAATTTTAGTGAGTTAACAGGGTATTAGTGTGCTTGTAAACAAGCTCGTTGTTTGTGCTCTATATTTGTGATCCAGACAATGAGTCAGTGACCCAAATTACAAAATTAAGTTTTTGGTATCAATAGAAAGAGGAGACTCTATGCTTTAAAATGATATTCAGATTTATACCTTGAATGGTTTTGAAGATATGTCTATTTGATATGTCCTTTTGAATTATGTTTGTCTGCACTATTTTTCCAATTTAAAACAGAGAACATCTAAAGAGAAACCACTTTGTGGTTATTTAGAAAATCTAAATAAATTTTGACCGTTTTTGGCTGATATCAGCATTGGTCACTGTTTGTGTACATTTCTTAGCTTTTCGATTTTATACAATGATTAACACCATATTTGGAGAGCAGAGATACTGACATTTCACGGGATGCCCAGAATTTAGAGAGGAGTTAAGAAAAGCAATGTTCATTTCTAGCTAATTTAGTAAAACTTTAAAAGTCATTTAAATAGCTTTACTCAATGATCTGGACTACAAAAATATGTGAGATTATTTTTAATGTCCGTTCTGTGAAATTACCAAAAAAAAAAAAAAAAATTCACATTATCAGCCTTTTTTTTTTTTTAAATAGAACGGTGTGACTTCTGACTCATTTCGCCAGATCGGGTCACATTTCAAGCAGTCACTGTAAACAATTGAAAAGATCAAATCAGAAAGAAACGTGAACATATCCAGGTAATAAGGACATATTATTCACAGGCACTTAGAAAACAAAGCAGAAAAAAAAAGGTTTTGTTGGTGCTTCAATGCAATATGCAAGAAGTTGTGTATTGTGAGAGGCCAAGAAGACTGAAACCGAGACTCCATCATCTAGACTGACTCAAACATTACAAACTATTCTATAAAACTTCCCCAAAAAAAGCCTTAAAACTGACTCAGTATAAAAATAACAGTCACTCTGTATTAGGAAATGGAGTAGTCAGCAACACCATCGCATGTGAAGTGTCTACCATCACCAGGGCCTCAGATGAAAAAGATGAGCTTCTAAAATAAAGCTTTCAGAGGTCTAATTAATTCAGAGAATGGCATTGCATCAGAAGGTTTGGAAAAAGGGAAATGTTGTGTCATGGCCTGACTCTTCAACCGGCTCGTTAATTAAGCTCTGTTCGCATTTGTCAGCACTCAGCCGCTTCGCCCACCAATGAAGCAACTGTATGATCATTAACGCATGCTTCTCATTCTTTCATCCTGATTACCACCTGACGACATATGTGGAAAATGAAGAGTTTATTTACAAACAGCAGACACCAAACTTCGCAAGTGCTAAATTAGCTGCATAGCGTGTGTAGCTTGGCATTTCCATACAGGGCTAGGGGCACATTTCTGACACTGAGCGATGCATTGAGTGGGAGATATTAGCAATTAAGATTTACTGAGATATTATAATTAGGACAAGGGAAAAAAATGAAATATCAATGTAAACATTGTTTGCATTTTCTCCTCTGTGTGATGGAAAGAAGTGTTTAGCTTCACTTCATGTTCTCTAATCACTGTATAACTGAGACATTGGAATTGTTGGCGCATAAACAAACAGTGAACGCATTGCGATGAGCATCTTTTGAACTGAGCATGATGAGAGCTGTCAGTGACTCAGTGAAGCCTTTCATTTTAACAGTGCAGTCACAGTAACATCGATGAATATGCAAGAGCACCTAATTGCGACCTTCCAGAACTTGCTAGTATCCAATAGCAACGGTTTGGAGGGTCAAGGCGATGTAAAAGGACATGTGAGAGAAGCGACACCCTATGTATAAAATCCAAGGGCAGAGAGGGCTTCCATATAGTGCTGTTTTGTTTATAAAATCAGTCCTTCTCACTAGCACTTGAACCCACATCGCTCAAAACCGTCTCTTGATCCGTCAATGGAAAAAAAAAAAAGATGAAAGAGAGTTCCTGAGCGCTATAGAGATATACAGTATATAAAGAGAGAGAGAGAGAGGGAGAGAGCAAAGAGTTCCAAAGGGGATCATGGAAATGCATCATATAATGGGATGGAAATTCTATCGCCAGCCGTAAGAAGGATGAAGAGGAGAATGAGGGTTGGAATAAAATGGGAGATGAGGAAGAGGAGGCATAGAAAATAGTAAATAATCTTTGCTGTTTAGTGAATCGCCAGTATTGATGACTGGGTGTCCTCTATCCATTGTGGCAGAGATCCCATTCACACTCCCGTGCGACAGGAATTCAGGGTTTCTCTTTGTCAACGCTGAAGTATGTACTGTGTACTGTATACCAGAGTAATTGGATTTGCCCTATAGAGTACATAGGCCAAAATGTGCAGTGTGCAACTAATGTACAACGCATGGTAGTAATGAACACTCAAGTCACGATTCTATGATAGATAAGTCAAAAATAAAGAAGAGAGCTTTTAATCATTATTTGTATTACTATTAAGACAAAATGAACATCTATTGCTGGGAAAACACCAATGGGGAAAGTGCAAAAATATTCATGATTCTGAATGATTAATTAGGCTACGCACATATGCTTGCACTCTGTCACTGACATATAAATAAGCCATTTATACTGCTGAAATCAGACATTTAATATCAGGGGTTTCAAACTCAAATTGGCAGGGGGCATTTCAGTGACTGACAATTCATGGGAGGGCCGTTTTAACATTCGAGCACAAGAAAAAAGTGGAAACCTGATGTAATTGATGCATCATAGGACAACAGACATGACGTTTACTGTATATTTCAAGCATTACCTGTCACCAGTGATAATGCAAATCAGCACGTTTATCGTGTCACACATCAGCTGCTGGAATATATCTGTGGTTGTTGTGTGTATGGCCGAGTGTTAGACACACACTCAGTCATTTTTCCACAGATTATATGCAGTCAAAACTCCAGCTTTTTGTTTCTTGCTGTACATATTGAAGGGTAGTTTAAATTGCTACGAAAATACTACAAATAATAGGCATAATAGTTACTATTCTGTCCCAAATTGTTCTTCTCAATATCTTTCTTTTTTTGTAAAACTACAACAAAGAGAGGAAAAGTGTGTACATATTCACATTTGCTTTAACATGTTAGCAGTACAATTTTACTAATGTACATAGTTTTTATGCAAATCTTAATAAGCATATGAGGAAAATCTATTAAATGAGACCATATAAGCAAAATTATCATATTTGTTACACCACCAGCATAACATGTAAGTCATGAAGAAGTGTTTGTACAACAAAATACAAGTGGTATAAAACTGATTATAATCAAATGACCCTCGAATATTTACATAAATAGAGCTTTTAAAAAATAGGGCACTTACGGACATGTATTTTAGCGTTTAAATCAGCCACAGAAATAAAACGCATGTGTGTTACTCGACCGTACACTGAGAGAAAACGAAAGTAAAAGTAAAACTAATCCGAATGCAGTACTAAAAATGTCGACTAGGTGACGGGTCAAAAGCACAAGTGGCTAGATGCAACTGCACAACAATGATAGTGGTTCAAAAATATGTGTTTTGGCGGACCGAATCTTGTTATATATTTTGACGTCAGTTGTGGGCCGGAAGGAGCAGGAGGGCAGGCTGTAAATGTTCCGCGGGCCGACAGTTTCAGAACCCTGTTTTATATTATTATGCTCTCCCTTTCATAATAAAACATTGCATTCAACGTTTTATATACACTGCAGTTTATTGGCGTACTGTCAATCCATAAGCTTTATTTATTCATCAGACAGCATTGATCACAAGATGTTCAAAAGTCCAGGAAAGAAACATTGTCAAAACATTCCATGTGACTTCAGTGGTACAAACAAATCACACAAACTCTTAGAACACTAACTGTATGTGTGGCAATATGATGTTTGTGTGTCACACTGTAAACACTAATGCAAAATACGTCATACTACCTGTAGTAAACGTGCACCTTGACCTGAAGCAGGAAAGAATACGTAGGCGATTAAAGAATATTTGGTGCACATAAAGTGTTATAAATCTTATAATGAGCTTGATCAAGAGTAGATGAAACTGTACCCCTGGATCAGGATACACTGTAAAAAATGGCTGTGATTTCAACGGTAAAAAAACTGTAAAAATGCTACAGTACAAATCCGTAAACTGGTTAACAGTATGTTTCCGTAATATATACGGCGAATAACCGTAAATTGACTTTCCCATAATTCCCAGCATGGCACATCACTTTTTATGCTTTTTGTTGACATTACTATGGATCTTTTTAGTTGTTTCCCCATCAGTAATGTATATTAGTGAGTTATGTGACATCTAATGTTGATAAACAATGTTTATTTCATGACTTTAATTTTATGCGTGTTACCATACTGGTGTTTAGTAGCTGTGTGAATGACACTGAACACCTTCTTTACACTGATACACTTTTCTGATTGTGGGTAAAGTTGTTTGTGATGAGCATTGAGTCGTTATGTATGAACTTTCTTATCACCACCTGCATATGGGTGTGTTATGTCTATCTGTGTAACAAAAGATGTGTAGATGTTGCTAATTTAAAATACAGACATATTACCTCTATAAATTAATAAAATACGGTAGTTTACTGTAAAAATAAGAATTTACTTTTACGGTTTGTACCGTATTTTTTACGGTTAAATACTGGGAACCACAGCTGCCGTTTTTACAGTAAATTTAACGGATTTATTTTTTACAGTGTAGCGGGAGGCAGAAGCAAAGTGATCTCAAGTCAGCCAGAAAACATGACGGAAGAGGTAACTGTGTGCTCTTTTTGAAGATTTGACTGTATGAGTCATGGTATGTTAACTTTTATTTCCTGGTTTTGTTCCGGAAATTATCAATTTACAAATTAAGCACTGCATAGGAGGGATAACTCGGAATAGAGCACAACCAGGAACTATGCTTCTAACTACAGCTCTAGAGGAGTGGTTACAACCGCACATGTTTGAAATGCAATGTTCGTTGGAATGACAGTTTCAGGAAACACCAAATCGCTGAACTATAAATGTGACAAGGGAACTTGCAACGTTAGTTCGGAAATGCACTGCAGCTCAGTGGAAACAAGCCATAAAATAGCAGAATTAGTGTGGCTATGGATTGAAGAGCTGAAGATATGGAAATCATAGTAAAGTATAGTAAACCTCTGTACTCAAAACAAGCAATGTATCTACACCAAGCAAACTGTGATAAAAACAACAAAGGCAGTGCGCTGAGATAAACAGTGCTGCCAGTGGTGCTGTTCATTCCCAGTAAATTTACCCCATGTGTGCTACTAATGATGGCCAGCTTTCCACTGTTTGCTGACAAACTGCAGCTATAGATCAAGATCAAAAAGTGTGAACTGCACACAAGTAAAAGTTCCCACAAATTGAGTTAGCGGCGTTGAGTCAGAAGAAAAGTGGAAAACATACAGAGAGGAGACTGCGTGACACTGTGTGAAAGTGTGTCTGCGCGTGTGGGCAGCAGATTAAAGTTGATGTGGCAAACTGGTGGCTGTTTGTTAGCATGTGTGAATGTGGCTGATTGACTGCAGGTTGAACAAAACAAGCAAAGTGTGTGTGTGTGTGTGTGTGTGTGTGTGTGTGTGTGTGTGTGTGTGTGTGTGTGTGTGTGTGTGTGTGTGTGTGTGTGTGTGTCATGTGACTGGGGACTGGACAAAACAGTGTGTGTGTGTACTTGTTTTTATATCCCGGTGGGGACTTAAACCTGAACTCATCAAAACTTGGGGACTAAAATCTCTCTCTCTCTGTGCGTGTGTGTGTGTGTGTGTGTGTGTGTGTGTGTGTGGGCAAATTATTTGTATGTTTTAAAGTCTGTTTTTACATGATGAAATATGTCTCAGGTGTTTCCACTATGTGTCTGTGAAGTTTCAGCTCCAAATATATCACAGATCATTTATTATACCATAAAGTATTAAAATCAAATAAAACAAAACAAAACAAAATACAATACAATTAAGCACAATTAAAATAAATAAAATTAAAGCAAATAAAATTAAACAAATAAAATAAATAAAATATAATACAATTAAATACAATAAAATAAAAAAATTAATTAAGTTAAATGAAACAAAATTAAACAATAAATACAAAACAATAAAATTAAATACAATAAAATTAAATAAAACAAAACAAAATAAAAACAATACAATAAAATAAAAAAATAAATTAAACAAAATTAAACAACAAATACAATACAATAAAATTAAATACAATAAAATTAAATAAAATTAAAGCAAATTAAACTGAATTAAATTAAACAAAATAAAATAAATAAATAAAACACAAAAGAATTAAATACAATAAAATAAGTGTCAGAGTGGCGCAGAGGGTAGCACGTTCGCCTCACAGCAAGAAGGTTGCTGGTTCGAGCCTCGGCTGAGTCAGTTGCCATTTCTGTGTGGAGTTTGCATGCTCTCCCCATGTTCGCGTGGGTTTCCTTCGGGTGCTCTGGTTTCCCCCTGACATGCAGTACAGGTGAATTGGGTAAGCTAAATTGTCCGTAGTGTATGTGTGTGAATGAGTTCCGCTGTGGCAACCCCAGATTAATAAAGGGACTAAGCTGACAAGAAAATTAATGAATTAATAAAAATTCTATTTAATTAAACTTAATTAAATTTAATTAACAAAACAACACAAAATAGCATAAAACAAAATGAAATAAAACAAAATAAAACCATTACAATTAAATACAATAAAAATAAATCAAATTAAATTAAATTAAATTAAAAAAATTAAATAAATAAATAAATAAATAAAATTCAATACAATTAAATACAATAAAAAATATGTTAATAAATTAAGTTAAATTAAACTAAATAAAATAAATAAATAAATAAATAAACATTATTCAACATTTTAATAACACTCTTTTTCTGTATTTTGAAATATGCCGCTTTGGAGAGCAAAAGAAACTTCTTTCAAAAACATGAAAACATTCTCACCAGCTCCAAACAGTTGAACAGTTGTGCATATAAAGAGGGAATTTAAACCAAATTATAAAGTATATTAAAAAGCCATGTTTCTTTTCATCCTTGAAAATGTAATTAACTACAAGCCATCAGTTTGAATAGCATCGAACCATACAAAGCCCCTCCCTCGCCCAATAAAAATGACTTGCATATAGTAACGAAGGGCACTAATAGTCACGCTCAGCAGATTTGTTTGCTGGAGAGTTTCTGCACAACAGGAAGTGATGGTGTTGGCACCTCTTGCTCCTCTCTGCTCTGTCATGTTCTCATTAGCTCCCTCTCAACCACACTTGATTCGTGTCAGCCCTAATTATAAGTGAGAAGAACAAACTCTTCCTATCACATCCATTCTGTGAACACAGTTTCCATTCAATCGCAGCCTGTTTGCCAGTGCCTGCGATCTTCTTGGTCACAAACACATACGCACGCATGGATTTGTCAGAACGCCTTCATCTCGACTTAATGGCTTACAGTGTCCTCCACCAATACTGCCACCCTTGGTAAGTACTGTATGAGCACAGAAAGCAAAAGAGAGCAGAGGTGTTTGTTGTGAAACCGTTCCAAATTGTTTATGTTGATGTTGGTCAGTGGTTCTCAAACTTTCTTGGTCAAAGCTGTAAAAAAACGAAAACAAAAAAACATCCTAATTGCTTTCGATGTTGTAATATATTTGTTAAACATTTTTTTACTTTTTTACATTAAAAAAAATAAGCATATATATATATATACATGTTAAAACTGTTAAACTGAATAAAGTGTCTGCACTACCTGACAGAATCTTGTCGCCTATCCAAGTTTTAGAACAGAAGTGACCACCAAACATTTTCTTATGAAGGGCCAAAAACCAAACTTGATTGAGGGTGGTGGGCCAAAGGTATTACATTAAAGTTGCTGAGATAATTTCCTAGTTTGTTAATATTTTAAAACAATTGTATAATCATATTTATAATTATATTTTTTTACATTTACAATGAACTTCTTACAATTAAAAACAAACAATCACATTTATACCACAATGGGGTTTAATGCATTGTCTTCTATCCGTCAAGTAACAGTATTTGCATTTTAACTAGGGCTGGGCCGATAAATGATATTATATCGAATCGTGATAAATTTTATGTCAATAACAATGAAAAGCTCTGGACTTATTTACTCTATATTGATCTAAGAGCCGATTACACAGCAGAAATGTGCAACAATAGGAATCTAAAAGTGTGTTGATATCGAATTTTTGCCCACTGAGATGTAGAGATTCGAGATGTATTGAATTTTCGAGATGTATTGAATTCGATACATTCAAGATGTATCAAATTTTCGGCCACCGGAAATTTAGCGGCCAAAAATATGTTATGCCATTTAATGGACCCTCTAATTTTTGTGGCTTCAGTCATTGTTGGGGTACTCTTTTAAGTCTGGAAGCATTAACAACTTATATTGAACTAGATATCGTTATTGTTTAATATGGAAAATAATTATCGAGATTGCATTTTTGCCATATCGCCCAGATCTAATTAAAATTTTTTTTTACAAAATCTGATTCATTTAATTGAAACATTTAATTTCAGTTTGCTTTTTTGTAACTCAACAATTAAACAAGCAAACAAATGGTTTTGTGACATCAGAACTGACGATCTCTGTTGAAGGCATTTGCCCCAACCTTTCCCTTCATTTCCTATTCTCTTCTCAGTTGGGACGGCGGGTCAAATTAAAGGTTACCATGGGCCAACTTTGGCCTGCGGGCCCTAGTTTGGGCATCTCTGTTTTAGAAACAACAAATAATAACTTGACTTCTAGTTGGTCATTTGGTTCAGAAGTGGCTTATATGAAAGGCAAAGGCCTCTAGATTACCCTTAATTTACCAAAATAAAATATGATCATGCCTTGATTTTGAATTATTTAATTAGGACAGTAAGTTCTGACTTTGCTTAGACAAAAAGTTTTGTCACTTAACAGAAGTAATGTACAGTATAGACAATGAAGTCATGGTGCAGTGGAAGAATTAATATTGTGTATGACTCCCATGAGCTTGGAGGACTGCATCCATACATCTCTGCAATGACTCAAATAACTTATTAATAAAGTCATCTGGAATGGCAAAGAAAGCGTTCTTGCAGGACTCCCAAAGTTCATCAAGATTATTTGGATTCATCTTCAGTGCCTCCTTCATCTTACCCCAGACATGCTCAATAATGTTCATGTATGATGACTGGGCTGGCCAATCCTGGAGCACCTTGACCTTCTTTGCTTTCAGGAACTTTGATGTGGAGGCTGAAGTATGAGAAGGAGCGCTATCCTGCTGAAGAATTTGCCCTCTCCTGTGGTTTGTAATGTAATGGGCAGCACAAATGTCTTGATATCTCAGGCTGTTGATGTTGCAATTCACTCTGCAGATCTCTTGCACGCCCCAATACTGAATGTAACCCCAAATCATGATTTTTCCTTCACCAAACTTGACTGATTTCTGTGCATAAAGTAGCTTCATAAAGTGTGTCTAATTGATCTGGTATTTTAAAAATATTAATGATGATTTTTATATTGATGATGTTTAATAATTATGATGTAGGTGATTTTGGATTGTAGTTTTGGAGACTTTCTGACCACAAGATCCAGTTTACTTCTGCAGTTCTTCAGCTGTGATTTCTAGAGATGTTTCTAGAGATCTTAACTGTTACTTGAACAGATAAGATACATTGTGGAAACACCTGAGACATATTTCATCATGGAAAAAAAGGACTTCACACACCCTCTTCCTGGCTGAACAGGACTTAACATAACACTCACTTGACTGGAATGTCTTCATTATTGCTATTTTATTTTATTTTCAGAAATTCAACAAATTTCTGTCTCAAATAACAGATCTGTGAATGAATGACTGAGTGTGTTTGCCCTGTGTGCTACTTCAAATCTATAGCAGGAGGTTTTAGTTAAACAATTTTCTGTTTATCTTTATCCATGTGTACTAAAATAAGTAAAAGTATTTATGGGAATGTACTTCAAAAATATTTAGTTGAGAGGTGGCTATAATTGTGGCACACACATATTTAACAAAAACATTTATTTATTTTTATTTTTTTATGTTAATAAAACTGCACTGTGTTTGTTTGCAATCATTTGTTCTCAATTAGAGATGTAAAAGCTCCACTTTTAAAAATACTGTATTTTGTAATTTTTCGGACCGATTTAAAATTTTATTTGTAATTTCATTTTGTGAATTCAAGATTCAGCTTATTAATCTCAATTGAGTGAAGCACACACTTTAAATAAAAAAGAGTCCAACATACAGTTTTACAGTATATATATATATATATAAAACAGTGTTTCCTCTAGGATTTTTTCCAGCTGTGGCGGCAGAACTTTTACACGGATGTACCAACTACCTATGGGTGTTATTTCAATGACACATGTTGTGAGCGCATTTATGTAATACGAGCATGCGAATATCTGCTTGTGCGCTGATTTCCTCTGTTCGTGCAAAACTTTACACCCTGAAATATACGCTGCTCAAGTGCGATTTAGTGCGTTTATGTGACGAGTACATCTCCAACATTTATTAGATTTGCTAGGAATATTTATGAATGTCTCCGGTAGACCGACAGAGCGGCATTAATGCATCCTGAAGTCAAGTGAAACAGCTGAAGTAGCTGAACAGTCCTGAAGTAAAGTGAAACCGCTATAAATTCCAGCCAGATAAAGTCATTGTATGCAGAACCATAGACCTTTATCTATACAGTATAATTATGGAAACTGTGTTCATCTTAACTGAAAGCTACGCCGTGTTTGCTGGTCTCACGTCTCACGTACGCACCTGTCAGTCAGTCAGCATGTCACCGTAAAGGGTTAAACAAATAACGCACAGCACTACTACGGTTAAAGAAAAGTTTTCGCTGTTATAATTCACTTACCTTTTAATATGTTTTGGTGCTATTATAACCTGCTATTAAAAACAACAACAACAATGACTAAATGTGTTGAATAGGAAGCTGTAATATAGCCGTGGCGGGATGAATTTTGGTGTGGCGCCCCGCCATGGAAGAATGAATGTAGCGGAAACCATGTATATATATATATATATACAGTATACATTAGTGGTGGGCCGTTATCGCCGTTAACGTGCTATGTTAATGCAAGACTCTTATCGAGCGATAAAAAATTTTCCGCCGTTAATCTATTCTCAAAATTGGATTGGGAGCTGGGTCTATTCTATGCAAACTATGATTACTTTCACCTTGACATTTTAGCACGGATGTATACCTGACCGGTGAGCCGTCTGACAAAAAAGTACCCTTCTGAATCAAATCAGCAGGATGCCCTTCTGGATCTTTCACATACTTCGAAGACATACTGACTACACTTACATGGACATCTGTAATCTAGTTATTTGCCTTAATAGACAATAATATAATTAAGGTGTTTACGTGAAGTGCTTTCATGTAAGATATTCCTGTAAATTTGGGTGACTTTAACTGCAGTTCGGCAGTTTCACTATCATTCAAGTATATTTCATTCATGCCCCCGTGACAAAACTGGGGTATTAGACGAAAAATAAGGAGTAAGGACTGGTGAGTGTTATAATGGAATTTAATAACGCACGCCAAATAGAATGAAAAAAACTTCTTCATTTCGCGATGTGTGTGTGTGCACTTTCACACACAGCAGTGCAGTTACAGGACTCACCTGCGGCTCCAGGGCAAACTGGCCTGTCTGCAGAGCGCGGATCACACAGTCTCACACACTGCGCTACACAACCCCGCTATTGATCACACTATTCTCAAGTTCGTCATCAGAGCTCGTTTACAAACACTCCCTACAAAGTATAATCTGTCCGTGTGGTACCCGAAACACCATGAGCCCTTCTGTCTATTGCATAGCGGCAGAATGATGAAATCAACAGCACACATAATGAACGGCTGTCCTGAATACTGTCCTGTGCTAAATACTGTTCTGTGTCTGCTATAATAGGCAGTCTGCATGTGTGGAGAAGACGATGCCATCTCTATCCTTAATCCATCTATTTAATAATTTGAGCAGAATTGATTGAGTGTTTTAATATCATCACGTAAAAGGCTCTTTAGGATTATTTGAATGCTGTGTTGCTTTAATTAGTATTAGTCATTCCAAATAAATTAATGAAATGTGTGTGTGTGTGTGTGTGTGTGTGTGTGTGTGTGTGTGTGTGTGTGTGTGTGTGTGCGTGTGTGTGTGTGTGTGTGTGTGTGTGTGTGTGTGTGTGTGTGCATGCAGTCCTTTACTGACAGCCGTGTGTGTGGATCTTGCCGGAAAATATGGCGAAAAGTCCTATTTGGCGATAATAGTTTGATTGTGGTGTTTATTCAGTAATGCCACTAATATCTGCATACTCCACGTCTTAATTCCATTTCTGTTTAGTTCAGTTATGACTTTATGGATTAAGGTAATCAAAAATCACTGTTTCAAGCTTATGTAGGCCTACAGTTCAAAATTCATGATTAACTGAATAAACAGTTAGTAAACACAAGTACATCTTATTGAACATAATTTATATTCATCATCAATTATAGTAGAAGAGTTTTTTCAAGCAGTTTGTAATGCATTTTGGAATCAGGAGATGAGCCCCTGGTCTAATGCGCCACCTGGCTTGAGAAACCCGTTCTCAAAGACTTTTAGGCATTATTTGGGTAGCACACATATTCTAAATGCCTTCGGCAGTATTCAAATGAGCCATTTTAATCTAGATTAATCTATATTAGTTACAAGATTACAGTGAGATTAATCTAGATTTTTTAAAAAAATTATCTATGCCCACCTATAATATATATATATATATATATATATATATATATATATATATATATATATATATATATATATATATATATATATATATATATATATATATATATATAAACTGTCCTCTAAACATACATTTGCATTGCAGCTCTAACCACAATATTACAGGATTTATGGTGAGTTTTCAAAATCATGATAGCCTAAATAATCACGGTTTTAATAATAAATAACAATTTGAAACTGGTAATCATGACAACACTATCCTCAATAAAAGCAAAGGTCTTTTGTTAATATTTTGAGCAAAAAAAAAGACATTTCCAAAGATTTCCCCGCACATATTTATCAAGGCTGACAATACTAGTGGAGGGCACAGTGTATTAAATATGAAGCATCTCATTTCCAGAATGCGAGGGATGAGACTGTTTCCTGTTGGACCATCTTTAAGGTAATGACAACCAGCAGATTAAAGGCAACATGCTGAGCGTTATCCTGTTCCTGTCCGTCACTGAAAATTCAACCTTAGCTCATGAATATTTATATATGTGATAAATATGCAAATAGCAGACATTCAGCATCTTACCAGCTGCATAAATCCACCAAACACACACTGACATCATGCAGAAACATAGTGAGTGAATTATTTAATATCTCTCATCACTCCAAACACTGAAATAGAATCTAATCCCATAATTCCAAGAGGTTTCGGAAATTCTTCCCCTCTCCCAGCACGTCAAGCCTTTTTTTCTAAAATGCTAACACTGCACACAAATAAATAAATACAATTATTGGTACACTAATATATGGTTAAAAACTAAATAATTAGCCATTAGGATTAAATTTCAACACATTTTTAAACATAATAGTTTTAATAACTCTAGTTTCTAATAACTAATATAACATAATATTTTACTACTTTATTCAGCTTAAAGTGCAATTTAAAAGCCTAAGTTAATTAGGTCAACTAGGCAAGTTGGGTTAATTAGGCAAAAAAAAAAAAAATCTTAAATGGGCTAATAATATTGGCCTTGTTTTTTAAAATGGTTTTGACATTTAATAAAATATATATATGTATTTTTTTTTCTAGCTAAACAAAGAAATAAGATTTTCTAGAGAAAAAAAATACTGTAAAAAAAGGTCCTTTCTCTGTTTAAACATGGCGGGGGAAATATTTACAAAATAATTAAATGGGTAACACATCTAATTGCAATAAATTATGATAACAATGATGACATCGACGATGATGATGATAATAATATTGAAAATAATAATATTATGTATATAATTTTAACAATAATATTTTGTAATTGTATTTAAAATAAATCAATAAATAATAATAATAATAATAACAACAACAATAATAATAATAATTATGTTGATAATCATGATGATAATAATAAAAATAATAATATTATGTATATAATAATATTAACAATAATACTATGTAATTGTTTTAAAAATCAATCAAATAAATAAATAATAATAATAACAATAATGACAATAATGGTGGCGCAGTGGCGTAGTGGATAGCGCTGACGCCTCACAGCAATAAGGTCGCTGGTTCGAGCCTCGGCTAGGTCAGTTGGCATTTCTGTGTGAAGTTTGCATGTTCTCCCCGTGTTTGGGTGGGTTTCCTCCAGGTGCTCTGATTTTGTAGTGTATGTGTGTGACTGAAAGTGTATGGGTGTTTCCCAGGGAGGGGTTGCAGTTGGAAGGGCATCCACTGCGATAAACATATGCTGGATAAGTTGCCGGTTCATTCCGCTGTGGCGACCCCAGATTAATAATGGGACTAAGCCGAAAAGAAAATTAATGAATGAATGAATTAATGAATAATAAAGCAGCAATTATCAGGGCCAAGCAGCCCAGCGGCCACATAATAAACAAGCACGGCAACAAGCTACTTTTTGGCAGCATGGTCTGAGCCTGGTGGAAATTGGGCTAACAATCCCTGAAGAGTTTGACAGATTTTCAAACTAATTCAAGATAGCGGACAGGAAGTCGTGTCAATTAGGGAATAAACTATATCAATGTTCTCTGTATGATCCAAGGAATCTGCAAGACCAGTCTCATGACAATAGACAAAACAATTCAAAAGTCATGTGATAAATTTTGTAGGATTTCTATTGATAGAATTATCAATAGGTGGTGCAAACTGATGTAGTTTGGTCAATGTCAGGTCTAGATCACACAGTTTAAGTTTGGTTTCAATACTTCAAACCATTGGTACTGGGTTGCAACTGGAAGCTGTGCAAAACATAAGCTGGAATAGTTGGCGGTTGACCTCTGAAAAAGAGACTAAGTGGATGGAAAATGAATGAATAAATGAATATGGATGATGATGATGATGATGATGATTATAATAATAAAATATTATAAATATTTTATATTATAAATAATATTACTTGCAGATATTGAATGGAGTTGGTTGCAAAGAGTAACTGCAAAATTAGAGAAACACTAAAGACAGTGTGTGTGTGTGTGTGTGTGTGTGTGTGTGTGTGTGTGTGTGTGTGTGTGTGTGTGTGTGTGTGTGTGTGTGTGTGTGTGTGTGTGTGTGTTAGAAATAATAGAAAGTGGTCAGTAGGGCAAAAGGATGTTACACTACAACATGCTTGTCAGGTACAGTAATTCCTACAATGGCAGAAAAGGCAAGAGCTGTGAGGAAAGTGAAAGAAAGGCCCCTGGAGACGCAACCATGACAGATCTGCTTCATCACACAACCGTAGGTGAGAAGAATACAGATAATTCCACATCAAGACAGCAGTTTCAAAGAAGAGAGTGTGAATTTAACAGATCGGTAAAGAAGAGACTGAGATGATATGAGGGGTAAAGAGCTGTAGGGCAAAAGAGTTACTGAAACGAAAGAGGAGACGCTAAAGCAATCCAAGAAAAAGATGAAAGTCGTGTTTAAACTTCTGCTGAGTGAATTCAGACTATGAGAATGTGATGGCAGAGACAGAGGAGAGGTCAAAAGACTCTGAATGTATGTTGTCTGAATGCTGTGCTATTACATGTACAGGCTTTTGACAGGGGTGCAATTTAACTGCAATTTAACTCAATTCTTTATAAAGCTTTAAAAAAGATGATTGTAAGAATATAGAAATCAATCTCAAAACGGGGGAAATCAAAAAAGATTTTCCAGAATTCTATGCACGTTTACACAACCAAGAACACCCATGATCAAGAATTTGTAATTTAATATAGTTAATATCAAGTTTACCTTCAACAACACTAGCTGTCTCTCATTTCAGAGGCTGCATCCTCCGAATGATGTATTTGAAGGGTGCTGCGTCATTAAAGATCATCTAATTTTTTTAAAAATGCGAAGGCTCCTTCAAATGCAGCCTCCAAATGTGCCTGTTTCCCAGGTAATGAAGGATACAACTGGTGGATCTTTCGCACCCTCGAACATCCCAAGATTCATTGCACACTGATAACGGCAGGATGTTTTTAAAAGAAAACTCCAAATTAGAGTTTTAAACGTATGAATAAGGTTTTATTTTACTTGGATATTTAAACATGTTAATAAACAAAAAGAGTATGACATTGTCTTACTTAAAAGTGATTTTATAGATAGTTTACATTTTATATGCACAGTGCTCATCATATATAAGTACACCCCTCATAAATCTATCTTTTAAATTCATATTTTTAATAGGAAGCTATAGAATATTAGATTTGTGCATATACATTAGATTAGTCAGTACTGAAGCCAAATCTGGAGCTTATCTAACAAAATAACTTACAATAGCGGTCCAAAATCTAGTACACCCAAATTTATGTTATAGAAAAATATTAAATACAAATTTTAAAAAGAGGAAAAATCAAGAAAAGCAAAAAAAAAAAAAAACTATTAAAATGTAGTTGAAATTTTGTAGTTTGTAGTTTTTTGTAATATTTTGATTGAATTTAATTGTATTATCTTTCAATTTCTAAATATGTTTGGTGACTAAAATATTATTTTAATAAATATATCTGTTTAATAAATCTGTTTTGTTTAAAGGCACCAAAATACATTGTCTATATTCACTGAGAAATGGATAAAATAATTCATTTCCAAAATGGGCTGTACTGTTATGCTGAGCACTGTACATGTATGGATCAAAGGAAATATATAGCAAATCCTTGTTTTTCTTTCAGATCACTTAAAGCAAGTTTTAAAATCACTTTGGAAAAAGTCATTACAGATTTTATGACCGCTTAAAACAAACAAACAAACAAACAAACAAACAAAAAAACAAGCAATCAGATAAAAGCAGATAGATAGATGAATAAACAAAAACATTTATTAAGATAATATAAGGATAATATTAAGACCTAAACAAACAAAAAAGTTTTAAATACTATATACTTCAAAACTATGTAATTATTACGTAAATAAATAAAACAATAAGCAAGCACATAGACAAGAAGATAAAAAACATTTATTAAGATAATATAAGCTACATTTGTATATCATAACTTAAATAAATAAATAATTTAATTAATTAATTAAATAATTAATTAATAAAAAAAGAAAGAAGCAGATATGTAAATAAATAAAGACATACATTTACTAAAGTAATAAGCTATAAAAGTATATCATTAAAATCTAAACAAACAAACAAAAACTAGAATAAAAATAGAATAAATAAATAAATAAGCAGATAGGTAAATAAATAAACAATGAATACATTTATTAAGATAATATAAGTATATTATTAAAACCTAAACAAACAAACAATAAATAAATAAATAAGTAAGTAAGTAAGTAAACAAACACACACACAGATAAACAGGTAGATGAATAAACAAACAAATAAATTTGCTAAAACTAATATTAGCTACAGGAATAAATATTTTTAAATAAATATAAACTTGAATAAATAATAAAAGGTGAAAGTAATCTAGCATGCAGCTACATGCTGGAGTCTAAGTTAAGATAATTTTACAGATAAATGAGCTAGATCAGATTAGACATCCACAGTCTAATAGAAGCACTTTGGTACAACATCGAGGTGCATATTAATGAAGTGGGATTTACGCAACAATAAACACAAGCAGTGATTTTAGAGGAAACAATGCACCTTCAATTAATTTTAAAATCATAATTATTATGCAGGATGTGGCGATGATAAAGAGCTTCAATTTTGCGTACGATGAACAAAACACATTCACTTTCCAAAATCATGATGTATATGTTCAGGCAGAGCTCCAAAAATTATTCAGATGAGATTATGGTAAAACTGCATTGCTGTAAATTTGTATATACAAACACTCCTGTAAAATATTTTCACTGTATGAATATTAAAATGGACTACTAGGGTCTTCTTTACTTTTTCATGAGCTAATATATTTCATTGGGTCCTGAATTTCTCCATTCACAATAAAGCTTTATGCTTGTGCTGAATGCCTAATTTCAATCCAAATATGACTAAAAGAGCAAACATATTGGCTATTCCTCATTAAAGCTCTGTTTGGTGTGGCACCTATGATGCAAAATCAACTTTTGGAAGCTGTTTGGACAGAAGTGTGTGTAGGTATAGTGTGTCCACTCTCATATTGGAGTGATTTAAACACATCAAGTCTCTTTTATAAAATTTTCTGATGTTAAAATAGGATACAAATCCTAAATTTTGATGTCGAATGTAATGTGACGTATAAGTGCGATTTTCCCCACCCACTGAATTGATTGACAGGCAAGTATTAACATGTCTCCGTAGTAACACATATAAGTCCACAGAACAGGATTTGCAAAGAAACTGGGATTAAAAGATCTGTTCCAACTCTCTGTGATCAGCTGCACCTATGTAATTCTATAAGCGCTAGAATCACCACAGCAGCATGTGTGTGTGTGTACTGCAAACTTTGTAACGGCGTTTGTGTGTGACTCATCATTGCAGAAAGGCTTGAATAAACACCACAAATACATCAAATAAACTTGGTATTTTTGACAAATGAGCTGGATTTCTGCTTCATCTGTGCCTGTCACTGTCACTGACTGCTGTTTATTTGCTGTAACACATGAGAAGGAGACATGCACGTGGGAACTGTGGGTGGGAAGAACCAGCTCATTTGCATTTAAAGGCACAGGCTACAAAAACATCTACACTGTCCTCAGACCTAAAAATGGGCATATTCTGCATTATATAATAAATAATCTGATGCATATTTTGAGCTGAAATGTTACAGACACATTCTGGAGACGAAGGCTTATCTTACATCTTGTAAAAGGGGTAAAATAGGAGCCCTTTAAAACAAAGACAACTAAAGTACATTTTCAAACAGACTGTGAACAGTGTGGGACATTCAGTATTACAGTCTGTTCAGGCTAAGACTAGAATACTGAAAAGTTTATGTTAGTATACTCATTAATCAAAATGAAATTTGCTAAACTAACTGTTCAATGCATCTTTAAAGGGTCAGTTCACTCAAGAAATTAAATTTACTCATCATTTACTCTCTCATGTACTTACAAACCTGAATTACTCTACTTTATTCTTCAGTGAAATATTAAAAATGTTTTTTGGGGGTGTTTGTAGACATACTTCTAAACAAGAAACTGTCTAAATTGTTAAAGGCTTCCATTTAAAGCATAGAAACAACTGAAAAACAGCATGAGCAGACTGAAAAACACTTTGGTTTTGGCTTTTGTAGTAAATTATCCATTTGATTCAGAACTGTTTGTTCACTGGCCTTAATTATAATTACTGTCGGCTCTCTGTTACTGACTGAGAAACTGACTGAGTTTCTGGTGATTCATCGAGCAAGCAGTCTGAACAAATGCGAACTGATTCTGATTGTTTTGCGAATGTGTTTAGTCAATTCACTGAACAGAAAGAACAGACTCAAAAGAATGATTGATTCATGAATGATTGGAATCAGTGGTTCAGAAAAACTGCAGAAATACAAAACATATCTTATTAAAGGTCAGTCAGAGCACTCACGGTTTATAAAACACATAAAACCCAGCTGTATGTGTGTGTCTGTGTGTGTGTGTGTGTGTGTGTGTGTGTGTGTGTGTGTGTGTGTGTGTGTGTGTGTGTGTGTGTGTGTGTGTGTGTGTGTGTGTGTGTGCCTTGTATTGCTTACAGTATGTTGTGGGGACCAATCCCCCCCAAAAGTATAGCAATACCAGTAAAGTGTGACCTTGTGGGGACAATGGTAGACCACATGGTAGACTCTTAATCAGAGTATTGCTTTATCATATTAAAATCGGATTATTCATGTCCCTGTAACTCAGTGTGTTAGATTAAATAATTTTCTTTTTTTTGTGAACAGAAATACACCAGTCAACAAATTGCTTCTTTTCCAATCATAGCTAAAGCATGCTTGTTTGATGAGTGATAACCAATGAGGTTTGAATAATTTGACTAAAGCCTCTGATATACTTCCAATAACGCTCTTTTTCATTCTTCATTTGAGGACAAAAAGAAGTTGAACGATAAAAAATTGAGCAATAGTACACTGTTTTTGAACATTCTGACAGCCCTGCACTGCAGTGCAAACTCAACAATGACGGTGGCCGTGAGAGAATAATAGTTTCAGTAACTTCTGGCAGTAACATTGATCTATTCAATGGCAAAGAAAAAGAGCAAGTGGCATAGATGGTTTGTGCATCCATTTAGAGAGAACAGAAAGAATAATGGCAAGTTTGCTCTTTTTATTCAGAAAATGCAGAGCACAGATATGGAAGTGCATTTGCTCTTAAAAAACTATTTATTTAAAAGGCAACTTAATTGTTTAATGTTCAATCCACTTAAACTTGTAAAGACTAATAAGTTAGACTTAATTATTTCATAGACTTAATTATTTTATTTTATTCATGTTGTCCCAACACAAATAAATTTTGTGGAACCCAGCATCTTTTACAGTGTGTAATTTTTAAGAATGTGCGCCCCAACTGCACCACAATGTGCGCTATTGTTATACGTGAAACACGCAAAAAAAGCACAGAATACCGATTTCCAGTACTGAGAGATTGCCTTGAGTATTAGCTTGTCAAACTTCCAGAACCCACCCACCAACTGCGTAATCATCATGGACCAATTGTAGCTCAATGGGTCCAAAATGAACTCCCTAAAAAAGTTTAATCGAAACTCACTTTCTTTGACGTCATTTGACATTATTTCAGTTTATTTTTCAATTTCATTTGAAGAAACGATCCTTATTCTTCACACACAAGCGGGCGCAGCCATTGGAATCTTTTTCAGTCAAGACTTCTGATTTCATTCACTTCAATTATTATTTTCATGTTAAAAAGAGCTCATTAAGCTTCTTGTTGTTGCAAACTAGGCATGGGCCGATAAGATTCTGATGGTATGATTACCTTGGACAAATATATCACGGTTTCACGATATCACGGTATTGTGATTACTGCTCTAAAATATGTTCTTTTTAAATGTCTGGGTAAAAAGCATCCTTTTCCACTGTAAAAAATAGATTTTTCCATCCCTAAAAATAGTTCAATGTGGAAAATAAGCTTTTCCCACAATCATTTATTCATTAATTTTCTTTTTGGCTTAGTCCCTTTAATTATCAGAGGTCGCCACAGCAGAATGATCCGCCAACTTTTCCAGCATAAGTTTTACACAGCAGATGCCCTTCCAGCTGCAACTCATCACTGGGAAACACCCATACACACTCATTCACACACACACACTACGGCCAATTTAGCGAACACGGGTAGAACATACAAACTCCACACAGAAATGCCAACTGACCCAGCCAAGGCTCAAACCAGCGACCTTCTTGCTATGAGGTGACTGAGCCACCGCGCCGCCCCTTTTCCAAATTGAACGCTATATATATTTTTACAACTGCTATTTTAATTAGATTCAAAAGCAGCTTTCCTCTGGAGAAAATTTTCCCCTAATAAACTAAATTAAATAAACACGCATAAAAACAAAACAATTTACATATATCGTAGGAACGGAATATCAGAAAATCTTTGAGGTTTTAAAACCTTGACTTATCCAAACCGCGGTAAATCTTGAAACCGGTTATCGTCCCCATGCCTATTGCAAACTGATATTTTCTCAGTATTTTATGCTACATTTAATGTATAGCCAAAAACACACTTGTTCGTAGAGCAAGTAGTTTGATCTTTTTCTGCCGTTTATAATTCCCATTTATTTCTCCCATAGGCAACTGAATCGAAAGTTCTAAAGTAATTGCAAAAATGAGCGCACTTCAGCATTGCACAATAAGGTCAAGACTTATGAGAAGTCTTATGAAAGAACAATTTTCATTTTGGGCTCTTTAAAGTCCACATGCAAGCTGCAACCATTTTTTTTTTGTATATTAAATGCAACCCAGGCTCATTCTGAAAAAATATCTCTATATACATTTCTGGAGAGCGCCAAATACGTCCCAAGAGGTACTTTTTAAAAAGTTTTTGTTTTCGTGAATTCACCTGAGGCTGCCATTCGAGCCTGCTCTTTTCATGTAAATCCACCAGTGGCCACTGTCAACTGACAGACTGACTGACTAATCGACTGACCCACCCTCCTCCTTCCCTAAACCCAACCAATAGTGTTTTCAAAAGCACAGATTGACCCGCCCACCCACTTCCTTAAACCCAACTAACAGTGTTTTCAAAAGCAATCCAGAAAAAGAAAAGCCCTCGCTGTTATTTACTTGTTTATTTTTTATTTTTTGGCTTCTTGTTTTGTCTTACCCACTTTCTGAAACTGTTCTTCACCGGACTCAAACCCAATGTTGTGGTCAACTGTATCTCAAGTCCGACGACATACATGGCGAGCTACTGGACTAACTGGTAACAGTGGGAAAGCAGTCCAAACGGAGGTAAGTGGTCAACTGGTAAGCATGAAAAGGAACGGAGTCATACCGCCCCATAGCATTTGTTTTAAAGACGAAATGCAGCCATATCTGGCTACATAATTTGCAATAACCAGAAACATATATAGGGCTATGTTTTCAGAATGAGCCTATGTTGAATGTATAAGAGTAAGTGTTAAAATGCGATTGATATTAAGATCTTACAGGGCAGATCCTATGTTGATTAAATGATAAAATAGTGGGCTTGGCTTGTTTTTCTACTGCGAGCTGAATGGATGTAATGTCATTCAGAAAGATCGGGAAAGGGTTTGGGGAGAGTTATTACAACCTAGCAGACACCTCCTCCTCACCATTTCAGTTTGTTGTCAAAACTGACAGTTGGAATTCCTTAGACATACATAATCTGACAATTTAACTGATAAAAAAGTGCATTTTCAGATTACAATTAAAGATTACAAGGGCAAACAATTTTTTCTTCCTTAAAGACATGCACAGATGAATTGGTCACCACAAAACCAGCAATGTGAGCTAACAAAATCATATAATTAGTCTTGATTTCATTTGTACTTTAAGCTATATATCTCATCTCAACCTACTTTCCTTATGCAGTGAGAAACGTGCACACATGTAAATGACACAGAACAAGTAAGGTGGACACCAGAAGAGGCCTGCATCTGTTTTCAGCATATGTTCTAGGCCTGAGCTCTATATAATCTGACAGATGCGAGAAACCTGCAGCATTTTGTCCGACGAGCTTCTAGAGAGTGTTTCAATCTCCATCAGCACACACACCGCCGTCCAGCAGCCCATCTCCATCTGCATGGCTTTTCAAAAAGATCAAAAGATAAAGGTGACAGCTCCTAGTTCTAAAGAGAAATATCATTCCCATCAATCCCATCATCCACGGCATGCCAGCAAACCACCAGAAGTAGGTCACGGCTTGTTTCATGTGGCCCTATAATGAGTCGGCCTGTAATTATTAATTGTCTTTTCCGAGCTAGATTTATGATTTCAGAGAAAGCGCATTCTTGCCCGCAAGTAATCGTTACAGTAATGGACAAGCTAGACTTTTCTTCTCATTCTTTCTTCTCTCTGCCTATTTTGCCATTCGTCATTCCATCGTTCATTGTCAGCCTCTCGGCGTTGAGTTGCTGTGCTGTCATTTTCTTCCTTTTTATAAGCCCACCTCACTTTCACTCTTTTTTCAGAAGGAGAGCAGCTGGAGTCACAGGAGCCGCCTGTCATCTTAACAGCTGGAAATGCAGTGCACGTTGAGGCCGCATTACTCACACGCCCAAATTAAATTTCAGACTAAATAGATTCATTAAACAATTGTTTAGTTGTTGTTTTTTCACAAATTATTTTCACCTTACTCTAATGTATTTATACCGTTCAAAAGTACAGTTGAAGACAAAATTATTTACCCTCCTATGAATTTTTTATTCCAATGTTTAAAGTCCCCATGAACCAGAAGCTGCAACCTTTTTTTTGTATTGTGACGCACTTCCTAGAGAAACAAAATATTAAATGAGAAAACAGTGGGTGTGGCTTCTTTTGTTTTGCTGCGAGCTGAATGGATGTAGTAAAGTAGATCAAATCATTTCATGACCCTCTGAATAATATTATTGACAAGATTAACGCACCAAAAAAAGTTTTTAATGAAGGGCAAACTTCATTGCTCAATGTGATTCAGAAAGATCAAGAAAAGTGGTTGGGTTTGTTTGAGACAGTTGGAGCAGCATGATTAAGTACCATTCCCAATCCCAATTCTACCCCTTAGCCCTTCCCCTTACCGCTACCCCTTGTTTTGCACGTTCACGTGAAAGGGTAGAAGATTTTTGGAGATTTTTCAGGACCACACTTGAAACCAATGGGTAAGAAAATTTCCCAAAATACACCAGCTACAACGGCAGCATAGCTGCACTCGAAAGTCAGAAGATGCACAAATTAATATTTTTTGTCATTGTTACGAACTTTTACAACAAACAAGCACATGTTTTACTACATTTATAATGGCGTTCGTGTTTTACTGTCATGGTTTAAAAAAATAACGCAAAATTTCACTATCTATAATCCCTAATAATAACTCCTTTTACAGTGTCTGCTATAATGTTAATGTTGTTTTTGTGTGTTTACATAGATAAATATAGCCATGATGTAAATGCACAGTGCAGTTACAATCTTATTGCCACATTATATATTTATGACAACATGATATTGTTGCCTTCAGTGATTTCCTAAAGTTAAATACCAAAAGATAACGCAACTGGAATAACTACAGCAGTCTCGATCGTCGATCTCATATGAAGCAAGAGATCGCAATGACATATGATGACGTGTGCAGGTAGTGCTGTCCCATTTCTTAGGGTTACATTTTGAAGCACTTCCCCTTCACACTCTGTTTCAAGGGCCAAGGGGAAGGGGAAGGTGTAGCGGTTTTGACAAAAAATTGAATTGGGATTGGGCCTTAATATGTTAGCCACGCCCAATTGCTAAGATTAAGTAATCTGCCAATTTAACTGAAAACAAAAACAGGAAGTGCATTTTCAGATTTCCATTAAAGATTAGAAGGGCAAACTATTTTTTGTTTGTTTCTTAATGACATGCACAGTCTAATTGTTCACCACAAAACCTGTGGGTAAGAGTTCTTGGGGGCTTTAATAACTGATGTTTAACAGAGACATTTAAGGACATTTTCACATTCCAATTATACTATTCACTTTATTATCCATTTATTTCTTCTGGAGAAAGTATTTTTTCATTTAATTTTGGCTGAAACCAAATCTGTTTTTATTTTTTTTTCAAATAATTTATAAGGTTAGTATTATTAGCGTCCTTGTGATACTGTTTTTATTTGTATTTTATTTTATTTTTTTGATTGGCTACAGAGCAAACCACTCTTGTTCAATGCATAATTAATGAAAATAATTATTTGATTATGCAAGAATGCATTAAATTGATTATAAATATTGCAACCCAGGCTCATTCTGAAAACATACCCCTATATACATTTCTGTAAAACGCCAAATACGTCCCAAAAGCTACAGTTTTTTTGCAGTTTTTGTTTTTGCGAATTCGCTAGAAGTCACTGTGTACGCTTTCTGAAATCTCAAATTTCTCTCATTAGTAGTTACTCAAATTCCATTGGGATCACTTCAGTCCTACAAAAACTACAAGTTTGTAGTGTACATCCTAAAGATAATTTTGTTTTGACACCTGGTGCACTGAGAAAACTTGAAAAGGGAGTTATTCCCTGTCTTTTTGTGTGGAACTACTACACTCTGCCCACACTGAGGGTTTGGGATAGTCGACCAAGATGCTCCATCCCATCTCCATTTGACTACGAGATGAGCGAAGCACAAACACCACCTGATCATGTTTATATATCGTGACTACATGTGTATGCATATAAGTGTTAATATTTATTTTGTAAACACACTAAAGACGCACTGTATTTTATTAATAGGATGTACATTGAAGCATTGTGTTTGGTTAACAGGCAAAAGAGAGACTCAACTGATATTGAGAGAGTGCCTAATTGTGTGTGTTATGCAGGAGGAAAATTAAAACACCTCAGCATGACCACATTTGTGTGGAGCTACTTTTTAATATGAAAAATATATATTATTATAACACAATGCTACAAAAAAAAGACATATAATTACACGATGTGCAACGTGGACATATCTTTGGACACACTTGCTAGACCGGAAGTTTAAGACGGCAGAGATATGCTACTAGTCCATTGGTGGTTCATTCCGCTATGCTGACTCATAAATCAGCGACTAAGCCAAAGGAGAGTGAGTGAGTGAATATCATCTGTACTAGTGCTAATGTATTTATACATTATATCATCAGCACAAGTTGTTTATACAGAACGTATAATATAATTTACATTTTCAGGTTGCATGCAAGCAATCATTACAGTATGGATAAAATATATAAGCTAAGAATTTTCTTCTCATTCTTTTTTTTCTGCCTATTTAGTCATTCTATCGTTCATCGTCAGCCTCTCAGCACTGAGTAGCTGTGCTGTCATTTTCTTCATTTTTACAAGCCCACCTCTCTCTTTTTTTCTTCAGAAAGGAGAGCAGCTGGAGACCTGCCTGTCATTTTAACAGCTGCAAATGCAGTGCAGCTTGAGTACAGCCACTACATTAAGTGGGCCGAATTACTCACACGCCCAAATCAAAGTCGGACTAAATGGGGAAAAAGTGAAACAGGTGCGTGCGTGTGTGTGTGTGTGTGTGTGTGTGTGTGTGTGTGTGTGTGTGTGTGTGTGTGTGTGTGTGTGTGTGTGTGTGTGTGTGTGTGTGTGTGTGTCGCAGGTGAGCTGCCATACTGGGCGGTCAATAAATACTACAGAGACAGTGAGAGGGAGCAGTTCAAACGGAGTGTGATTGGAAGAAATGGGCAATTAGATGGAGAGCGAGAGTGAAGCCTACAAGAACAAGAAGCCCCCAAATCCCAGAGTAGCCATGTGTAAATGCATTGCAGATGCTACCCTTCCATGTTTTAGCACACACTTTACATCAGGGTCCACATGTCTGAGATCACAAGCAGAAATGCTATCATTTATTTGTTGTAATTAAAAGAGATAGTTCATTTAAAATTTTAATTATATCATCATTTACTCTCCTTGAGTGGTTTTAAACCTTTTTGAGTTTCTTTCTTCTGCTGAACACAAAAGAAGATTTTTTGACAAATGCTGGTTGCTGGTACCCATCAACTTCTATATGAAGAAAAAAAATACTATGGAAGTTAATGTGTCCCACCAACCAGCATTTTTCAAAATATCATCTTTTTTCTTTAACATCCAACTCATTTTTTAAAAAAAAGGAACTCAAATAGGTGAATGGTGAGTAAATGATGATAGAATTTTCATGTTTGATTGAACTATACCTTTATTACATTTTTACATTTAAACAGCTGAAATAAAAGAATGTTGTTAAATATTTATTTATTTAAATAATAATTTTAAAAGAATAAAATATTTTTTTGTGAATGATAATTAATATATCAGTATATCAAATATATCAAATGTACTAACTTAACTGTAAATATATATATATATATATATATATATATATATATATATATATATATATATATATATATATATATATATATATATATATATATATATATATATATATATATATATATTTGGAGTTGCTTGCAGATTCAAAAGGTAGAAGAAATGTCATCATTCTCAACTAAAACCAAATAACATTTTATGCATTTTGGATATTCACTTGCACGTTAAAGGAGTCTGAAAATGCAATTAAAAAAGTGTGCGTTTTTTGAAAATGACACTTATCACCTCTATGTAAAATATAAAAAAATCTATTTTAATAAAATCCAAAACAAAATGGTGGAGGGTGACACAGTGGCGCAGTAGGTAGTGCTGTCGCCTCACAGCAAGAAGGTCGCTAGTTCGAGCCTCGGCTGGGTCAGTAGGCGTTTCTGTCTGGAGTTTGCATGTTCTTCCTGCGTTCACGTGGGTTTCCTCCGGGTGCTCCGGTTTCCCCCACAGTCCAAAGACATGCGGTACAGGTGAATTGGGTAGGCTAAATTGTCCGTAGTGTATGAGTGTGAATGAGTGTGTATGGATGTTTCCCAGAGATGGGTTGCGGCTGGAAGGGCATCCGCTGCGTAAAAACATGCTGGACAAGTTGGCGGTTCATTCCGCTGTGGCTACCCCGGATTAATAAAGGGACTAAGCCAAAAAGAAAATGAATGAATGAATGAATGAAAAAATGGTGGACTACTAAACCATATGTGCACAGATACAGTAGGTTCTATTTTAACGATCTAGGCGCAAAGTCTAAAGCGCATGCCGCAAATTGTCCGAATCCACTTTTGCTATTTTAAAGCTGGAAAAATACGATTTGCGCTGCGGCGCATGGTCTAACCGGGTTGTGCTTATTCTCTTAATGAGTTATGGGTGTGTTTTGAGCATAACGTGCATTAAACCAATCAGAGTCTCATCTCCCATTCCCTTTAAGAGTCAATTGCGTCATGCCATGGCGCATTTGCTATTTACATGGCAAACTTTGTAAGTGGAAAAACTGAATGCTTCACTAGTGAGAAAACAGTTAAACAGACCATATGAAGCGCAAGGATAAAGAATGAGCCTCCTCCAATTGGCCTCTTTACTTTCTCTTTACTTTTACTCTACTCCTTTACCTTCATTTTATAAGAAAACGGTGTTGTACGCACTCCACTGAAGACAACCATTAGCCTACATATTTAATTTCATTTGTTAAGCACAAAGGTTTGTTTCAAAACTATTTCTAAATTCAGTTCTAATTTCCAGCAAATGAATAAATGAACAATAATAATGAAGTGTGGTCAAAATACTGAGTTATATCCAAACACACGTCCAATTCTTATGCCCCATATGGTGCTGCATACATCTCTAAAACCCGGCAGGTGGACAAATCTAAACTTGTTTTTATTAAAACTAATATAAATATGCATATAATAAATAATACTCATAATAATAATAATAACTTTATACAAATGCAAATTGTCATGAATAAACTGAAAAAAGCCCCCACGACATGAAGGCATGAAGGCAGTGGTTTTTAAATTTATGTAGAAAATTATATATATTTTTAACATTTTATTCCTTTAATTTTTTTCATATGTAAAGATATTTGTGTATTGCTGTACATAATGTGTATTAAGCAAAGTGTAAGCATTTGGACCTGCATAGGCACATCACTACATGTGCTCTGCTCTGGACTTGAGACCAGCTTTTAGTTGGTCAATGGCAAGGCCTTTCAGTTCCTCAAAATAGCAACACGCCAACAATGCGCCTTAACACACCTCCTTTTTAGATCAGCGCACCCGTAAGTCCACAAAGTGGAGCAAATAAATTTGCTATTTAAACAACAAGGTGCAAAATTTGAAAATTAAGGTTGCGCTGGTCTTAAAATAGCAACAAATCGCTCCATACATGTCTTATTGCGGCAAGTGTATGATAGGTCCCATTGTTTCTTATAAAAATGACATCACCACCAACTGGTCAATTTGGAAAAGTTTTTTTTTTTTTTTCAATTGTTGATGCTACACAACACATAATTACATTCCCCTTTGGAAAAAGCAGCACACAAACTTAACTTAAGTGTACTAAACACGGCATTATGCAACAACCTCTACCAGGAAGCTGCATTTCACATTAAAACCATCTAACATTTATAAATCCTCTCGACCTTAAAGAGAAAGCATCTTTAAAACCCCACAATCGCACAGCACCTCTCTTCACAGACACAGCTCTCAGTGCATTCACCTCGCCAACACAGAGGCCATGTGGAACAATACGCAAATTGCATGAATGAATGCAACATCCCTGTGCAACAATATCAAGCAATAATGAAAAGCCTGTTTTTTCTTACCGAATAGTGTTGATAGATGAGGCAGAGGCAGAATGGGGACACTCTGCTTAAAGTGATGGCTGATGGGACAGGCAGACACAGCTGTGTGATCAACGGTGCCTGCTGTCGTGCCCACATGAGCGTGCGACGTGCAGAGACACGACACCTTTCTCTTTAGCGCACCTGCATTCAGCCACAGCCCGGCTCTTCACCTTTAAGCAGATGGAAAACAATGTTTCAGTCACACACAATGCATGCACAATGGAGCGATGTAGACGTCAGCTAAATTTAATAAGATGTCCTCATGTGACTAGCAGGGAGGTAGGAATGTTATTTTAGACCTCGTCGGATTCCTCCATAATGAGGTAACTGAGATTCATGCTGATTTCCAAGAAAAAAAGTGTGAGTAGACGCATGAAGAAGAGCAGAAATACAGCTTCACACTACGCTAGTACTCAGCTATTTTTGTATATCACTTAGAGAGATAAAAAGATAGGCTAGATGTAACATGGATGGATGGATGGATGGATGGATGGATGGATGGATGGATGGATACACTATGATACAATTGGATGAATGGATAGATGGATGGATGGATGGATGGATACACTATAATACAATTGGATGGATGGATGTATACAGTATGATACAATTGGATGGATGGATGGATGGATGGATGGATGGATGGACGGACAGATGAATGGATGGATGGATGGATGGATGGATGGATGGATGGATGGATGGATGGATGGATACACTATAATACAATTGGATGGATGGATGGATGGATACAGTATGATACAATTGGATTGATGAATGGATGTATAGATTATAATGCAATTGGATGGATGGATGGATGGATGGATGGATGGATGATACACTGATACAATTATATGGATGGATGGATGGATGGATGGATTGATGGATGGATACTCTATGATACAATTGGATGGATTGATGGATTCACTATAATACAATTATATGGATGGATGGATTGATGGATGAATGGATAGATGGGTTGATGGATGGATAATCTATGATACAATTGGATGGATTGATGCATGGATTGATGAATGGATGGATGGATACACTATGATACAATTATATGGCTGGATGGATTGATGGATGGATTGATGGATGGATACTCTAAGATACAATTGGATGGATTAATGGATGAATGGCTGGATGGATGGATGAATGGGGGATGGATGGATGAATAGACTATGATACAGATTGATGGATGGATGGATGGATGGATGGATGGATGGATGGATGGATGGACTATGATACAATTGGATGAATGATGGATGGATGAAGTATAATACAATTGGATGGATGGATGGATATAGTATGATACAATTGGATAGATGGATGGATGCACTATGATACAAGTGGATGGATGGATGGATGGATGGTCAGATGGATGAATAGATGTATGTATGGATGGATACACTATAAAACAGTTGGGTGGATGAATAGATGTATGGATGGATGGATAACATGATATAACTAGATGGATGGATGGATGGATGGATGGATGGATGGATGATGGATGGATGGATGGATACACTATAAAACAGTTGGGTGGATGGATAGATGGATGGATAAAGTATGATACAATTGGATAGATGGATACACTATGATGCAAGTGGATGGATGGATGGATGGATGGATGGATAGATGGATGGACAGATGGATGAATAAGGTATGATACAATTGGATGGATGGATGGATGGATACACTATGATAGGAAGAGTGGGTGAATGACTGTATGAATAGATATAACCCGTGCCTATAGGATAGATAGCATTTATTTATTTATTTATTTATTAGAATGTGAGGATGACAGCTGAAAGACCAAAACTGTTTGTTCAATCTCCCCAACGGGTCTTGAATCATGTCTGGTATGGGTGACAGGCAGTAACCTAGCTTTATGTGCGTTGGATGACGATGAATATCGTGAGAAAGCACTCTACTTTTATGGCAATGTTTGTTAGCGCTCTCTGTCGTGATGTAATTTGCTTACAAACAGCCTGATTATCTGCCTCTACTTTGAAAGCAGATCAGACATTGGAGTCTCATTATAAAGTGACTCAACAGAAATGCCTCAGCTCCCCAGACGGGCACCCATGGGACGACAGCCTTCAGAAACTGGGGATAAACACTTCTTGATAGTTTATTCTATTTTAGTTTTCTTTATTTATTTTATACTGGTCTTTGCTCTGCTGGAAGTCATTCCTTTCAAATACAGAAATTTAAGAGCAAGCGACACAATAGTAATGATCTTCCTTTTGTCTCAACTTAGATGAAAACAATACTAGATTTACTACCTACTTTATAGTTGAGTATAATACAAGTATTTTATTGTCAAATTTACTCTATACCAGGGATGTCCAAACTTGGTCCTGGAGGGCCGGTGCCCTGCAAAGTTTAGTTCCAACCCCAATCAGACACACCTGGGCTAGCTAACCAAGCTCTTACTAGGCTTTCTAGAAACATCCTTGCAGGTGTGTTAAGGCAAGTTGAAGCTAAAATTGGCAGCACACCGGCCCTCCAGGAACGAGTTTGGACACCCTTGCTAAATACAGTTGAAGTCAGAAATATTAACCCTCCTAAAATATTAACCCCCCCCCCCCCCCCCCCCCCGTATATTTTCCCCAATTTATGTTTAATGAAAAGAAGATTTTTTTTCAACACATTTCTAAACATAATAGCTTTAACTGATTTGTTTTATCTTTGCCATGATGAGAGTACATAATATTTTACTACATGTTTTTTCAAAATACTAGCATTCAGCTTAAAGTGCAATTTAAAGACTTAACTTGGTTTATTATGCAAGTTACTGTACGTTCACACGAAAGTGGCGAGAGCATCAAAGTATCCGTAAGTCATAAGTGGCGAGGAGCAGTGTGGTGCATCTTTGCCAGTGTGGGCGTCCAGGAGAGTTAAAATCAAGTCAACTTAATGAAGCGATTCGAATCAGAATGTAGAAGTCTGGAAATTTGGTTCCAACCACAGATGTTCCCAAGGGTTTGATTATTGCGGTCGCTGGATTTCCAATTGTTTGTAATGTTTTCTTACAGGAACATACATTGAAAAAAAGTTACTGGCAAGTTACTGATGTGCATTAATGTTATATATATCCAATTGTTTGTAATGTTTTCTTACAGGAACATACATTGAAAAAAAGTTACTGGCAAGTTACTGATGTGCATTAATGTTATATATATATATATATATATATATATATATATATATATATATATATATAATCTCTTGCGACAATACAAAACAGTATTGCTGCTGCAGGATATTTCAGACATATGGACACATTGGATAATTAAATGGAGCAAAGCCACACCACAATCAACTTGATCTTCCATTGCTAAATGAATTTGATAAAAAGTGTGCAACATTTTCACACTAGAAAGCATGTTTTATGCGGGAATGTAACTCATATGATATGTTGCAACGGCAATCTGTAAATACGAGATCAGTTTCAAGAGTTCACACTTAGCTGATGATCAATAAAGCGTAATTGGCATGCTGTCCCGGGAATGAGCCCCGGGCTTGAGGATATTACGAGCTCAGGGCTCTCTCCCGTTAGAAGGGCGAGAGGGGATTTCGAAGGTCTCGAGATCTCCCCTGCTTGTCACCAAGTGAGAAGTGTAAACTAAGGTTGTCTTAGGTGATAATTTGGTTTAGTCGATTGGCTATGGTGTATGTTTTTGGACCGTGGGAGGAAACCGGGGAACTCGGGGGAAACCCATGCGAACACAGGGAGACATGCAAACTCTGCACAGAAACGCCAACCGGCCCGATAGGAGGTTGAGCCGTGTCACCCTATAGAAAAAAGGGTGGAAGTAGGGGTGGAAGGGGGGAACTTCAAGACGAAGATAACTGGAGTGAAAAGCTCTGGTTATTTATAATGTGTCCATAATCATCTAATAGGGCAGATTACGGAGCTAATGAGGTGCCAGCTGTGTTGATCATAAGCATGTAATCCTCTCGAAATTAGTTTACAAATAAACCACACATAGCAAATTTTGACGCTCTCGCCGCCGGAGCTGAAGGCAGGCAGCGTTGTCGCTAGGGCGGCCAGAGCGACCTTTGATCCTCTCACTGCCTTCGGTGTGAACGCACAGTTAGGGTAATTAGGCAAGTGTGGTGTAGTGAACCCAGAGTGGGTCCACTACGAGGTGTGCGGGGCCTGACTCCCCAAATAAACCAAAAAAAACAAACAATCCAAAAAACAATG
The DNA here is from genome assembly GCA_903798195.1 of Danio kyathit. NCBI lineage: Eukaryota > Metazoa > Chordata > Actinopteri > Cypriniformes > Danionidae > Danio > Danio kyathit. The sequence continues at coordinate 44,965,360 of LR812537.1, read as the reverse complement.
GCCTTTCCCGGAAGTGTAAAAAGGTGGTATTTATTTACAGGGATTTTCAAATGTATATACAGTGCAAAAATATACATTGCATTTACCTCAATGAAACAAAAACAATCATCTGGACAGTTTGCTAAGATGCATTTCCAATAACACAATCTCTCATAGCAGCTCTTTGGCGAAATCAGGACAGCAAGTCATTAAATAACTTTTGTTTGTTCAGCCAATCAAAAAAAATATTGCTTGGTTAATAATATTGATCTTAAAAGGGTTTTAAAAAATATTTGAGCCAAAATAAAACATATAAGACTTTTTCCAGAATAAAAAATATTATAGGAAATACTGTGAAAAATTACCTGCTCTGTTAAACATCATTTGAATGGATGGATGGATGGATGGATGGATGGATGGATGGGTACACCATGATACAATTGGATGGATGGATGGATGGATACACTATAATACAATTGGATGGATGGATGGATGGATGGATGGATGGATGGATGGATGGATGGATGGATGGATGGATGGATGAATGCATATCCTATCTATGTTGCTTGCTCTGTTAAACAACATTTGGGAAATTTTGACTTCAACTGTATATCATTTACCACTATAACATTAATTTAAAAGAACCTAAAATAACTGTCATTTATAGATAATTACATGCAACTAACATCAAAACAACCCCTAATCCTATTTTACAGTAAGTATATGCCATTAATGAACATTACATAGTGCTCAATGACCTGAAAATCAGGATGTGATATAACAGTTGATATTGGTACCACATGCTTTTTGAAAATTTAGTTTTTCACTTGGAATAACGCACTGGCTATGAGATCGAAGTGGTTTGGCAAGACTATAAAGTGTCCAAAGTGGTTTGGCAAGAGTATAAAGTGATAACATTTCACCAGTCTGGAAATTCAGTCCCGCAGACTCGCTTCCCCAGATCTCTGCAAGCAAGCTCCGCGAGAATAAAGACGATCGATTTTAATTGCTTGTTTGAGGGGCTGTGCCGGATGGAGGGAGACAGAGAGAAATAGGGAGAGATGACGAAAGACTGGCTCTGCAATCACTCATGAATAAGAGAGGTTTCAGACCCTGGGCAACATAACATCATACTTGACACAGGGCATGACCACAAACATGGCTATTCAGAAAAGGGCAAAGGGAAAGCAGGACCACCTCCTACTCACTCTTTATCACAGCAAGCACATTCTGTTCTTATAATTTATTCCTTAAGAATCTTTCATTAGTCCGTCAGCGTTATTCCCATCTTTCTGTTTGCCTCTGTTCATTTGTGTGTGTGTGTATGTGTCCGTTCTGCTTCTTTAACCTTTGTTCTTATCTCTTTGTTTCCCTTCATCTATGAGAGATGACTCATCTTCACCTCTGACCCCCAGTTCTGTTCACCTGTTCTGGCTATTTGATCGACTCATGTGTTCCTTACCATTTCATTTAACAAAAAAAGTCCTTTTCTTCTCTGTTCATGGATACTGCACTGCAAAAGATTTTCTTACTTGGAGTTTTTGGTTTGATTTTAGTCCAAATATTTAAAAAAAATTAAATCAAGAAGCATATTCAAGACAAGTAAAACATGTTATTTTGTTTTCAGAAATAAGGAGGAACACTTTTGCATGTCGAGATGTACATATGTGTGTGCTGGCACTCACCAGCTGCTTCACGTGCGTCAGAGCTTGAAGGTAAACAAACAATGGCTTATCATAAGAATTTTATCGATAATTTTTTACACAGTTGGCATTAAGAAGGAACATAGAAATGTTATCTGACTAACATCTAGCAGCTGAATGTGTCTGGAAAAATATTCAAAAGCATTTATTTTCATAAACCGCACGAACGTGAATGCATCTGAATGTTCTGATTAGCTAAAGTAGACATCTCACATCAGTGCATGCTAGATGTGAACGCGCTTTTTCCGGCAATCTTCCTTCTGCATTCACACAGAGCAGCATTCCAGCAAATTACCGGTAATGATACAACTTCTCTTTCTGGAAAATAGCCGGAACAAATTTACCGGTATTTTCAAAAAGGGCCTGTTCACACATACAGACCTTTCCGGAAAAATGCCGGTAATTTTCCGGAAAGGTATGTATGTGTGAAAGGGGCTATTGACAGGTTTTCCTTTTTTTTTCTTTTTTTTTTTTTTTAAAAAGCTAAATTATTTGCCAGTGGGGTACGTAAAATAATCTTGTTTTTGGCTTGATTTCATCTTATTTTATTTACCCCACTCACAGGTAATTTAGGTAAAAAAAAAAAAAAAAAAACTCATTTACTTTTGACTTATTATTTCTAAAAACAAGACTATATTTGTCTAGAAAATGCTTCTTTTTTAAAGAATTTGTAAATATTTGGACTAGATAAAAGTAAAAAAAAAAAAAAAAAAACTAAGTACAATCAAACTACTCATCTAACTTATTTAAAATCAGTTGAAACAAAGCAATTCTCAAATAGTTTTTGGACAACTTAATTTATGTTCAAACCACTTAAATTTGTAAAAACAATTAAGTTAACAATATATTTGTGTTGGGACAACATGGAGGAATTGTGTGAAACCCAACATTTCTTACAGTGTTAGAACTCGAAATAAATAAATAAAAATCTACTATAATAATAATAATAATAAAAATAATGCATTTTATTTAAAGGCGCCTTTCTTGATACTCAAGGTCACCATACAAGACAGAAAGAACAGTCAGTTACACAAATATAAAAAACACTATATAAAAGTCAATAGAATACAATACAATTTTTAAAAAGAGTTAAAGAAAGTAGGCCGTTTTAAACAGATGTGTTTTGAGTTTAGACTTAAATTGTAAAAGAGAGTTTAGATAACGGAGATCAGGAGAAAATGAATTGCAAAGCTGAGGAGTATAGAGTGGCTGAAGGCTCTGCTCCCCATGGTGACAATGCAGACAGGGGGAACAGTGAAGTGAATGAAAGAAAAAGACCTGAGTGTTCGAGAGAGTGTGGCGATATGAACTACTGCAAACAATCAGCACAAAATTGAAAGAAATAGACAGTAAAACTTACAGATTGTTTTACAGGTTTTACCGTATACTTTTAATTTCCCTAATTTACACTAGCAGTCTAGTTTGGAATAATTCAAAGTAGAATTTAAACCAATATTTCAAACATTAGAGGTGTGCACAATAAAAGAATCTGATATTAATGTTCATTCATTCATTCATTCATTTTCTTATCGACTTAAACTTAAGTTTATTATTCAGGGGTCACCACAGTGGAATGAACCGCCAATTTATCCGGCATATTTTTTTACACAGCGGATGCCCTTCCAGCTGCGACCCATCACTGGGACTGGGACTATGACATACACTCTTATTCACAAACATACACTATGGACAATTTAGCTTACCCAATTCACTTATGTCTTTGGACTTGTGGGGGAAACCGGAACACCCAGAGGAAACCCACGTGAACATAGGGAGAACATGTAAACACCACACAGAAATGCCAGACCCAGCCGAGGCTTGAACCAGCGACCTTCTTGCTGTGAGGCAACAGCACTACCCACTGTGCCACCGATATTAATGTTAATAATGATATTAATTACAACCAATACAACCAATTACACCAATACAACCCTACTGGTTGTACTTGCCCTGCTCCAAACGGGTTCCACTATGGCATTTCTGGCGTGCCATGAGGGCACACTAACAAGAATGTTAAAGGCAGTGTCAGTAGAAACTCCTGAGGCTAGGATTACTCAAACAGCTCTAGTTGGCCTCCGTTAAACTCACCCCATAAACCTTAAACCCGTCCGGATCATTGCTACCATGCTACCCTGCTGCAAGTGGGATTTGGATTTTTGTTTCCAGCATGGGAGGCAGGCAATAAATACATTTGCAAACATTGAGAACTACTGTTATAGAGTAAACTACTTCCAAGATTGCTCTGTTTATCTAAAAGGCAGGATTTCATTCCTACTGCCTATTGAAGGTTACAATTGCTCCCACTTGTTTTCTAAAATTGCTCCATTTTCGCCCGCTTATTCTGAGCTTGTGCCCAAATATGGTACAATCCATTAAAATATAGTTTGGTGGTGACTTGTAAATGATAATGTGTGTCAGGATTGTTGTGTCTTGAAAAGTATATGACAATGACTGACACCATATCTGGAATGTGTGGAATTTTTTTTCCAGACCAATGGGATCTATTACATGCAACGTTAACAAATAAGAGCACACAAGATCTTTCATAAACATCTTTAAAGCATTACAAAACAAGAAAGAGCCAATAATATTGGTGCTGCTAGGAGAAACTGTGCCGTAAGGGACAACATTTGTGGAAATACGGCACCAATATGGTATTCTCTCAAAGGACCACACTTCAGTAGCCGTTGTTTGTTTACGGTATGCTCCTGTTTCCAGAACTCAGTAGTTGCATCCCAAAAGACACACTATGCACTTATATACTCTAGGGTTGCATGCTGGAATTCGATACCAATTGATACTGAAATTTTAAAAACATCCATTTCCCGCTAACATTTGAGCGCTGTTGACCACGTTCTTAAACACAGCTGATTTGCCATTGTGTTTACGTGCTCAACAGAAATGACTGTGATTGGCCGTGAAGGTCATCAGTTCACCAAACTCACCACTGTTTACTGAGTTTAACCATGGATACAGAGACACTGGAGAGTGTAAAGCCGCAATTCATCAGCGGATCGCTCGTATGTCAGCTTATAAACACTCAGTCAACATTGGTGAGTTCGGTGAACCGATAAGCTTCACGACCAATCACAGTCATTTCTGTTGAGCACGTGAATACAAAGTGCTCAAATGTTAGTGGGGAATTAGACATTTTTAAACCTTCAGTATCAATTGGTACCGAATTCCAGCATCGTGACAACCCAATCTTGTAGTGTAGAGTTTAGTGTCATCCCAAATGGAACACTAGTGTGTTTTTTTACTAAATGGAATTTCCAATCATTTCCCAGGTGTTTAACGGTTGCCAGATTAGGGGAAATATTACCAAACTACCACATATTACCTATGATGGGTACAACCATATTTACCATAGTGAGGTATTCATTCAATCATTTTCCTTCAGCTTAGTCCCTTTAATAATCAGGGATTGCTACAGTGAAGTGAACCACCAACTCATCCAGCATATGTTTTACACAGCGGATGCCCTTCCAGCTGCAACCCAGTACTGGGGAACACTCATACACACACTCATTCACACACTTATACACTACGGCCAATTTAGCATATTCAACTCACCTATAGCGCATGTCTTTGGACTGTGGAGGAAACCGGAGCAGCCGTAGAAAACCCAATCGAACACGGGGAGAACATGCAAACTCCACACAGAAATGCCAACTGACCCTACTCAAACCAGTGACCTTCTTGCTGTGAGGCGACAGTGCTAACCACTGAGCCACCGTGTCACCCCAATTTTTCTTTCACATTCCGAAATAAAGAAATCCAGCAGCTGACTACTTTAACAGGCTAAAATATTGCATAGTTTGAACCCAGCCTTTTACTTTACTTACTCTTAGAAACATTGTTTGGCTCAATAACCTGCAGAGAAAAATTCCCTACCAGCTGATGCAATGAACATGTTCTGATGTAAGTCTCATTACTAGAATTTTTAGATTCAGTCATCTCGGGTCAAGAGCCCACAGCTTGATCTTGACAGGTTTAAGTGAGAGAAGCTATTGGACTTACATGCACCTGAGAGAAGACACAAATAGCCTCACAAAGATCCAGAGACGAAGAGCTCCATATTATGATTGAGAGCACAGATCCTGCCCTATGCGTGCAGCAAGTAGATCTTAATTCCAGTATTTCCTTGACAGCTCATTCCTAAGGACACACTGAATCGGTATAAGCTTTGGCCCCATTAATGGTCAGATCCCTGCGGTTCTGTCTTTTTCACAGGTTTGCCTCATTATCTAAATCAGGGTAGTTAACAGCAGAGGTACACAGTAAGGTTTCGCTCAATGCATTCCAGTTCAGATTGGAGAAGGAAAAAAAAATCTATATGGCATAAAGACCAGGTCACATCACTGGTTGCCAGGCAATTTGTAAAACTCTTGTGAAAATGATCCCTACAACATCATCACTCCAGCAGAAGTACTTCAGTCAGAAAGACCTCGGATCAGGTTGTAGGTTCTAAATGGGCAAGCGTGCAATTTGAGGGCTCAACAAGCTCGGCACAATTACAAGCTGTGACACGTCCAAATGGCCACTCTCACATGTTTCTCTTACGCCTCAACAGGGTTTTGACAGAGAATAACCACGAGCCTACAATAGTTGTCATCTTTGATGCATCATGCCTTGCGCTTTGGTTTCTGTCAGCCTCTGTGAGCATTGTTAGTAGTTTTTTTTTCTAGTTTTCTTCGTTTTTTTGAGTTCAGAGTGCTGTAGGCGAAAGCACAAAGACCATCTGCTCTCCACAGGCTGTTAAGTTTGAGCCTGTTACTGGGCCCCATTTATTTCGCTCCTTTGTAGGCACATTACCACAGCATGCTCTTCTTCTCGGGTTTCTTCCGTCTGCCTCATTTTAGACGTTTGGACGATAAGGATGTGGTGCGGTTAACAAGGATCAGCATTTATTCTCCATCTCAACGTCTTTTACTTTAAACGTCCCTTTGTGCTTTTTCTTCAGTCTGTTTCATTAACGCCACACTTCCCTGGCTGATGTTAGACAGACATGTGAGGAAAAAATATACTGGATGGATCACGTAAAAATGAAAATTGACATCATTTTCCTCAGTCTCATTGTCGCTGAAACCTGTACGGCTATTACTTTTGGGGGAACACAAATGCTTTTGGCCAGACACTGAAAGATGACCAAGCTGTCAAGCTCCAAAATTGAGAAAACTCAGCTTGTGTGCTATATTCCAAGTCTACGACCAAGTCATGCCATACTTTTATGTGACACGCATAGTAAAAGTGATGCAATTATTCATTGAAAACTATTGATCACTTTACTATTTGTCCATATTCAAACCAGCGTTGATGTTGCAATGCACAAATTCAAAATGTATTCAGTAATTTTTCAGCCAATTCGAATGTCATCACTTGATTGAATGGGTGTTATCAGTGGTTATTAGCTGATAGATATGGGCCAGTAGGGGCCTTCTGCGCCTACTGGTAGGCTCTGAAGGCTGTTATCATACATCCACATAGTTAATAAGCTATAGATCATATACGGCTGAAAGTTAATTGTATTTTATTAATGTCTACCCCTACCCCAACCCTAAACCCAACCGTCACAGTGATGTAAAAACAGATCTGGAACTGGAGTCTTCTCTATTAGTATAGCTGATTAACCATGTGGATGGATGATAACAGCCTTCTGAGCCTACCAGTACGCTGAAAAAAATGATGTCTGCAAAACTGTTGCAAACAATTTATTTGTGTTGAATTTAAACAAACAAATTAAGTTTAATAAAATTCTACATAATTTGTTTGTTTAAATTCAGCCCAAATAAATTGTTTACAGCCACGTAAAAATATTGAGTAAATCCAAGGAATCATCTCTGAATGATTTTTTTCAGTGTAGGCGCAGAAGACCCCTACTGGCCCATATCTATTAGCTGAAAACCACTGATAATGCCTATTCAATTGAGTGATAACATTCGAAGCGGGTGAATTTTTCCTGAACAACTTTTAAGGTGCTTTTTATATTTTTCTGGAAATAATTGTATGTAGGCAAAGAAGAACATTCACCTCTTGTTTCAAAAGATAAAAGTAATCAGTTTGGAAATAAATGTGGGATTATTGATGACATACAGCAGTAATAGTGGTGGTAAGGTGGTAAGGAGAAATGATTGTAAAGTCTTTCGGTTGTACATCAAATAAAAAAGCACAATGATTAAAAGTTACATATGTGACCTACTTATTGCTACTTATTGCCTACTTATTACTATTATTATGAAGCAATTGTGTGCAGCCAAGCATTTTTAACAGTGTTAGACCATAAAACCAGTTATAAAGGTCTTTTTTTTAATCATCTGAAAGCTGAATTAATAAGTTTGACATTGGTGTATGGTTTATCAGGACAATATGTGATTCAGATACAACTAGCCTATTTACAAATGTGAAGTCTAAAGGCTGATTTGTACTTCTGTGTCAAGCGCTCGTGTATGGTCTGGTGCAGCCTTGGCAAGGTCACATAGCCCTCGCAGTGACTGACAGCGATGCTGACGCGCACCTCTCGAAAAATGTAACTTCACGTGGCAATGACGAGTAGCGCAAGCTCTGTGGTTCGTCGGCTTGGTAGATGTGATGAGTGTGGGCAGTGCTGATACCCGCGAGCCTGATGGAGTGAATGTTTACAAGTGTCGAGTCTTGTAAAGGAGCTCCAGATGGAAACTTTTGTTTTGTGTTTACCTTATGATTAAAGTTGTTGCACGTCTGCTGGTTCCCGCCTCTGAATAAGCGAGTTTTAGCTACTTGTACATTAAGGTAGCGTACAGAAGAAAAAAAAACACCCGCAAAGAAACTCGACACAGAGGAACATAAAAGCCTACTGCCAGCTAGTGTTTTGGAAGTGTTATTGCAGAGCAACACAAACAGCATGCAGAAGTACAGTATAAATGCATAGCTACGTGCAAGGCAGGCATCGTGGGTCATGCCGATCACTCGACACAGAAGTATAAACCAGGCTTAAGGGTTCAAATAAATCTAAATACTGAGATAATTACAGTTCTTAGTAATGCATATTACTAATAATAAATTAAGCTTTGATATATTTACGGTAGAACAATTAAAAATTGTCTTTATGGAAGATGATCTTTATTTAATGTTGTAATGAGATTTGGCATAAAACAAAACTGGATCATTTTGAGAATGTAAGGTTAGCTTACATGGCTTATTACAAATATACCCTTACAAATAATGTCACATACTGTATTTCCTTTCATTCATTCAGAGTAACGGAACAATTCCTTGATAGTAGATTTCTGTGTTGTTCCTGGAAAGAATTAGAAGGATTGTCACACAAAGCTGTCATAATTGTATTCCTCATCACAGCTGAAAACCTGTATGAATATTTCTTTTGTGGAATACAATCCTTTTTTTTTTTTTGCCAGAATATGAATCATGACCAAGCTGTCAAGCTCCAAAAATACATAAAACCTTTATGTGCTATCTTCCAAGTCTCCTGAAGTCATACAATAGTTTTATGAGAGAAACACATTGAATTGAGGCCATTAGTTATTGATAACCTGCTCAAATCTCAATAGAATTTGATGCAGAATATCATTAGATTAGTCAGGTAACAAATTCCCGTGTAGCTAAGGGGAAATTATCAGGATAGTTGAAACTAAATTAAAATTGTCATCATTTTGTAGTTTGTCTAATGCCTTTGTGACTTTTGATAGACAGTGAAAAGCTACAAAAATGGCAAAACAATGTTATATTCCAGGTCTTTTAATGAAAACATAAATCATACCCAAAATTTAAAGGCATTATTCTTTGATAATCCCAAAAGTCATTTACATTTGAGTATATTAAAACAACTGTTGATGTCAATGCTGTACAAAGTTATAAAATTGATGTGGTTATGATTTAATTGGTTATCATTCAAATTTAAAAAACATCCATTGCAGTTTTATCATTTCTGGAACTTGACAGCCTTGATAACTTTCATCATATCAAAAAGCAGCATGAATCTTCAGCTGAAAATCTCCACATCAATCTCGACAGAAAAAAAATGGTTTTGAAACATGAGTGTGAATAGACATTTCCTTTAACGTATTTCCAATGTCAGTGTCGTTCCCTATCTTAATACTGCATGAACCTCCATTCTCCTTCACTATTTATTTATTGCAAAAAGATGGGTTTTCTTGTTTTTCAGTATTGCTACAATAAAGCACTATGATGATCATACACAAAGATACGTTCTAGCACATACACTTATGGCTGCCCAAAAGAAACCTGTAAAATAATACACTAAAAATACTTTAAAAACATTATTTAATGTGTTTCTCATGATTTTTATTGCTTTTCAAAATAAATACGTATTCCAATTTTGGTTCTTGCAACACATTTAAAAGAAAAGTTGGGACAGGAGCAGTTTAGGTTTAGTCAGGTAAATTGGTTAAATAATGAAGTGATTTGAAACAGGTGATGTCAACAGGTGTTGTAATTATGATTTGGTACAAAAGCAGCATCCAAGATAGGTCTAGTCCTTTAGGAGCAAAGATGGGCTGAGGATCGCCAGTTTGCCAACAAATATGTGAGAAAATTATTGAAACGTTTCTCAATGTTCCTCAAAGAAAGATAGGAAGACATTTGGATATTTCACCTTCAACAGTGCATAACATCATTAAAAGATTCAAGGAATCTGGAGGAATTTCAGTGTGTAAAAGATGGGCATAAGCCTAAGTTGAACAACCGTGATCGCTGATCTCTTCAGGCGACACTGCATCAAGAATCGTCATTTATCTATAAGCGTTATCACCACATGGTATCAGGACTATTTAGGCAAACTTTCTCAACTACAACAATATGTAGTTACATCGACAAATGTCAGTTAAAACTGTACTGTGCCAAAAGGAAGCCCTATGTTAACAGTGTCCAGAAGCGCCATCGACTTCTCTGGGCTCAGAGGCATCTGGGACGGACCATCACATAGTGAAAACGTGTACTGTGGTCAGATGAATCAGTATTTCAGGTATTTTTGGGGAGAAATGGACACTGTGTGCTCCTGGCCAAAGAAGAAAAGGATCATCCAGACTGTTACCAGCAACAAGTCTAAAAGTGTAGTGATATGCAGATTGATACTAAAATATCGATATCTCCGATACCAGCTTTGTATGTTCTAGAATCGATTATCTTATCAAAATATCGATATTTCAGTAATTTGGAGCAAATATGTAGTTTATTATAAATAGTAATACAGTGGAAAGTAACCACAATTACCCTAGTTAATCTGAATAATGCTAACTTAGTCGGAACTACTTGTTCCTCCGCCTGCCAAGTCATGTGCATAATATGGCACTGTACAACTGCAGAGCATGCTAGCTAGCCACTCAGTTCGCTGGCACATGCTGTTCAGTCACGTTGTCATTGGATATGGGTGACCGCAAGCGAAGTTGTGTGGAGCTACTTCACTTCCATAAACTCAAACGATGCGGTTTGTGACACGTGTAACAAAACAGTGAGGTACTGTTGTAATACCACAAACCTAATCAAACATCTGCATATAAATAATAAGACAGAATATGACAACGTCATGACTAGGCGGTCAGAAGAGGAGGAAAGGAGTCCTTAGGTGCAGCAGGCAGGCACTATCCAGGTACAGAAGGAGAAAATGTGGCGATGTGGCTGTATATTGGGGGCTTGGATTTTTGTGACAATGATAAAACAACAGCAGTTCTCTGAATTCTTAAAACTAATTTGTTTTAGAACTTTGGTTATAAAATAAGTAATGAAATAATTAAATGACCAAAATTTCTGCAATAGTTCATTTTAAAAAGTGTGAAAGTTTATTGTTTTATGTTAAGATGTTCAGTTAGGCATTTTAAGATATACATGCTCAGATGTTGTCAATAAATATGTAAGTTGGCTCTTTTTTTGTATGATAATTTTTCATCAATAAACAAGAATAACTCGTAATATGTCTCGTATTCAGTATGAAGTGACACTTTTAAGTACACTACTTGTTACTTTAATTTCCCAAACAGTAATTTTTGGGCAAAGTATCGGTATCGCCGATACTCGCCTTCATTTTACTTGGTATCAGATCGGATAGGAAACCAGTGGTGATGCTGATGCCACCAATAATGCTGAAAAGTACATAAAGATTTAAGCACAATATGCTGCCTTCAAGAAGGCATTTTTTCCAGGGATACCCATGCGTATTTCAAAAAGACAATGCAAAACCACATTCTGCACACACTGCAAAGTCATGGCTGCGGAGGAAGAGGATACAGTGTACTTGACCGGCCTGCCTGCAGTCCCGACCTGTTGCCAATAGAGAACGTGTTGTGCATTTTGAAGCGTAAAATGCGACAACAGAGACCCCGTACTGTTGCCCTCCTTAAGACTTGTTTGCAAAAAGAATGGGACAAAATTACACCTGAAACACTTCATCACTTGGTGTCTTCAGCCCTAAATGTCTTTTAAATGTTGTGAAAAGAAATGGCAACATTACAAAGTGGTAAATGCTTTACTGTTCTAACTTTTTTTAAATGTGTTGCAAGAAAATCTGAATATTTCCATAACTGTAATTGTTTTTATTTTAATTATTGTTTTTTTAATTGTATCAAAAAAAAAATACTACTGACATGGTACAAAAGTAATGCCTGACAAACTGATTAAAGGATGTGGAATATAGAGGATTTTAAATTTAAATTGTACCATAGTTAGACCACATATCAGCTGCCATATTGATATTGATCAATAAATGCTTATTTGTGATGTTATTGGTGCATTAAGAAAATAAATAAATATTGGCCAATAAAATATGTATTATATCTACAGGTAGATCCCATTAAGTTGCATGCTGTTGGCCATGACTTGGTTTTGACTTGTGTCTACCATGGCTTTATTGGAATTATTGGTTTCCTACAGTATATTGGCCAAAGTTTTCACATTAGTGCATCTAAGAAGGAAAGCATTTCTTAACTCAAGGATGTGAGTCCACTTATTGAGGATTACTTAATTGAATACAGATCAAAAGTTTGCAAATCTATTATTGGGATCCCAGGTCGGTATAAGTGTAGTAGATGCGAACACTAATGCAGGGTGGGCTGATAGTTCATTCTCTTTAGCTTTTCATTACAACATATTTCATATATTCTCTGGGGAGGGTGAAGTCATGGCTGTATCTCCCTGACTTTGCTCCTCAGCAGATGGAATAAAGCAATCTGATCTATGTGAGATGGGAGGTGATGAACTGTCAGGCAGTTTATATTTTACATTTTGTGCACAATAAAAGTATTTATGCACGATATATCGATGATCACATTGGTATAGGCTGATAAATTGTTATTTGAATGTTATTGGCCAAATAAAAACATAAATATCGGCCAATAAAGTATAGATTATTTCTGCTGGTTGACCCACTTTAGCTGACCATGTGGGTTTTGACTGGTGCCTTCCTCGTAATTTGATCAGATTATTGATTTACTGTAGGTTATCGGCTTACAATTATAAAAAACTATCAGTTATGGGTATTGGACAATATTTCAATATTAGTGCAAACATAATAAAAACGTTTCTTAATTTTGTGGATTACTTAATTTAATATAGATGATGTAATTTTGATTGTCATTATCCATTATGTTTTTAGAGTGTTCTAATCTATTATTTGATTTTTTTTTTCAGATTAAAGATATAGGTTATCGGCTTACAATTATAGAAAGATATCGGTTATCGGAATTGGACAAGATTTCAATATTTCAAGACATTTATTAAATTTATGGATTACTTAATTTAATATTGATGATGTCATTTTAATTGTCATTATTCATTATGTTTTAGAAAGTGTTCTAATCTATTATTTTATTTTTTCAGATTAAAGATATAGGTTATCAGTATTGGACAAGATTTCAAGACATTTCTTAATTTTGTGGATTACTTAATTTATTATAGATGATATAATTTTGATTCTCCTTATCCATCATATTTTTTCTAAATCCACTATTGGTATCCCAGGTCAACTGAAGTGCAGTAGATGTGAACTTTAATGCAGGCTAGAACTGGTTGTTCATTCTCTTCAGCTTTTCATTTTAAGATCTAACATATATTCTCTGGGGAGGGTGAAATCATGGCTGTTTCTCCCCAACTTTGCTCACCACAGATGGAATAAAGCAATTTGACCCATATAAGATGGGAGGTGATGTAGTGGGAGTTTATATTTTACATTTTGTGCACAATAAAAGTATTTATGCACAATATATCGATGATCACATTGGTATAGGCTGATGAATTATTCTTTTGAATGTTATTGGCCAAATAAAAACATAAATATCGGCAGATAAAGTATGGATTATTTCTGCTGGTTGATCCACTTCAGCTGACCATGTGGGTTTTAACTGGTGCCTTCCACGTGATTTGAATTTATCAGATTATATATATATATATATATATATATATATATATATATATATATATATATATATATATATATATATATATATATATATATATATATATATATATATATATATATATATATATATATATATATATATATATATATATATTGTAGGTTATCAGCTTACAAATATAAACTGTTATCGTTATTGGACAAGATTTCAATATTTCAAGCACTTCATAAACTTGAGTATTGAATTTAATATAGATGATGTTATTTTGATTGTATTAATCCATTATTTATAGAGAGTTTTCTAATCTATTATTGGGATCCCAGGTCAACAGAAGTGCAGTAGATGTGAACTTTAATGCAGGCTAGAACTGGTTGATCATTCTCTTTAGCTTTTCATTTCAACATATAACATTTATTCTCCAGGGAGGGTAAAATCATGGCTGTATCTCCCAGACTTTGCTCCTCAGCAGATGGAATAAAGCAATCTGATCTAAGTGAGATGGGAGGTGATGAACTGTCAGGCAGTTTATATTTCAATCTTGTGCACAATAAAATTATTTATTCACAATATATCAGTGGTCATATTGATATAGGCAGATAAATGCATATTTTTAATTTTATTAGCAAAAAAATAAGGCAGATAAAATATGGATTATTTCTGCTGGTATCCATTTCAGATGCATGCAGCTGACCATGTGGGTTTTGACTGGTGCCTTCCACATGATTTGAATTTTTCAGATTATACAGTAGATATAGGTTACCAGCTTACAAATATAAAGATTAATCGGTTATTGAACAACGTTTCAATATTTTAAAGCATTTCTTAAATGTGTGGATTACTTAATTAAATATACAGTTCAAGTCAGAATTATTAGCCCCCTTTGAATTTCTTTTTCTTTTTAAAATATTTCTTAAATGATGTTTAACAGAGCAAGGACATTTTCACAGTATGTCTAATAATATTTTTTCTTCTGGAGAAAGTCTTATTTGTTTTATTTTGGCTAGAATAAAAGCAGTTTTGAATTTTTTAAGAAACATTTTAAGGTCAAAATTATTAGCCCCTTTAAGCTATATATTTTTTCGATGGTCTACAGAACAAACCAATAAGTTTATACAATAACTTGCCTAATTATCCTAACCTGCCTAGTTAACTTAATTAGCCTAGTTAAGCCTTTAAATGTCATATTTAAGCTGTATAGAAGTATCTTGAAATATATATAGTAAAATATTATTTACTGTCATCATGGCAAAGATAAAATAAATCAGTTATTAGAAATGAGTTATTAAAACTATTAGAAATGTGTTTAAAAAAATCTTCTCTCCGATAAACAGAAATTGGGGGAAAAATAAACAGGGGTGCTAATAATTCAGGGGGGCTAATAATTCTGACTTCAACTGTAGATGATGTCATTTTGAGTCTTAATCCATTAGAAAGTTTTCTAATCCATTATTGGGATCCCAGGTCAACAGAAGTGCGGTAGATGTGAACTTTAATGCAGGTTAGAACTGGTTGTTCATTCTTTTCTTTTTTTCAGCTTTTTATATCAACATATAACATATATTCTCCAGGGAGGGTGAAGTCATGGCTGGGTCTGCCCGCCTTTTGCTCCCCCGCAGATGGAATAAAGCAAATTGATCCATGCGATATGGCACTCAGAAAGCCTGTGGCATTGATTGAGGTCCCATTTATGACACTCCATCAATCCAATATGACCTATCCCATAATCCCACACCATCTTGATATTATCTTTTGCAATAGCTGCGAGGAGACCGACAGTGAACTGTGCTGCGAGTATGAGGACGTCAACCTTCTCACTCCAAACCAGAACTAAACGTGATGTAGCAGTAAATCACAGATTATTTTTATGCCACATCGCAGAAATAGACGCCTGATATAGAATCATCCCCTTTTATTTTATTTCATAGATCACATGCTCATGTAATGGGAAAAAATGGGGTCGGCTTACTTTATATAATGGAGAGCCTCAAGCATGAGACTCGACACAAGCTCAAAGCGTGCATGAAACTATTTTTCTTTTTGAGACAGTGGGGCTGGCAAGATTTTATGATAATGTCATTGTGCGGCAAATGTTGATGGCTAACTCTTCCCCATTAGAAATAAATAGGTCTTTTTTTTCAAGGAGGCACTAAGCAGATTTTAAAACTGAATTAATTTTTTCTTTTCTTAAATTTCTTTTAAAAAATGATAATAATAAATAAATAATTAATTTTTACAAAAATGTCTCTAATAAAATTTATTATGCAACGTTATGTACAATAAACAGTTTATAGCTCTGATTCATACTTGCTGATAATTATTTGCTCTTTTCGATTTATATGGATGATACTTTCCAAAATGTCCTTATACATTATTCCATTCCTTTAAAACTACCGAGGCTCATTCTGAAAATGTAACACATTATACATTTCTGAAGATTGCCAAATATGTCCCAGGAGGTAAGTTTTTTTTTTTTGTTGTTGCAGTTTTTGTTTTCGCAAATCCACCAGAGTCTGCTGTGTATGCTTTTTGAGATCTCAAATTACTCTCGCGAGTGCCATTCAAGCCTGCTGTTCTCACGTATATCCACCAGAGGCCGCTGTTGACTGACTGACCGTTTGACTGATCCACCCTCCCCCTTCCCTAAACCCAACCAATAGTGTTTTCAAAAGCACTGATTGACCCGCCCACCCACTTCCTTAAACCCAACTGACAATTTTAAAAAGCAATCCAGAAATATAAAAGCCCTCACCTGATTTTTACCACATTTTCAGATTTTACCACATTCTCACCCTGTTATTATACTTGTTTATTTCATTTTTTGGCATCTGTTTTTGTCTTCTCCGCTTTCTGGGATCGTTCTTCACAGAACTTGAACCCTGTCGTCTTGGTCAATTCCTCTCTGCGTCTCAAGTCTGCCAACGTACATAGCGATCTAACTGGACAAACTGGTAACAGCAGGAAAGCCGGCCATACGAAGGTAACCAGTCAGCGGGTAAGCGCAAAAAGAAACGGCGTCATACTGCCCTGTAGCATTAGTTTTACAGACAAAATGCAGCCATACGTACTTCTGGCTACATAATTCGTGATCTCCAGATATGTATATAGGGCTACATTTTCAGAATAAGCCTATGTTGTTTTAAAGTATTTAAGTATGTAATTACATTAAAATAAATCTATAAACACATATATTTATTATATATTTATTAAGTATTAGTAAATAAATTATTACATTAAAATAAATAAATAAAAAGTATAATGTTCCCTAACAGTACTTTATGCATTTCTTAAAAATCTTTTTAAGCATAAAGTAATAATATTATTAAAGTATGTACGCACTGTTATCAAAAATAATATTTTTATAGCTCTGTTTTTACACTGACGCTAAATTTGATGCTCTTTCCAATTTATAATGCTTTGCAAAATGTCCTTATGAATTATTCCATTCATTTGAAGTATTTAAGTATGTAATTACTTTTTTTTAAATATTCCATTTAAATAAATATATTAAAAAGTATAATGTTTCATAACATTACTGTATGTATTTGTTAAAAATCTTTTTATGAATTATATTGACACTACTGATCTTTGAGCAGAAGAGGAATAAGGTCTTTTTTATTATTCGTTGTTTTCATATTTTGTATGTTTGGTGATTGTTTGTATTGTTCTCATGTGTTAATGGATGAGATGGCAACTGTGTCTGTATGTTTCTATGTTCTGCAGAGCAGGAACCTGCTGAAAAACAGCATTCATGCTGAGTCAGGCCTGATTATCTTTAAATTTTTTTCTGTTTAAAAATTATAAATAAATAAATAAATAAATAAATAAATAAATAAATAAATAATATATATATATTTTTTTTTACATTTGCTGTGCTATTTAATAACTAAAGGTGACACGGGGGGTCAGTGGGTAGCACTGTCGCCTCATAGCAAGAAGGTTGGCATTTCTGTGTGGAGTTTTCTGTGTTCTCCCCGTGTTGCCGTGGGTTTTCTCCGGGTGCTCCGGTTACCCCACAGTCCAAACACATGCGCTATAGGTGAATTGAATAACCTAAAGTGGCCGTAGTGTATGTGTGTGAATGCGAGAGTGTATGAATGTTTCCCAGTACTGGGTTGCGGCTGGAAGGGCATCTGCTGTGTAAAACATATGCTGGATAAGTTGGCGGTTCATTCCGCTGTGGATACCCCTAAATAATAAAGGGACTAAGCTGAAAATAAAATAAATGAATTTAATAACTACATTGTTGTGTTATGGGTATTAGTTCTTGGTTGTGAAAAAGCAGAGGAGCGTGTTACTTAATTTTGTATATATGACATTGTATCTGCACTTTAACTTATATTTGGCAAAAAAAATATTTTTAAGCATTAATTATTAATATTAATAAAGTACACTGTTATCAAAAATAATAGCTCTGTTTTTTACACTGACACTAAATTTGATGCTCTTTCCAATTTATGTGGATAATACTTACAAAACTATTTTTTATCTTACAAGATTTAAATATTCATAGATTTTGATGCATATGGTAAGTACACAGCTAGCATTTCAGTTGCTGGTGGTCATGTGTAAATCTTTAATGCAATAACATATGCAGCTGAACCTTTAAAGTTCTTTTCGATAAGAGGATTGGGTTAAGAACTGAGCTCTAGGGCTGATACTGATACAACCAGAGTACAACATTAACACCGCTGTCCCTGAACAGTTCAGTTACTTCACCCGGTCTCCTGCACCAAACACCGCAAGCTTTGACAAAATTGATACAAATGATCACTTAGCCAAATCAATGCTGAGGGGGAGCGCTCTTACTTAACCGCCTTGTTCTGGATCAAACTATTTCTTAGGGAAATGTTCGACAGTGTGTAAAACAAAGAGGAACGAGCCGCACAGTGAATATGTACATTCTGTGCTCAAGAGTTCGACCTCATTTCAAATAAGAACTGTTATTAGAGTTTAATCACATATGAGTGATGGTGAATTGAAAAGCTGAGTGATTCCAGAGCCACATACACGCACTTCTAAATGAGCCCGGCTAATTCAATAAGACCCCACTGCACATTTAATAAAGCAGAGAGAACGTGACTGCAGAGAAATACCAGCACATGTGTTATACGGCACGCATGAACAATGTGCATCCAAAATGGGAAGAGATTGAGAGCAGAAAAAAAAATCAGGGTAAAAGGGTGATTGATGTGCTTGTTTAAGCTGTTCTATTCAACATTCAGGAGTTGTCGAAATCCTGATTTATGGTGGTGAGGCTTTTGTTAAGAGAAATACAAATGACCATTTGGTTTGTACAAACTTGAAACATGTCATGCTTTATCTCCTCAGGTTTAATGGAGAATGAGTCCAACATTTTCACCAAGTTTACTCTGTTTTCTGCTTATTTTGATTCTAGGACAAAGCATCATTTCATGTAAATAGGTGAAGATAAAAATAAAAGAAAATTATGTTCAAACTACTACTACTAATATTAATAATCATAATTATAACAACATTTTTTTATTAACAAAGTGACTTGTATTGGCATTTTAGTATAGTGGTGGCTGGTTCATTATTATGATACAAAATAAAAGTTTTGTTATTTACATGAATTTATTTCTACATTTATTTCTACATATTAACATACTCTACACAACGTACTTATACAGTATATATATATATAATTTTCTTTTCGGCTTAGTCCCTTTATAATCAGGGGTCGTCATAGTGGAATGAACCACCAACTTATCCAGCACATGTTTTACGCAACGGATGCCTTTCCAGCCGCAACCCATCACTGGGAAACACCCTTGCACACTCTTGCACACACTCACATACAGTACCGTATGTCTTTGGACTGTGGGGGAAACTGGAGGACCCAGAGGAAACCCACACAAACACAGGGAGAACATGCAAACTTCACACTGAAATGCCAACCGACCAGGGGTGCGTTTCCCAAACAACGACGTAACTCGCGGCTGAACTATCATAGTGCGATGCATCGTTTGGCAAAAGAACTATGTAGTGACGAGTGTTTCCCAAAACTCGTAGTTTCTCTGTTGCAGATCCATCGCTTGAACTACGTTAGTTAGGACGCAAAACGCCCATAATGATGCTCTAAACGGGGTGGAGTAACTTCTTCAGAGAACAGCCCCATCATTTCTTTGTGCAAATTATATTGTTTTACACAAACACGCATTTAAAATAAAATCCAATATTAGTTTTGGTAAAAACATGCACTCATTTTCCATATTAATTAAAATATATGTAAATGGCACATATAGGGCCTGTGTTTGCTTTACTAATATTATTGAGAAGTTGAACATTACATATTCTATTCTAAAACATAAAATCACTTACAAAAGCAAACACTATTCTAATATCATATATAAATCATATAAATAAATAAATAACGAGGCTATTTATTATAAATATATTTACTTTAATAATAATATTAATAATATTAATGATGATCATGATTATAATTATTATTATTATCATTATTATTATTTAGGATATTGTTTATTTATTAAAAAATAAAATACAATTTCACATGCAAACCACAGCAGAAAGTTCTAACCAACAGACCCATGTCATATACAGCAGAGAAACTTAATAAATAGCCCACTATACAATAAAATAATTAACGTATGCTATGTTTTTTATTTTCACAAGCTTTGGAGATGTACTGTAACATAATTTCCGCTTTTAAATATACCTATAGCTTTCGCCATGAGGCTGTGTTCAAAATGATATCAACGTTTTCAAAGTGCACTGCGAAGGGAACTATCAATTGTAAACATGAAGATCGCTAAAACTGAACTGTAAAAATACTTTGAAAGCAAATTACACCTAAGAGAGATGACCTTAATGCTTTTTTATTTTTAATAATTCCAGCTTTGAATGTTAGAATGTTTTAAATGAATAGGGCATAGGGGGATAAGTGGGAATAGAACACAGCCAGGAACTATGCTTTTAACTACAGCTCCAGAGGTGTCGTTTCAAGAGCTCAAGTTTGCGACGCAGTTTGCGAATGTTCGTTGGAGCGATGGATTTGGGAAACAGCAAATCAAAGAACTATGTTTGTAACCACTGCGCCACCATGCTGCCTCATATATATATACAGTATATATCTGCCAGAGTAGTGTCTCATACAACTGTATAGCCTCTCCCGGAAACTCAGCGATTCTCCCGAATAGGCCTCTTCATAGTGACACTGTGATGCCCACGAATTAGATAAATTACCCTGAAAGTCATGGCAACGAAAGTGAATGAGCAAGAGAACAGTTTGTGAGAGGCACAGTAATATTCTAAGCTTTATGTTTGTTAGGTTAAATGAATAGTGCAGTAAAGAACATCCCCGCTCTCTCATCGAGCTGCTGTGACTTTCTGGAGCTGCGAGAGCCGCTATCAAGAGTTGGAGATGAGCAAATAATTTAATGGCCTTGCATATATTTAGGCCTTTTTACATACAAGAACTGAAAGTTCTTTGTTTTTAATAATATTGGAAGTTCACTAAAACCTGGCTGGAAATATTAATGAAAAGTTTTTTTTTACTTATATAATGATATAACTTTTTGTAATACAGGCCTAGTTATTGCAATAAACAGTAGTGTATAGGCCTATTTCCTTTTAGTAAAGAAGTAATGTATCGGTATTAGCCAATCACCATGACAAGGAATCCATCCCAGACATTGTAAAAATATAGTTTTTTTTTCTAAAAAATGTCATTTAAAAATGTTTCATTTGCTTGGGTTGCCATTTGCTTACACTCATTTCATTTCAAAGATGTATGACATTTTTATACCACAAAACTCAAAAAATTAAAAAAAAATTAACAGCAATGAACTGGACAAAACTTGATCCCAATGATAATATTAATAATAATATGGATAACTGACAAACTAACTGATAAATGAAAGATCGAATGGTTGAAAGGAGGAATGAATGAATTAAATTAAATTAAATTAAATTCATGTTTGTTTCTGTAGCGCTTTTACAATGTAGATTGTGTCAAAGCTTAACATGGAAGTTCTAGTAAATTGAAACACTGGTGGTGGTGTGGAGAGACTCCCCCTCATGATTGTGAAGCACGTTTTGTGTATGGCCATACACGATAAATGCGCTATATAAATACACATTACATTACACATTACAGTGTCAGTCCAGTTTTCAAAGTTGAAGTTCAGTTTAGTTCAGTTCAGTGTGGTTTAAATTTCACTGCTAAAAGTCCAAACACTGAAGAGCAAATTCATCAATGCAAAGCTACACAAGTCCCAAATCAAGCAAGCCAGAATGAATGAATGAATGAATGAATGAATGAATGAATGAATGAATGAATGAATGAATGAATGAATGAATGAATGAATGAATGAATGAAATGTGTACAAACATACATAAATTGACAGCTTTTAAAACATGTTCATTTGTGGTCAGTCAGAAAAAAGTCACGCATGAAAACAACAGAATTAATGAATTATTTAAATTACAGCTAAATTCATAATTGAAAAAATTTCCAAAGATTCAAATGTTTGAACAGAAACATTTGTTACACTATATATCTTTTTGTTGTGTCTTATTAAGCAAAATACTGATTTTAGAATTTAGACTTCTGCTGAAATTTGTTTTGAGGGTTTGCATTAGGGGAAAATTATGTTCCTAAAACACATCTGCAGTTAGTGCACGATGCATAATGCTGTTTCTAGTTCTGTGAGACGTACAAACACAATCTGTTCCCTTTTTGTGCTCAGGTGTGTCTTTATAGCGAGGCTGTTTCATAAATATGTGCATCAGCTGTCTTCTGGTTTAGCGTTATAAAATCAAATCTAGTGCTATTATGATAATACGACTCAGAGAGACTGCAGTACAATTAGTACAACATTATACCAAGCTACATATTTGGGTAAACGCTTTATAGTACTTCGAGCTTAACATATTTCACTGGACAAGCTCAGTGAAATATGCAGCTTGATCAAATGATATTTGAGACGTTTTGCGGTATAAAGCCCAAAAAAATTAATGCTTTTGAAAATATAAACAGATAAGTCACATTTTTGGAGTATTTTTCACTTGCTCTCACTTTCCACTGCGTGCACTTGCGCAAATTACTTTGCTTGCATCTGTCACTGCCGATATAGACTGGAACTCATGCATGTAATGCTTCGAGAACCCAAAGGGGAATGAATAATTCTGTTTAGATTTCAGCTGTGGTTCTCCAAGCAACTATAAGCAATCATGCACCCAAGTTTGAACCCTGGCACGTGAGTGTGACCATGTGAAGAAGAAGAAGAAGAAGAAGAAGAAGAAGAAGAAGAAGAAGAAGAAGAAGAAGAAGAAGAAGAAGAAGAAGAAGAAAAAGAAGAAGAAGCGAAGGAAAAAGAAGAAGAAGAAGAAGAAGAAGAAGAGGAAGAAGAAGGCATGAAAAATTGTCAGAAACAGGTACATGAGATGAAATATAAGGACTATGTTAATCAATTTCAGAATGGACCCTTTTCACAAGACTGTTATGATGTGTTTCATGGTCAACAGCATCTTAAATCCTTGAAAGTTTTTAATATGTAGATTTAAAAAAAAAAAAAACGTTTGAACATTTATTTGCATTTATGTATCTATTATATCATCTTTGCATCAAATTACAAAAAACAAATTACCGCTTATGTGAGATGTTGGTAAAGCAGCATCTATGGGGCTGAAAGTACATTTGACATCATTTCTCTCCTCTGGCTGCAGTCATCAATTTCACACAATATTTCCGATTTTCTGAAAGTCTTGATAACACCATCATGGTGTTTTTATTTTATTATTTCAGCAAATAGGAGTGTAAAAAAATTATTTGGTGTACTCTTCCATTCACTGCGCTCTAAGTTTACCCAATTATGACGACTTCTGCTGCTGAGAAACCCGGAAATGTGAAAAGGGTCTATATATTATTTAAAGACTTATTTATACAATGTTTAATCAAAATGAAAGACCTTATACTTTTTTTAAGACCTTAAAATGCAAAAAAAAAAAAAACAGTAAATCATGTATATGTTGTAATAATGACTTTCTATTTTCATATTGTTTAAATGTAATGCACACTTGTCATGCAAATCAGAATTTTAGACTTCATTGCTCACACAATCCTTTTCAAAAAGTAGTTTGAACAGACCGCAAACATAATTTTTTGAGTGTAGACAGAGGCGGGCGGGAGGGCCGACGGACTGACGGACAGACGGACAGACAGAGAGAGAGATAGATAGATAGATAGACAGACAGACAGACAGACAGACAGACAGACAGACAGACAGACAGACAGACAGACAGACAGACAGACAGACAGACAGACAGACAGACAGACAGACAGACAGACAGACAGACAGACAGACAGACAGACAGACAGACAGACAGACAGACAGATAGATAGATAGATAGATAGATAGATAGATAGATAGATAGATAGATAGATAGATAGATAGATAGATAGATAGATAGATAGATAGATATTCAATTAAAATTTGTATAACTTAAAAAATTTTGAAATCTGATTAACTTAATAAAATAAGTTAAAGTAACATAAAAATATTCGTTGTCTTGACATTTTGTCATTAAATTTTTTACAGTGTATGTTTTCGTACAAATTATTTTGTATAAATTCATACAAACTAGAACATTTTCTGATAATATGTCAAATAGTAACGTTTCCTTTTGAGATCAAGTTGGACAGCATTGACATTGTTATGGCATGTTATTATATTACCTTCATTTATCTTTTCTTTGTACTTGAATTTAAATTTCATTCATTTTATGTAACATTGGACTGCTAGTTAGTCACATCATACTACCTCCCTATATATTATGACACTGTCACTTTATCATAATTATCATGTTTACAAGCCTTTTGCACTATATACTGTTTTACATTATACTATATGTTTTTTGCACTATACAGTATACTGTTTTACATCTGCACATCTCTGGTTTGCACTCATTGCCATATGCCCTTAAGTGTAATTGTATTGTTTTACTTTTTTGTGTATATTTTTAGATTACATTTTATGTATGATTGTATTTGTTGTGATTTCTTTCTAAAATTCTAGTTGCTGTATTAATATTATATGTTAGGCATCTAGGGTCTGAGAGTAACGAAATTTCGATTCTCTGTACTGTATGTCCTGTACATGTGGTTGAATTGACAATAAAGCTGTAAACTGTTTTATATGATACTATACGGTATAATTTACTTTACTATAGTATGAATGAAAAAACACAATAGTATTTACTATAAGACACTATAGTATTTTATCATGTGAGGAAGTGTCAGGAAGTAGACCAATCATTTACATTTGAAGTCAAAATTATTAGCTCTCATTTTTCAAATATTTCCCAAATTATGTTTAACAGAGCAAGGAATTTTTATTTCCTATAATATTCTTTTTTTCTGAAGGAAGTCTAATTTATTTTATTTCGACTAGAATAAAAGCAGTTTTATTTTTTTTTAAAACCATTTTACTGTCAATATTATTAGCCCCCTTAGTATTAAACAGAAATTGGGGGGGAATTATACAGGGGGCCTAATAATTCAGGAAGGCTAATAATCCTGACTTCAACTGTATGACCTATACACCAAATGAGAATAGACTCCGATAGGCACAACATAAATTGGATCCACACATCCGGTTATTAGAATAACAGAATAACACTATCTCAAATAGATCCAGATGGCAGAATAAAGAAAAAAACAGAGTTGAATTAATCAAACTCCTCTAATGTTTTCAATCCCTGGTGAATCTCATAGAGTCTAATCCTCACAACTGTGCAGAAACCTCAGCTTCTGACAACAGGAGAAAAAAAAAAGAGACGGACAGATGCTCCCTTCCAAAATGTGGTGAGCTGCTTACGGAGGCAACATTTTAAGGCGTCATGGGCGCACTTCCAAAACCAAGACTGTTCCAAAAGCCAGTCAGCTTAATTATGTATTCAGAGGATGAACATATTTCATTCAGCGCTGAAAAGTATCAATACTTTTAATAACAATTATTAGGATAGTCTGCCATTAGCTTAGCAAAATGCTAACAAGGCAGCTGCCAACAATGTGGGCAGTGAGCTAAGAAATAAAGTGTGCCAAATGTAACAAAAATGTCATTTTAGCTTTTTGTCATCATTTACATAGACAGGAAACTAAATAATAAAGAACGAGCGAGTAACAAGCCTGTGTGAGTGTGTGTGCATTTATTAGATAGATTGCCGAGTGGAGTGGGCTGTGAACTAACGCTGATTATGACATAATAGTACTCATCTCTTTCACATGGCCAATTACAGTGGACAAAGGGAAACAGGCAAAGCTAACCCTTACAATCACACACACACATACACACATACACACACACTTGTACAGCTATCTTTATGGGGTCTTCCTATAGACATAATGATGTTTATACTTGGGCTACACAATATGTTGTTTTAGCACCAATATTGCAATGTGTGTCCGCAATAGTCACATCGCAGGATATGCAAAGTTAAATTGGGATTATAGTTGATCAACAATTGAGAACACATGAGATTTGTGGAGTCATTACAAAGTATAACCATAACAGAGTGAAACTTTATCATTTGCATGTGTTTTAAGGCAATTCAAGAGAGTGTAATGTATTTTGCCACAACAACGTACAACATGTTATTTTACATTTCACTATTTATTTTCTTACTTTATTTTTTAATTTTTTTTGCTCTATTGTAAATATTCTTGCTCGCAATTTCTTTATTATTTTATATACACGATTCACACCCTTACAAAATCACCCCAATCAATATAAATCAATGATTTGTCCCCAAATAGAAATATCTAAACTGCCTGGTGAAATTGTATTTGTATCGCAATGTATATCACAAAAAGACCAGGGTTTCTGCAGGTTTCTTCAAGTCAATTTTGAGACTTTTTAAGATGATTATGAATGAAATTTTAGACTTATGTAGGGCTGAACACTAAGGATTTCTTTCAAATGACCTGGGGTGCGTTTCCCAAACAACGACGTAACTCGCGGCTGAACTATCATAGTGCGATGCATCGTTTGGCAAAAGAACTATGTAGTGACGAGTGTTTCCCAAAACCCATAGTTTCTCTGTCGCAGATCCATCGCTTGAACTACATTAGTTATAACGCAAAACGCCCATAATGATGCTCTAAACGGGGTGGAGTAACTTCTTCAGAGAAGAACCCCATCATTTCTTTGTGCAAATTATATTGTTTTACAAAAACACGCATTTAAAATAAAATCCAATATTAGTTTTGGTAAAAACATGCACTCGCTTTCCATATTCATTGAAATATTTGTAAACATATAAGGCCAATGTTTGCTTTACTAATATTATTGAGAAGTTGAACATTACATATTCTATTCTAAAACATAAAATCACTTACAAAAGCTAACACTATTTTAATATCATATATAAATCATATAAATAAATAAATAATAAGGCGATTTATTATAAATATATTTACTTTAATAATAATATTAATAATATTAATGATGATGATGAGGATGATGATGATGATGATGATTATCATTATTATTATTTAGGATGTTGTTTATTTATTAAAAAAAAATACAATTTGACACATGCAAACCACAGCAGAAAGTTCTAACCAACAGGCCCATGTCATATACAGCAGAGAAACTTAATAAATAACCCACTATAAAATAAAAGAATTAACGTATGCTATGTTTTTTATTTTCACAAGCGTTGGAGACGTACTGTAACATAATTTGCGCTTTTAAATATACCTATAGCTTTCGCCATGAGGCTGTGTTCAAAATGATATCAATGTTTTCAAAGTGCACTGCGAAGGGAGCACAATTGTAAACATGAAGATCGCTAAAACTGAACTGTAAAAATACTTTGAAAGCAAATTACACCTAAGAGAGATGACCTTAATGCTTTTTTATTTTTAATAAAATTTGAATGTTAGAATGTTCTAAATGAATAGGGCATAGGGGGGATAAGTGGGAATAGAACACAGCCAGGAACTATGCTTTTAACTACAGCTCCAGAGGTGTCCTTTCAAGAGCTCAAGTTTGCGATGCAGTTTGCGAATGTTCGTTGGAGCGATGGATTTGGGAAACAGCAAATCAAAGAACTATGTTTGTAACGACGAAACTTGCGACCTTAGTTGGCTAACGATGGTTTTGGGAAACGCACCCCTGGTTACTTGTGTAATAGGTTCCAAGGTTTCCGCTACATTCATTCTACCAAGGCGGGGCGCCACGCCAAAATTCATCCCGCCACGGCTACCTATTACAGCTTCTCATTTAAAACATTGTCGTTTTTTTAAATAGCGGGTTATAATCGCACCAAAACGTATAAAAAGGTAAGTGAATTATAACAGCGCAAACTTTTCTGTAACCGTAGTAGTGCTGTGCGTCATTTGTTTAACCATTTAAGGTGACATGCTGACTGACAGATGCGTAAGGCTAGCAAACACGACGTAGCTTTCAGTAAGGATGAACACAGTATCCATAATTATACTTTATTTATAGATAAAGGTCTATGGCTCTGCATACAACAAACAAAGATTTTATCTTGCTGGAGTTTATAGCCGTTTCACTTTACCTCAGGACGCATTAATGGCGCTCTGTAGGTCTATTGGAGACATTCATAAATATTCCTAGCAAATCTAATAAAGGTTGGAGACAAATTCACTACGTAAACGAGCTAAATTGCACTTGAGCAGCGTATATCTGAGGACGTGCAAAAAGTTGTGCACGAACAGAGGAAATCCTAGCGCAAGCAAAATGCTCGTATTACACAAATCCGATCTCGACTGCGTCCCATTTGTCATTGAAATAACGGCAAAGGTAGCTGGTAGATCAAAAGGCCTGCCACCACAGCTGGAAAAAATCCTAGAGGAAACACTGGGTTCTGTATTAATGGAAGATCATGTAAAAGGATGTATTGCTTTAGTTTTCTTTCCCTTGTTTCCAGTGAGGGCTTAGAGAAACGCTCATGCTTTTATCAGCAGCAGGGTAGATTACTGTAATGGACTCCTCACTGGCCTTCCCAAAAAGACAGTCAGACAGTTGCAGCTCATCCAGAATGCTGCTGCCAGGATTTTGACCAGAACCAGAAAATCTGCTGGAAGCAGCTTTCAGAAATGATCAGATGTGCTCCAACATTAGGTACATTCAAATTAAGACTTAAAACACATCGGTTTGTCTGTGCCTTTACTGAATGAGCCCTGTGCTATGTCCGACAGATCATACTATTTTGTCTTTCTTTTTTTAAACATTCTTTTATAACCTGTTTTAACACATTTTAATCTGTTTAAATCATTTTTAATTCTTTTAATCTTAATTTTTTTTTCTTTTCTTGTTTCTTTTATTCTTGTTTATGTAAAGCATATTGAATTACCATTGCGTATGAAATGTGCTATATAAATAAACTTGCCTTGCCTTGATTATGGAATTTAATTGGGAGAATTTGCTGTAAAAATGTCTAACAGCTGTTTTTGTATCTCTTTGCAATAAAATAATTATATAAAAAAAAAGGTTTGACATGGATTATTGGTTATTGGGTGTGAGCCCTATTGGGTAGCTTTACGTGCATATGGAAAAATTAAGACCTGTTTAAAATGATTTAAGATATGATTTAGCGAATTTAAGACTTTTCAGGTTCTAAAATTTTATTTTTTAAATTTAAGACATTTTAAGACCCTGCAGACAACCTAAAAACAAAATATTGAAATGTCACATTTTTCCAATATCGTGCTGTTCTAATTTATACTGTACAAATAGTAAATTCTACCAGACAACCCAAAAACCTATCCTTCATAGAAAAAAAAATCTGCATTTTTATCATTTTAAAATACTTAATTTTGTGTGATTTATGGGCCGTTTTCCTTATGAGGCCCCTAAAAATGTCCCCATAAGGTCATAATTTACTTATATAACACATTTGGTTATTTGCAGGAATACAACACAAGCACACACACACACAGACAAAAAAAATTGAAAATACTGCAGCACAGTCACTGGGAGGCCAGCAAATGCATACTGTAAAATACAGAACAATTACACTGACATTAGAGAGTGCAGATGGCCCTTTGTGTCTTTGTTTGAAGTAAAAGCCAGAGGTTGATATTTCTATTTTTTGCTTCCCAGTCGTAACGCAAACGACTGTAGCCCTTTGGTCAAATCAATAGTACTGTTGAGTACTGTAACCGATGCAGGAGTCAGTGCGGACAAAACGAACAGAAGTGCTCCATCTGAATTACTGATTCAGCTCACTGCAGAGTGCACCAGTGGAGAGACTGCAGGAGAACACGAAGAAAGAGATCACAACACAGAGATTAAACAACAGAGAGAAGGACAGAAAGAACAGAAGATAGATAGATAGATAGATAGATAGATAGATAGATAGATAGATAGATAGATAGATAGATAGATAGATAGATAGATAGATAGATAGATAGATAGATAGATAGATAGATAGATAGATAGATAGATAGATAGATAGATAGATAGAACAAAAAATATTAAGTTAAACGTATAACTTAAAAAAAACTTGTTGAAACCTGACTAACTTCTTAATTAAAATAAGTTAAAGCATTCATTCATTCATTCATTTATTTTATTTTCGGCTTAGTCCCTTTATTAATCTGGGGTCACCACAGCAGAATGAACCGCCAACTTATCTAGCATATGTTTTACGCAGCGGACGCCTTTCCAGCTGCAACCCATCACTGGGGACACTACGGACAATTCCAGCTTACCCAATTCAACCTATAGTCCTATGTCTTTGGACTTGTGGGGGAAACCAGAGCACCCGGAGGAAACCCACACAAACACTGGGAGAACATGCAAACTCCACACAGAAATGCTAACTGACCCAGCCGGAGCTCGAACCAACAACCTTCTTGCTGTGGGGCGATTGTGCTACCCACTGCGCCACCGTGCTGCCCTAAGTTAAAGCAACATTGTCGTCTTGACTTTTTGTCATTCAATGTTTTACAGTATGTTTTCGTACAAATTATTTCATATCCATTCGTACACGAGGAACTACAAACTAGAAACTTTTCTGATAATATGTCAAATAGTTACATTTCCTTTTGAGATCAAGTTGGACAGCATTGACATTGTTATGGCATGTTATTATATTACCTTCATTTATGTTTTCTTTGTACTTGAATTGAAAATTTCCAGATTTCCAACCAGATTATCAAATAACAAATAACAAATAGCAGAATGAATTCGAATGACCTCATTCTAAAAAACGTAGCCCTATATACATTTCTGGAGATTGCAAATTACTCTCCATGTATGTCGATGCAGAGAGGAGTTGGTCGCGATGACAGGGTTCGAGTCTGGCAAAGAACGGTTCCAGAAAGCGGGTAAGACAAAAACAAAATCCAAAAAATAAAACAAACAAGTAAATAACAAAGTGAGAATGTGGTAAAATCTGAAACCGTGGTAAAAGTTAGGTGAGGGCTTTTCTTTTTCTGGGTTTTTTTTTAAACTGTCGGTTGGGTTTAGGGAAGCGGGTGGGCGGGTCAATCGATCGTTTAAACAGTCAGTCATTCAGTCAGTCGGCCCTCTGGTGGATTTATGCAAGAACAGCAGGCGCGAATGACACTTGCAAGAGAAATTTGAGATCTCAAAAAGCGTACACAGCGGCCTCTAGTGGATTCGCAAAAACAAAAAAAACATACATCTTGGGACGTATTTGGTGCTCTCCAAAAATGTATATAGGGCTACGTTTTCAGAATGAGCCTGGGTTGGAATTTTTTCCTATTGCACACATAATCCTAGCTAAATAAATCATCACCACAGAGACAAAAACGTTTGGACTTGTCATGATTTAAAGGTAAGTAAATGATGCCAGAATTTTCTCATTCATTGTGAGCTCCCCTTTAACACTAGAAGCAGCGCAGATAAAGAGAAATACAGTCAGAGAAAAAGCGAGTTAACACATCAGATGCAGAAGCAGAATAAGAGTGTCCCAGTGCTGTGTGAAACAACAGCTGGAGCAGCATGGAAGATGAAGTGTGTTTATTCTGTGTGTGAAAAGGCTTGCTGATGTGCTCCACAGACTCCTCATCTCCAGCTCCCCGGATCAGCACACTGAATCTGGATGAGCTTCCCCTCAGTCATGCATGACCTCACAAACACCACAGGCACACAAATCAACATGACCAAACGCTTGCACGGGTTCAAAATCACTGCATCTGTGAGCATCACTGGACCAGCTTCCTAGAGTTCTATCCAAAAAGTCTGGCTCGCCTTCCAAAATAAATGGACGGTTGGGTAATTCTGACTTTCCTTGTAATTGCAACAGTTTTCCTGCATATCCAACAGTTTTGTGTTAACATCTCGTAATTCTGTTGCTCTGTTTTCCCTGAGGAACAATGTAAGTAGGTATACAAGAAAGGATGGAGCGATGCACTATTGTATGTCTGAATCCTTGACAACAGTGCGGTACTGCAGCTTTCAAGTGAACATCTGTCTGAGTAACTACACCATAATGCACATCTGTACATTCCTGTGTGCATTACAGATCTCAAAAATGGGACGTGCAAATGTAAGATGATCATGGTTTTGTTGGAACTACAAAATACTTATAAATTTGGTCAAACAAATTGTCATATCCCTTCCATTTCATTTAAAGTTCAATCCACAGCAGAATGTAAATATGTAACTAGGTAGTGATGTGTCACATTTTCGTTTGCCACTTTCATTTTTTAGAAAAAAACAGCCCAAAGTATGAGCTGAAAAAAGGCTATGCTGAACTGCAGTCAATGTTTTTAAGAAAGCCCAATATTCCACTCTGAATAGACTGCACATGTTCAGCAGAAAAGTGAAGTCCACTCAAATATAAATGTGCTGACAGGACATTTCTATGTAGTATACTTGGTCATGCTGCTTGCAAAAGCGATACTGTGCTGTCATGACAACGCTGGTAAAATTATACCTCTCATTAACTCTGTTAATAAACTTTTACTGTCAATAAAATGTAGTTAAATAAAAAGTTATTTGCTTGAGTGTGTTTTTTTATGTTTTATGAATTTAATTTAAGTTATTGAGTTCAATATAAAAAGTCCTATACAGTTGCTTTATATTCATTCATTTTCTTTTCAGCTTAGTCCCTTTGTTAATCTGGGATCGCCACAGCCGAATGAACCACCAACTTATCCAGCACATGTTTTATGCAGTGGATGCCCTTCCAGCTGCAACCCATCTCTGGCAAACATCCATACACTCTCATTCACACTCATACACTACGGACAATTTAGCCTACCCAATTCACCTGTACTGCATGTCTTTGGACTGTGGGGAAAACCGAAGCACCCGAAGGAAACCCATGCAAATGCAGGGAGAACATGCAAACTCCACACAGAAACACCAACTGACCCAGCCGAGGCTCGAACCAGCAACCTTCTTGCTGTGAGGCAACAGCACTACCTACTGCGCCACTGCGTCGCCTTACTATATTATTTAACAAAATAATAAATAATTACCACAAAGCATTTTTGGTTTCATTTTTGTTTTTCCAAGTGAATGCAGAATTTTTACTTTCAGCTCAGAATTTTAGTTTCAGTCCATCTCTAGATATAGTCCTTAGCTTCAGCATCCAATGCAAGTCTTCTTCTGCTGCCCTCCTTTGTCATGATAGTGACAATGTTGTTGAAATTGTACAGTTCAGACAGCTACTTTTTTGTATTTAGTTTTCCCTCCTTTCTCTGGCCTTATGTGCAATCTTTTTCTTTTGTTGAGACTTGTGGAGCCAGACAATAAGAGGCCAAGGTCTCTGTCCCAGTCAGACAGTGATCAGTGTGCCCAATCGCATTTCAGTGAATACTCCAGGACTCAGTAACAAATACTGATGGCTGTGGACCCTCAATTGTTACAGGTAGTCCTGTAATTATTTTAATATTTTGTATACTATGGGACTCAAGATGCACACCTTTGGCCAAAAGTTGTGTGTTTGACATCTGTTACCATAGCTCAGGTCAGTTTCTATGACATGTGTTCAATCATCATGAAAATTTGCAAAGAAAATTTGAGTTGTGATCTGTCATAGTAGCTTGAATTTGTTCCAGCTTTGGCTCAAGTACTAAAATTGTGATTTTAAAGTCTGAAAAGAGCACTTTGGAGTTCATCCAGGAGGTTAGCAATAGGGGTGTCAACCTACACTTGTCTCAGGGTTCGGTTATGATTATTATGCCATCGATACGGTTCAATTCGATATCTCGGTGCACTGACGATGCTGTGCATACACAATTTGATTTTTTCTTTACAACACAAGAAATTCATTTTATTAAAATCTATAAATATATTTATACTTCTATATTATTTGTAATAAAATTTTGTCCAAATCAAGCAGTCAGATATATGAACTGTACCTTTAATTTTACCTGCTCAAAAAACACTCTTTTTGAATGTTTTAAACAAAACTCAAATACATGCACAGAACAACATGAGCATTTATAGCAAATAAACTAATGTAAATATTATCCTGCTTGCTTTTTAAGCATTGTCGAGCGAGTTCTTACACTTCTATGATTGGTCATTGTCTACATCCGCTCATTAGAAAGAGCTGGGACTGGCTTTAAAAATGAAAGCGCTGTTCACCGATGAGTGACACTGGAAGAACAGCCGCGGATACAGTCTACGTGTCTGGATCAGCCGAGAGGAGAGGAAAAGTTACCTCACGAACACGCCAGCGGGTCAAATGTCCAAAGTGAATGAGAGAGAGGCAAAAATAAAGTTTTACAGCATTTCTCCCTAGTAGTGAAATAGCGTCTCATGCTGTATACCTTCTTCAGTGTCAGTGAAAGACTGTCCAGCAAACTCACAAGCAGTAAATTGTGCACAATTATCTGCTTTTTAATAAGTTTTACTTACTCGCCCTCGCCTCCTTTGCCATAGTAATCACCCGCAACATCACTCATAGGAGATAAATGACGTCAGTATATAATAACTGGTTATGATCTATTACTGAACCGATATCGAATTGTTCACATCTGCATTGCGGTGCGCAGAGAAAACAATTTATTTCGACACCCTTAGTTAGCAATAGCTTCCACGTTAACGTAATTGCTATCATGACCACACACCTCCTTTTTGTCTTGTTTTGGTATTTTAGATGCCATATTGCAAAGCAAATGTGTGTACAATGGCATGGCAATATTGTATAAGTGGTGGATAAATATGAATAAGTGTGGTTTAGTTATAAAATAAAGAGATATTAAAAAGCAATATTAATAGTGGAGATCAAAATCATATACATTTATATGAAATATAACATATGAATCATTTTCACAAGTTTAACATTTGATGTTTTCATAAATAGTGCCATATTGATTTGTACATTTAGTTCTTTTTTTCTTCTTCTATTTTTATAAATAAGTTTTGATAGTGTGTCTCATAATATATGTAAATTGTGAAAAATGCATTGTAGGTTGTTCTCTAACACGGTGTAAACTTTAATCTGTATTATTCTGTGCAATGGCCCCTGTTTTGTTTCTGTGTTTAGTTTTGTTCAGTTTGAGTTTACCCTTATCAATTAGCTTACACTGCGCCCGACTCACTTTTTTATCAAAATTTTTTCAGTCTTTATACATGTATGCAATATTTGGATCAGCATTAATCAAGGCTTGCAGGTAAAGTCTGAAATTGCAGTTTGACAAGACTGTAGCATTTTATACACAGAAACCCAAGCTCAATAAATGAAGAATGTATCTTATTAATTAAACATTAAGCTTATATTGTACTTTTAATCTGCAAAGTTGAGCAGATTATTTGAAGAATAAAGGGTAACATGGTTTAACACAAGTGTTGAGCAGCCAATTATTTGGACATGTTTGTGTAGAAGTGCCCTTTGCTCAATTGCAGAGAACTGATCACACTTCTGAAGCTTTCCAAAGGTCAAACGGGGGTTTGCTTTTCACTAAAGTTTTCATAAATTGGGGCTTTTCAGAGTTAATCTGATGTGACAATTAGTGGAAGAAGGTGATACAGTATGTTCATAACTTTTTATCATCATACATTAAATATCTACCTGATTTCAGTAAATGTTCAGGTATGCACACGATTAAATGGAAGCTTGTTTCTAAGTGTTCATGAAGAAAAAAATAATTATTAGAAATACGTATTTCTGACCTTTTTATCTCACAATTCTCAGAATTTCATGTTTAAAAAGACTGAGGAAAAAAATGATTTATGAATGATTTTATAATTAATTTTTTTGATCTTTAAAGACAGAACTGTGAGATACAAACTCACAATTGTAAGAAAATAGTCAGCCTATCCTTCCGTCTGAATTGCACAATGCAATTGCAAAACATTTTTTTAATTAATATTTTTTTTTATATTAGAAACAGACTTCAATATTGTACTTTTTTGGTGCTTTATTAAATGTTATTTTATTTTTATGTCATTAAAATAATAATAATAATAATAATTTGGTCCATATTGACATGATAGCATCATGTAGTTGCTGCAGATTTGTCGGCTGCACATCCATGAGTCTCCCATTTCACCACATCCCAAAGGTGCTTTATTGGATTGAGATCTGGTGATTGTGGAGGCCATTTGAGTACAGTGAACTCATTGTCATGTTCAAGAAACCAGTCTGAGATGATTCACGCTTTATAACATGGTGCGCTATCCTGCTGGAAGTAGGAAGATGGGTACACTGAAGATGGACATGGTCAGCAACAAAAAAAATTGAGACTCATCAGACCTCATCAGAAAATCAAAGTAGATCAGCAGTTCCTGAAATACTCAGACCAGCCCGTCTGGTACCAACAACCATGCCATGTTCAAAGTCGATTAAATTACCTTTCTTCCCCATTCTGATGCTCGCTTTGAACTTTTGGTCTTGACCATCTCAACATGTCTAAATGCATTGCTGCCATGTGATTGGCTGATTAGAAATTTGACGAGCAGTTAGACAGGTGCCTCGGTACCTAATAAAGTGTATATATTTATAGAGATATGTTTATGTAAAATATTAAACAACATACCTTATTAAAATATATAAACAAATAAGCCATCATACTGAAGTAAATTATATTAAATTATTAAAATGTATTGCTGAAAAATGGCCAAAACATAGTGGTTGGATGAAATGTCATCAAGCTATACCCGTTGTAAATATGCGAGTCAACATTGTGGATATAATCTACTTTAACAGCAAATGATGTATGTGATGATTTTATTTCTTACTATAATTATTTATTATTAAATTAATTCATATTAAGCCTACAACACAGTCCATAACAAATCCTACAACAATTCGATATCAATTCAAACACGAGGCAGTTACTACAAAGAAATCTTAAAGAACTGCGAGAAGACAAAGAAACTATAGTGAAATAACCAATGTTGCCCTCAGGGAAAGCAGGACACAATACATATATAATGTAGCCTGGAAAATGTTGATAAAGTAGAGCAGCTGGAAAATGTGAAAGACCATTTTTCTTTATACTCTATGTATGTGACAACTGAATCTACAGTGCACATATCATAGTTAAGTTTCTGATTGTAATTTACATTGTCTAATTTTGTTTGCCTTGTAAAATATAGCATTTACATACATTTACAGCACACACACACAGTCCAGATAGAGTTATCATGTCCTGACATGATGACACATAAGCCACATGCAGTATTTATCAGTTTGCGGGTCCCATTTGCTGGCGTCTCCTGCTGAAATACAGGCCACCTAATGGCACAATAACAATCATTTAGACGGCAGCAGAAGCGATTTTGCGCTTAGTCTGCAGAAGCACAAGACTATATTGGGTGTAGCTCTGCGGGTGGTGTGATTTGCAGCTGTAATATCACTTCAATGTATCCCATAATACTCGCTGTCCTTTGGGAGTGAGATTATTTTCATCATGGTGCACGTCTGACCACACACAAACTGACCGTAGGATCATTACATACAGTACAGAGATAGAGCAAGCATACAGGTTTGTGTTAGGAGATTTAAATCCCAATATCTTTCTCCTGTTTCATTACATACACTGAAATAATATGTTTGCTGTTTGTTCAAGCTATTTATTTAAAATAAGCTGAAACAACACAATTCTTGAGGGTTTTCTGGGGACAACTTAATTGTTTTATGCTTAATCCACTTAAATTGTATAAACTAATAAGTTAACTTAATTCCTTTATGCTGACCCAACACAAATCGATTGCGTGTAACCCAGCATACAATGTATAAATAATTTACAAACATTTAAAACAGCATTTCGAACACGCTGATGTTTATGTTCATTCAATGCTCAGAATTCAATAGAATATATTTATGAACTGCATGTATGTACTGTAGGAGGAAAATATGGCTGTCATCCTAGCTAATAAAAATATAAATATTACCTACACTCAAAAAATTATATTTTTTTGCTGGTTCAAAATACTTATTTAAAATGAGCTGAAATAACACCATTCTTGAGATTTCATTGGGACAACTTAATTTTTTATGTTCAATCCACATAAATTTGCCAAAAGTGTTAAGTTAACTTAATAAATTTGTGTTTGGACAACATAAATGAATTGTGTGGAACCCTGCATTTTTTACACTGATTCGTGAATTTTGAAGCGTAATGCATTTAAATGTTTAAATGTAACATTTTTTCTTGGTTATGTGAATGTTAAGAGAAAGTTACTTTTTTCAGTTTGCTAAATATGGCAACATTACTTTTGAAAATGTTCTGAATATTCTGTAATAAGTAATAATAATAACAATAATAATGTATAATAATATAATAAAAAAACATGATTATTATTATTATTATTATTATTATTATTATTATTATTAATATTATTTTACAGAAACAAGCAATAGTAATAATAATATTAATATTAATATTATTATTACTATTGCTTGTTTCTGTAAAGTAATAATAATAATAATAATAATAATAATAATAATAATAATAATAATAATAATAATAATAATATATTATTAAAATATAATAATACTTTCAGAAACAAGCAATAATAATAATAATAATAATAATAATTCATTCATTCATTCATTCATTTTCTTTTCGGCTTGGTCCCTTTATCAATCCAGGGTCGCCACAGTGGAATGAACCGCCAACCTATCCAGCACGTTTTACGCAGCGGATGCCTTTCCAGCCGCAACCCATCTCTGGGAAACATCCACACACACTCATTAACACACATACACTATGGACAATTTAGCCTACCCAATTCACCTGTACCGCATGTCTTTGAACTGTGGGGGAAACCGGAGCAAAAAATATAATAATAATAATAATAATAATAATAATAATAATAATAATAATAATAATAATAATAATAATAATGTTTCAGAAACAAGCAATAATAATAATAATAATAATAATAATAATAATAATAATAATAATAATACTGTATTATAAACATGTAATAATAATAATAATCATAATAATAATAATGTTTACAGAAACAAGCAATAATGAAATAATAATCATAATATTATATTATTATAAAAATATAATAATAATAATAGTAATAATAATATTTTCAGAAACAAACAATAATAAATAATAATAATAATAATAATATTTTCAGAAACAAGCAATACATAATAATAATAATAATAATATAAAAATATAATCATATTTTTAGAAACAAGCTATAATAATAATAATAATAATAATAGTAATATTTTAATTATAAAATATTTTATTAATAATAATATTTACAGAAACAAGCAATAACAACAACAACAATAATATTAATAATAATAATAATAATAATAATAATAATAATAATAGTATTATTATTATTATAAAAATACATTAATTATAATATTTTCAGAAACAAGCAATAAATAGTAATAATAATAATATACTATAAAAATCTAACAATATTTTCAGAAACAAGCAATAATAATAATAATAATAATAATAATAATATTTTCAGAAACATGCAATAATATTTTGTATCAACATAATTTTAATTATTATTGTTGTTGTTGTTGTTGTTGTTGTTGTTGTTGTTGTTGTTGTTGTTGTTGAATTATTTTTTTATTTTAATAATTATTATTTTTCAACAAAATTGTTTCAGGAAAAAAAAAGGTTGCACCAACAATGTATAAATAATGCTTAAAAATGTTAGACGAATGTCTGACTAAAATGTTACACAACTTTTCAGATTGATTGATTGTTCTAACATTTTACAAATGCTATTAAGGAAAAGACTTGCTTTCTAATGATAAAGAAACATTACTTGAGGAATGGTTGTTCAAATCTTTAAGTCTAGAACATTAGAATGTGCTGTGAATCTTAGCGGGGATGAAACTGACCTACAAACTTGACCAAAAATTCGCAAAACACTGATATCAGTCGGCCTTGACTGTTCCATTAAGATTTTAGAATTTTGCTTATGCATTATTGCTACTTGATCTTATTCTGCCTGTCTGATATATTGCAGTGCTTTTCTAAAGATTATTTTTTTGTCAACTGCTTCAGCATGAAGTCTATTTTAACAACAATTCAGCAAGCTAATATATGTTGTGAATTAGATTACGCTTTAAATGCACAGCTTTGAATTCGGAAGTTACACTTAGTCAGTCGAGCACGACAGAAACTTCACAGATCTCAGCCCAGCATACAGCAAACTTCCATTAACTAGAGAAATGGACACTTTAATCTACTCCCGCTCTCTCTAAGCGACTCCAGCGCCTCACAATAACAAAGAAACTGTAAATGCTAGTTCAGCCGTCTTCTCTGCACCAAACCTTTAACAATCTCCTGTCATTTTCTCTTCCGTAAATCCAGCGTTCAGCCAAGGGGGAAAACAAGCTTTATTCTGTTTGTTCACAAGTTTGTTCCTTCAGAATTCAAGTTTGTTTCTGCACTATTGCCATCGAATCAATTTCATCACCCAAGTGGGAAGAAAGTCACCAATAATGCCACCTACGCTTGGTCTGCAATGGCTGAAAAGTTGTTTAGTGAATGGTTTACCGCTCCAAACACTGTCAGTCTGCCCTTGAAGCTGCTTGTTGTCGGTCCACTTTTTGCCAATTTTTGTCCCCAGAGGTTAGGAAGACATTAGGAGGATAACATTTATACACACAAATATGCATACGCACAGACTCGCACCATTTTAAGCTGTCTGGTCTGTCATTCCCTGTCATTGTGTCTTTGTGGAGCTCCATCTCAAAGCTGACATGATCCCAGAGAGACCATGAGAGAAGAAGATATAGAAACATAAACAGTAGTGTCAGGTCAGAGGACGGAATGAGTGGACATATAAAAGACAGCAAATTTAAGTTGTACTTTTGTCAATGTTAAAAAAAAAGTTTCTCATATCTCAGTATATACAAAGGCAACTACTGTAAATGTTAAGCTTTGTTTTTTAGGCAAAGACTAGGGTTGGTGGCCAGTGAATGTGATGTCAGTTTCAGCATCATTTATTATTTATTTGTTGTTATTTATTTGTTTGCTTGGCTGTTTTCATGGCAACACTTGTAGTAAATATTTAATAATTTACAATCATAACTGTTTCTTAATCATCAATGTAAAAAAGAAATGTACAAATTACAACAACACTGACAAAATGTCATACAAGTTGTTTCAATTTGATCAGTGAGAAATACTCTAAACTTCCTCCAGAACACAGGTGTCAAACTCAGTTCCTGGAGGGTCGCAGCTCTACACTGTTTAGTTTCAACCCTAATTAAACACACCTGATCAAAAAAGTAATTGAGTGCTTTCAGCTTGATACCTACAGATAAGTGTGTTGAAGCAGGGCTGGAACTAAATTCTGCAGAGCTGCGGCCCTCCAAAAACTGTGTTGGACATCTGTGTTTTGGAGGAACTTTAGAGTATTTATCAATACTTTCTCCAAAAGATGAATTAAAAAACTTTTCCTTAAAATATTTTCTAAATAAAATATTTTCTAAATAAAAGCATTATCTAATATCATTTAAAAATATGCATTCTATTAAAATATGTTTTATCATCAAAATATTCTTACACAAGTCACAAATACGTCTTTTCTTAGTTTCAGTTTCAGACCTGTTATATGTGTGAATATGTATATGTGTAAAAAAAGTTAAACTATTAGGTCACTGTGCACATTCTTTTATGTTTACTTTTGAAATCACAGTTGGTTGGGTGTAGGGAAGGGTTTAGGTCAGTCGTTTAATATGACAAGCCCCTGGTTTGTGCAAGAAGTACTGTATGTGTATCTAAAATGTACAAAAAAATGTACCCTTAGTAGCATATTTTAAATTTGCAAAAATGTAGGCCCTCTAGTGGATTTGTTATCTGAAACGTGCAACAAAACATAACCGGAACAACATATTTTATTTTTGACAAAAATGTAGGCTGAGGCATAAGCCTATTTCCAGTGAGCCTGGAAGTGTCCACATTCTGTATTGTACAAATGCAAACCAAAATGCTCTAGCCTTGAAAACCAACGTGGACAGCTTTTGCACTACTTAGGGTGGGCGAAAAAACTACTGAAGATGGAAAACTCTGCAACAATAGATGCTTGTGTTGAAAGGTGCATGTACTCATAATGTTTGGAGAGAAAAAGCACAGACACTGGACAAAGACAACATTTGTAATTAGCATGTTCGTGTGAGTTCTACTGTACTTAATGTAAACAAAATACATTTTGAGTTTAAGCCATCTCTACACTGCAAAATGCAGGGTTGTTTCAACTCAGAGTTGGGTAAAACAATGACAAACTCAGTCTGTTTGAAAATGCAATGTGAAAAAATGTAATAAAACAACACCAACACCTGGGCTTGTCTATCTAAATTTGAGTTTTGAAAAAGCCAACATTTTTTAGAGTATCTGTAATCACACAAATGGACAATTGGTTCCATTCACTAATAAGTTCATAGATTTACTAATCATTTCATAGATTCAAACTCTCAACATTTGAACTCATGCATTGAATTTAGAGAATTTTCCTATATTGTTTTGTTGTACATTTAGACTACATTTTAATACAAAACACTTATCATAACATGTTCTTGAAAATTTTTATATGCAGATGTCATGCACAAATTTGTACATATACATTGTTTGTTAGATTATCCCGACCATTAACAGAGTTTAAACCAACGGTGGGAGTCTGAGGAGGAACTAGTGGCATACGGGGATTTGTGGTTGTTGACTAGAGACTAGTTTATTTAGTATGTAGATTAATATGTTCTCATGTATTGCAAGATAAGTATTTCAAGAACTAGAACTTTTTTTGTATCATTTATATGATGCAAATGATTTAAGGCCAATAAACCTTCAGAAAGTCCAAACATTATGTGCAGGATTGGCAGAAAGTTCAATTTGGATCCTGATAGCAGAACAAACCAGGAGAGAATTGACCCATCATACAAGCCATCTATCTACTGTCAAGACTTTTATCACCGTAATCACATTTTAGCTTCGTAAGGAATCCATCACTACAGTATAAACCGCTGAAATAGACTGCAGTCTATATCAGACAAGACAACAAAGTCTCTTTACTGCAATTCAGGGATCACAGCTCAGTGTATGATCCACACAAGCCTTTTCACATCGTTGGATGAAGGGCCTATTTGGTCCCTCATAAATCAAGTGGGTGATTCAGTTTTCCAAGAAGTAGACCGAGTTTTACATCAGTGCTTTATGGTTGAGAAAAGGGTTTGATTGTCAGAAATATCAAAGAATATTCTCAAGAAAACCTTTAGGCACTCAGATATACAACCTTTCGCATACTTTAATCTTGTGTAATACAGTTTGATTCAGACTGTTATGAATGTTTTAC
Source organism: Danio kyathit (assembly GCA_903798195.1). Lineage (NCBI taxonomy): Eukaryota > Metazoa > Chordata > Actinopteri > Cypriniformes > Danionidae > Danio > Danio kyathit. The sequence continues at coordinate 44,921,581 of LR812537.1, read as the reverse complement.
ATTACTTATACTCAAAGTCTGCTTGAGCCAGAGTTGTTGAGACTTTTATTTCAGTATTCTGATGCACTTTCAACTCAAATGGAATATTGAGTAAGGGGCAGAGCTTCTTTGTGCACATCATTCCCTCATAGCAAACTAACGAGAGGGGCGTGGCTAAGTACATTGTGGCTCAAGCCGTCAAACTGACATCAACAGAGAAGGGCCAACACTCCAAACATAGAAGCAAATGCTCAGACTTTGATTGATGATTACTAAAACAAACAATTTTTCAGTGGATTATCTTACCAAAGATTAAAAATCTCCACTAGTAAAATAAACATTGTAAATTCTGAATTTATACAGACTTCCCAAGTATTATAGAAGACTATAGAATACACAAGACGTTTCACTTGTTTAGTTTTGAATGGGGAAAAGTGTAACGATCAATGTCAAATGTAGCCCCGCCTTCTAGTACAAGAGCCAATCAACGATCGTTACTGACAATTCTCAGACGTGTGCTTTTATATGGTCAACAAACCATGGACAACAAACACTGCTCAGTAAGCATTTTTTTGTTTTTAAAAGAAGTCTAATAGACGTCTAAACAGTCATCTTGGCTAAAACAAGGCTAAACTTGGGCTGTCAGTAGACGTCTAAGAATAGGCCAAAACTAGACTAGTCATCAAATAAACAGAAATGAATGACTACACATATAAAGTCTGTTTAATCTGTCTATTTGATGACCTAGTTTTGGGCTATTCTTAGATGTCTATTAGATTTTCACTGACAGCCCAAATTTAGCCTTGTTTTATCCAAGATGTCTACGTTTAGATGTCTATTAGATGTCTATTAAACACAAAATTGTTTGCTGGGTGGAATCTCAGCTAATACTTGCTTCACAGACATCTGAAATATATCCGCATAAAGCTTAAAATCTACTTTTAAATGATCCCACTGACAAAAATGTTCTGGTGTTGTAATCTGTATGAAATGAACGCGAGGTAGAGTCCGTCCTGTCAAACGCACATCACATGACAGCAGCAACTACTTAAACGCCTACAAACTTGTCACTTGTCACTTTAATTTCTGGAAGAGATTCGCCATCAAGACCAAGTTGTGAATTACTTCATTACCCAGAGTATAATAATGTGTAGAATAAATGAGGTTGGTGTTGTGATCTCGTTCCTTGCCATAGATATATACACTGGATATCGCATAGTGACCCTGAAGATGCGTCAATAGCGCCGCCACATTGGTACAGTGCTCCTAGGACAAACGTCATTCAACCGCACTAGTCAAGACAGTGTGAAAATGTGAAGATGCTGGACTTTAGCGCTGTGTACGGGTGTAGTAACGAGCAAACAAAGAAAACAAAGCACAAAGTCATCACATTTCATAGGTAAGATTTCGTTTTTTATGTTTTTGTATGTTATGAACTTTTGTGCTTAACAAGTCACGTTATTGATGATAATACAGTCTCTTACTGCAGTGACCATAAGGCAAAGTAGCATCAACTCGCGCTAAATTCTAAGCTTATGCTAGTTTTGTTGAATAAATTAAGCAAACAATGTTATGAAATATGACAAGAAGATGCTGCGGTGCCAGAAACTTGTATTATTGTTAGCTAAGTGAACGAGTCGTTCATAACGGAGATTCATTCACAAACGAATCGCTCCCTCCGTCAGAATGAGAAGTGAAAGCAGGTGAGGGGGTGTGTTTCAGGACATGGATTAGATCAAATTAAACAGGGAGAGAGAATAATACATTTCCATGCACACAAACACTCACTCTTTGTCAGGAATACCCGTGCGGTCACATCCATCAATGTAGAAAAGTGATGTAAAATTATAATATTTCGTAATTTAAAAAAATATTTGCGTACGGACCACCAGGGAAAACTCCCGATATGTGTATATGTGTATATCTCTGGCTTTGGATGGCCACAGTCCTCCACTTCACCTCGGTCCTGCATTCATTTCAAAGGAGCGCTACCCTGTACTAAAATGGCGGCTCTATTGACGCATTGCTTCTAATAGACAACAGTAGGGTAGGCGACATCTAGTGTATATATCTATGGTTCCTTGCATGCGCATTAGCTCGGGCAACCTGAAAAAATGCCGGTTTTGTTTAATTCGAACATTTAGAAACGAAACTTATGACAGTTGTTGTTTAATTTTATTGGCGATTCCAAATATGTAATGTAATCATAAACTTGGCTAACAGTTTTGGAGAATTTGATGTTTTCCCATTCAAAGAGAATGCCTGAACATACTGTCCGAGAGGCGTTTCAAAGATGGCCACAGAGTGAAATGACTTGCCTCAAAGGTATTATAGAAGATGTAAACCTCTGTTAAAACACAAACTAGACATCATGGATCAGAAATGTAAATATAGTAATGTTTTTTCTCAGCCAGTTTCACAGAAAAACTGCTTTTATATTTTGGTGAATTAGTTGCTAATTTATATGATATCCTTTGTACAGAAATGCATTATTTAAAAAAGAAAATGTAAGCACAGTGGTCTGGCCCCACCTTACACATATAAATATGATACAAAAATATGCTATTATACTATAAAAAGGTACAAATAATACAAATTCATAAGAATTAGTCATTGATTTATCAATACAACATACTAAATTGACAAGATATTGTGATGTTCCTGAACACAAACAGAATATGATATTAAAACCCAACTTTTATAGAAATTCTCTTATAAGTCTCCAACTAAAGCAAAAATATTCCTCCTCGTCATGTTTTTTCTGTCTTGCGGCTTCTCAGAAGTCTGACATATGTTTTCAGTGTACACCTGCAGTGTGCTGTCAGAATAGCTCAGATTTGCTCTTTTTTTATTTAGCAATATAAAAACAGCTCCCTTCACACAAGTCTGTTCAACTCCTGCCTTTCTCTCCACACCAGACATTAGGACCAGCCTTCAGCCCAGCAGATCATAAAGCAAGTCGGACTTGGCTATACCGTCATCTTTCTTGCACGTCCCTCCATTTACAGAAGCGAGACTGGGTGGGAAGGCAGAAAGAGACAGATGAAAAGCAAGCAATAAAGTAAAGGAGAGGGAGGAAAGCTGGCATCTGTTAGCGTCCAGCCACAGTGTGGGACTGATAAATCCAAAAGCGCTTGACTCCTGCCAGCCACACACCTTTCAATTACCCAGCATGCCTGCCTTTGAGATTAATGAGGACTCTGGGTGAATCCCAAATTCTGGCAACAGGGCCCTGCTCCAAAAACAAGTAATAGGGAAGAAAAATGAAAACGCAGAAGTAGCTTCTCTAGCAAAAAAGTGCTAGCTAAGAAACAGATAACAACATAAAGAAAGCCTAAAAACATCCGGTGACATCTAATTTGCTGGTTTAAAGTACATTAAAAAACATTGTTTATTATGACTCCTTCTCAGAAATCCTATTAGAAATTAAGTTTACCCTGTAGTATCTCATTGAAATCTTAGAATCTTGATTTTTTATTTTGTAAGATCTTAATAGATTTTTACAATCTTATTCTAATACTTATTCTAATTTATGCAACAGTTCTGTCTGGTTCTCGAATCTGATTGGCTGATAGCTATGAGATATTAAAGTAATATTGGCACTCGTAAAGCCTCTTGTGTATTTTTCCGCCCATACAAGTGGCAAGCAGAGAACTACAGTCTGACAAATATTGCAGCTGTTGGACAACATAATGCACTTCTATGTGGTTTATTTATAAGGACTGTGCCTATTTTAAATATTTATAATTTCAGAAAGATTCAGTGCGTTAGTGGCCAGCCTGCCATACTGAGCAGAGCAAAGACGGTTGACAATCCACCACAAGATGGTGACAGAGACAGCATAATAATTAAGAGAGAAATACTGGGAAATCTCTGTAGACTGATGGCATTTCATGTCGTTCAGCCTTATAATCTTAAAATGTCAGCAAAATCACCTGTTTTGTCATCACTTTGGAAATTATGCTAGAGAATTATTCAAATACTAACTCTAAAGGGTTGTTAGTGAATGAGCAACGATTTCTGATGTTCTGACGGTCAACTGCAGCTGTGTATGAATGGCAGAAGAAAGTAGTTCCTCTTACAAAAGGGTATTTGAGTCTCTCCGTGTTTCATTTTCTTTTTTATACACAGGATTGTGCCGTCAAACTGTTGTATAAATGCAATATCACACTCATAGCAGTGAAATATGGCTGTATATCATCACTGGTGGAACACTAAGGCACTCAGCCTGTGACCTCAAGCCAATGCACGCCTCCCACCAGTGCCGATATACAGGCATATCGCACTGCTACTCGTGTGGTATTGCTCATGTATTCTATATGAGCAAACTGCAAGAAAACAATTGAAAAGTAGCACTATTTGTTTAATAAAAAATATGAAAAATCACACCCTTGGGACTCTTACAAATGTCCCGATTGAATGTTGAATTGATTTAAAGAGTTTATTTTTCAGATAAACATCTTTACTTTTAAGAAGTAGGGAAAAAAGTGTCCTAGAGGGAATAGTACAAAGAAATTAATCTAAAATAGAAGAAAAACAATACCAACCCTTTCGAAAATAAACCATGGTTTTATTACAGTAAACATAGTAACCATGTTTTTTTTTTGTTGCCATACTGATTAACATTAGCATAACCACAGTTTTACTGCAAATACTATGGTTAAACAATATGGTTAGTGTAGCAAAATCATAATTAAATTGTTGTTACATGGTTTAAATAATATAACCAAAGACTTCAAGATGTATTTATCATAAAGCCATGCTTCATTTTTACAAAGGAAATGCCAAATTGGACTACTGAAGCTAATGACAGAATAAAACGTTAGCATGAATAGAAAGGAAAGTATAGTACAGTTTTAGAGACACTCAATGAGGTAGACGTTGAGCACAAGAGTGAAATTATACAAGCGACAAATACAGCAGATGATAGAGCTGGAGGCTTGGAAGCGAGCTCACGGTTGCCAACATGGGTATCAGGAGTCCCATTATATCTCCTACCACTGCTAGCACTAGCGTTTGGATGTTTAACCTCACAGTACGATGCCCGTTCTGTCTCTGTGTGCCCTGTGGATAATCACATGAAGCCCTGCTGGACCATATCAAACACTGACGCATACACAAACGTCATCCCAGCATCCCACAAAGTCTTAACCTCTAACTGAACTTACCATTTAAACATCCTTTAATCATATCTGCTTACCTCCAGGTGGCAGATGCCAAATAGCAATTGATTTATCCTGGTGTTGCTGGTTGAAAACGGTTCTTGAGAGGCTCACTTGCTGTTCCATAATGCTATCTTACTAAAGGTTCTGTAATAAAGCCTGGTGCTGTAATCCAATTATGATAGTCCATAATACACCGGTGACTACAGTATGCGCCGGTCGTCTACAGTAGCGCTCTAATATGGCTGCTAATCACTTCATGCACAAAGTGCTTTTGTCTGGAGAATGAAAAGTTATTGCCTGTTGCTGTCATTAGCAAGAAGCAATGTTACATACAAACTAGTCTCTCTGTTGTTAGACAAGTGCACTCGCTAGGTGGTACAAATTAGGTTGTTTTGTCAAAGAAACTCTTCTTTTGTAGATAGACCGCAAATGTTCTGCAGGTCACATGCGTACACAAGCGAGGGAACATCTTTTTCTCTTTGGATTTTACTTTGATTTTGTCATAAATAAAGTGCAGGACTCTTAGGAGTGCTGAAAAAGTCTTATGTTAATAAGGACTGTGAAGTACTACATTCAAAATCAATGAATAATTGACTAATGCACATTAGGCAGGCACAGTTTGCAGTAATTAAACTGTATTCAGTGGGAATTTAAACAGAACACAATGCAAGTTGGACTTAAAAACACCAAGGATGCACCAATATTAAGCTTATTGCAATAAGCAGGTTATATATATATATATATATATATATATATATATATATATATATATATATATATATATATATATATATATATATATATATATATATATATATATATATATATATATATACGGTTGAAGTCAGAATTATTAGCCCCCTTGTTAATTTTTTTCCCCAATTTCTGTTTAACAGAGAGAAGATTTTTTAACGAGACGGTTAGAGACGGTTGGGTTTAGGGGTGGGGTTGGGTGCCATGCCTCCTTTTTAAAGCCACTATTTCAGCCACTAAACCTGAATACGTAAAATAGTTACGTTTCCTTGTGAGATCAGACTGGATTATAGATGGCTTTCTGAAATACTTGATTCTGATTGGTCATTCACGTTTGCTTATCTGTCAGACCGCTGTTCTTGGCTGTTTGGCGCATCTTGCGACTGAATAATAACACAAGTAGATCAGTGTTTAATTATGATTTAATTAAGATTTTCTTTCTTTTTTATATATTTTATTTATTGAAAAATAATAATTAGAAGTAATTATAAATAATTTACACAATTTAAGTAATCTACTATCCAGATTTGTGCTCTAAGATCTCAAATGTAAATGTACCTGGTTTAAAACATATCATGCATAATTCCAGTACAAAAAACAGGAATATTCTTCCTAGTCCTGAGCTAAGGGCATGTCATTTTTTGGCGATTTACGCTGGGACTTTGTGAAACGGCGTCTGGGGGAAAACAGGCTTCCAGCAGGACTCAGGCTGAGACAGAAGCAACTTTCAGCGGCTCTGATGGACGACACACTCACTCACAAAATGTGTTCAGAAGACAGAGCTCTTAATGTTAACAGCTTAAATCTACAGCCAGCCGGCCATCCTTTCCTCCCACAGCGCTGAAGCAATGCAGATTCATTCTATTTCTAAGAAAACAGAAAGCGCTGGTCTCAACAGAGTGAACCATACAGCCTATATGCTTTAAATCTTCTGCACTAATCATATTATTTTGCTCTTGTCTTCCTTGTATGCTCTACACAAATCTTCATATCTTGATTTTATATTTCCTTGCTTTCACTCAAGGGTAATTTTTTTATATTCGGCCTTCAGAGGTTGGCTGGTAATCAGGAGATTAATTAATAGATTAATTTGTAATCATTTGATTGTTGCTGATGGCAGAGATATTCTTGTTAAGTAAATTTATTCAAAACATTTTTTTTTATTTAAATAAAGGTCAAATTAAAAAATGTAAAAAAATGACAAAAACTAAATTAGAAATATTACATCAATAATTAAATAAATTGTATATATACAGCCTCTTCCCCTTCCCCCTTGTGTATTACTCCACCTGCATGCAGCAACAAGCAGAGCACACTCTACAGTTTGACAAATATTGCTGCTGTTGGACAACATAATGCACATTTGAGGCTTTTTTAGTTGAGAATGTAGTTGTTTAGATTCCAACTATGCAGTTTATTTATAAAGATATTTTAAAATATGTATAATTTTGGAGCATCAGATTCAGTGCATCGGCCACCATCAACCTGTCTAAGTAGAAAAAAAGAAAGTGACGATTGACGTTTCACTACAAGATGGCGACATAATACGTCATTAGGGGATAAAAAAAACAGCATTTTCTCAGCATGCGTTTCAAACTACAGCTGAACAAATCATTACAGCTGTGCTGTGTTATAGTGTTGTAGTGTAATGCTGTAGTGCTGTATTTATATAGTAACTGGTAGTGTCTGCTTTGCTTTGGCTTTTTGGAGTTAATTATTGTGATATCCTGATTGCTAGAGAGAAATACTGGAAAATCTCTGTACATTGATGACACTTCATGCCGTTCAGCCTTATAGTCATAAAATGTCAGCAAAATCACCTGTTTTGTCATCATTTTAGACATTAAGCTAGAGAATCCTTCAATAACTAGCTCTAAAGTGACGTTTGTGAACTGGAAACGGTTTCTGCTGTTCTGACGTCAGCTGCAGATGTGAACAAAATAAAATAACTATTCTTTTTAGAGTTTGAATGGAAAGATTTATATTCGTTGGAGTTAAATTTAGCAATTTTCAATGAAAAAATAATAATGAATGTTTTTTGTGCAGCAAATCAGTAGATGTATAATGATTTATGAAGGATCACGTGACTGGAGTAAGGATGATAGAAATTCTGCTTTGAAATCGCAAGAGTATATTATATTTTAAAATATATTCATATAGAAAACAGTTATTTCATGAGGTAAAATCATTACAAAATGCAACTGTTTTAGCTGTTCTTTGGATCAAATTTATACAGAATAGATCTCTTTAAATAAAAACATTCAAATTCTTACTGTTACTGAACTGCTAAAATCCTTAATCACTGCCACATTTCAATTTTATGCCTGAACATTTGCTTTAATATTGACAGCACTTAAGTTCTCCTCAAATTGAGCATGGCACTGCTGCTCGGATGCGGATTATTCATGTTGGGATTGAACGCCAAGCACTTAACGAATCTTCAACTCGTCAGGGTTTTACTGCTGCATGTATAGATTATCACACTACATACAGATACAGGCCTGTGTTCAAGTGAACGGTTGAGGGTGAAATACTGAGGGGCTATGAGAGATGGAGATGTGCCTGCTGTCAGTCAGCTAAAGCCTGTTGGCAAACTGGAATATTGGATCCAGGAGCTGCCAGAGGAAGAGGAAGAGCATCTCATTCCTCAATGAAAGCAATGACACATTCCTGCTTGATGGACCAAACTGAAAATGACTAGATGAATTCCTAAGTATCCTGCTTCGAAAGAGGCCAATCATTTGATATTTTTTTTTTAAATATAGTAAATTATTAATTTAGCAAAATAAATTAAATATTTTTGTATTCATATTAATTACATTTGTTTAACTTTATAATACATATTGTATGCAAATATAATTAATACAAATATAATACATTTATTTATATATTTATAATGAAGTTACATTATTTTATAATTATATTATTTAATATAATAATAATATATTATTATATAAAATAGAATTATTTGTATTTATATCAATACAATAATTTATATATATATATATATATATATATATATATATATATATATATATATATATATATATATATTCATTCATTCATTCATTTTCTTGTCGTCTTTGTCCCTTGCGGGGTCGCCACAGCGGATTGAACCGCCAACTTATCCAGCACGATTTTACGCAGCGGATGCCCTTCCAGCCGCAACCCATCTCTGGGAACTTCCACACACACATTCACACTCATACACTATGGACAATTTAGCTTACCCAATTCACCTGTACTGCATTTCTTTGGACTGTGGGGGAAACAGGAGCACCCGGAGGAAACCCACGCGAACCCAGGGAGAACATGCAAACTCCACACAGAAACGCCAACTGACCCAGCCTAGCCGAGGTTCGAACCTGCGACCCAGCGACGTTCTTGCTGTGAGGCAACAGCACTACCTACTGCGCCACTGGGTTGCCCATATATATATATATATATATATATATATATATATATATATATATATATATATATATATATATATATATATATATATATATATATATATATATATATATATATATATATATATATATATATATATATATATATATATATATATATATATATATATATATATATATATATATATTCTAGATTATTCTAAATTATTTCTATGTTTTTGGATAAATTTTTAGTTTAGGAATGCATTAAATTGCTAAAAAATATATATATTTAATAATATAATATATATATATATATATATATATATATATATATATATATATATATATATATATATATATATATATATATATATATATATATATATATATATATATTTCAAAACATATCTATTTTATTTATTTCATTCATTAATTTTTCTTCGGCTTAGTCTCTATTACAGAGGTCGCCACAGCGGAATGAACTGCCATCTATTCCGGAATGTTTTACACAGCGGATGCCCTTCTAGCTGTAACCCAGTATTGAAAATATTTTATTTATTTATTTTTATTTTAAGAGAGAGTAAGAGTTTAAACATTTCATTAATTAAAAAATCCTTGAAAAAATTTAAATAATCAGAATCTGAAAAATATATATAAATATAAATAAATATAAATCCTAATCCTAAAGCACAACATAAATGTAATAATAATAATAATAAAAATAATGATGATGCTAATAATAAAAATAAAAATGATGATGATGATGATGATGATGATAATTATAATAATAACAATAATAATAATAATAATGTTGATGCTAATAATAATAAAGATAATGATGATGATGATGATGATGATAATAATAATAATAATGATGATGATGAGGATTATGATGATGATGATGATAATAATATTAATATTAATATCAATATTAATATTAATTATGCTAATAATATAATAATAATAATCTATTTTTTTAGCATTAATTCAGCATATTAGATTGATTTGTGAAATAAAAGATTCCGTGACACTGGCATAATGATGATGAAAACTCAGCATTAAAGCACAGGAAAAAATAAAAAAATGTTAAACATTTTTGAATGCAATAGGTAATTTAAAATTGTGACAATATTCCTTAATGTTGCTTATTATTATTTCAAAACCTTCTTAACCTCTAAACTCCAGCAAGACACAGTAGACAAATCAACTCATCAAATCAGACACTTCAAAGTGACAGAATCCAGCAACTAACATCAAAAACAAGCCAATTGCCTTTCCTTAACTTCAGAGTCCAGAAACCTGATGGGCACCAATGAGCTCCAAACTGCTGTAAAACTGCAGCTCTAATGACTTTGTGCTGTTTTTCTTGTCCTCGACATTTAAATGACGCGTGTTTTTGCTGAGGAGCTCCAGAATGATCCAGTTGTTTCTGGGCTGTTTGGATGGGAGTTAATGAAGGCCTGGTGTCGGTGGGATGCAGGGAGAGACTGGGCCCCTGGGGGACTCATGCGGCCCCGGCTCTGCCGTAATAAGGCTGGACTGAAGGAGAATGGTGCTCCCTCCTCCAGCTTCAGCTAAACTCACTGATGCTTCCACTTTAATTGGACAATGGGGGTGCAAAACGCCACACACAATCAAAACAAAGTGCATGAACACACAAACAGCAACACACAAATCTGCACACACAGTGGATAAAGGAGAGGAATAAATGCTGTACTACAAGCTACAGTAAGCACGATTTCATAGGTGCAGGAGGTGTTAAAGCAGTAAATCACTCCGAAATAAAGAGTCTGTGTCATTTATTCGACGTCCATCTGTTACACTTGAAAAAATTATTGATTGGATTCACTCCATTTTTTTAAGGTAAGTGGTTGCAAACAATTTATATGTGCTTAATTTGAACAAACAAATTAAGTTGAACATTACTAAAATTCATTGGATTGTTTAGATTAAGCCTATAAATTGTTTGCAACCACTTACCTTAAAAAAAAAAAAAAATGGAAATACAATATATATTTTTTTCAGTGTACGAACCTCTTTGAGATTTGAGGACAAGGGAAAATATTTTGAAGAATGTTGGAATTTGGTACCCACTGACTTCATTCATTCATTCATTCATTCATTTTCTTGTCGGCTTTGTCCCTTGCGGGGTCGCCACAGCGGAATGAACCGCCACCTTATCCAGCACGATTTTACGCAGCGGATGCCCTTCCAGCCGCAACCCATCTCTGGGAACTTCCACACACACATTCACACTCATACACTATGGACAATTTAGCTTACCCAATTCACCTGTACTGCATGTCTTTGGACTGTGGGGGAAACTGGAGCACCCGGAGGAAACCCACGCAAACGCAGGGAGAACATGCCAATTGACCCAGCCCAGCCGAGGTTCGAACCTGCGACCCAGCGACGTTCTTGCTGTGAGGCAACAGCACTACCTACTGCTCCACTGCGTTGCCCACCCACTGACTTTCATATTATTATTTTTTGTGAATGTCAATGTCAGTGTTCCTCTCCGTATGCACCAGACACCTTATAAGGACCCTTCCTGGAAACATTGTGCAATTCTGAGTATGCTTCACACAGGTGAGTGAGCTCAACAAATCACACATAGGACACACTCTCTCCTCATCATATGCACCAGACACTTTATCAACACTCAATGCCTATTTCCCAATGCCAAGAATGCAGATAACAGACTTGGGAAGAACGAACGTCAAAGACATAAATTCCTATTATGTCCTATTATGGCTAATTATTCAGGGGGGCTAATAATTCTGACTTCAACTGTGTGTGTGTGTATATATATATATATATATATATATATATATATATATATATATATATATATATATATATATATGGCGACGCAGTGGCGCAGGTTCGAAGGTCGCTGGTTCAAGCCTTGGCTGGGTCAGTTGGCGTTTCTGTGTGGAGTTTGCATGTTCTCCCTGCGTTTGCGTAGGTTTCCTTCGGGTGCTCCGGTTTCCCCCACAGTCCAAAGCGGTACAGGTGAATTGGGTAGGCAAATATATACTGTATATATATATGTGTGTGTGTGTGTGTATATTCTTTAATACATATTTTGTTACTATATAATTTACTTTTGGGGCATCAAACATATCACATTAGTATTTTATGAGTGGCTAAGTGGCTAATTTATTTAATTCTTTACTTAAGAATGTTCAGTTTTTATAAATGTAAATATACAGTATATATATATATATATATATATATATATATATATATATATATATATATATATATATATATATATATATATATATATATATATATAAAACGTAATAAAAATGTGTGAGGACTTTGAAATAATAATTAAATTATGTTTAGTTTAGTTTAGTTTAGTTTAGTTTATTTAAGAATTGACAGGACATGGTATTGCAGCACAATTCCCTGAAATGCATCAAACTAAACAATATTTGACTAATAAACATACTATTATATAATATGATAACCAAACAAAGTAAAACAATAATTAAAAAAAACACCAAACACTATAAATTATCAATACAACAATTTTAGAGCACGAGGAATAAAGAAGAGTTTGTGTTGTTTATTTCTACTCCTGGGTATAGCAAATGTCTTATGACGTTGAAGAAGGTAGGATGACATAGGAGCCTTATATGAATTATATGAATAATATTACATTTTAAACAATAAAAAAACTTTATTTTATAGATTAACAATTTATTATTTTAATACATTTTATTTACAATTTAATTACAATAAAATACATTTTATTACTATTTTTATTATACATTTTCATCTATTGAATTTCTTAGCATCATCCGAGGAAAAGCTACTTTCCTCCATTTACTAACAGCCACCGCATCAATTTTTCAGTGCTGTCTCTGTGGTTTTATAATAGAGGTTGGCTGTGAGCGGACACTTCACATCACATCACACACACACACATTCCATTAAATTCCTCATACTCTGGTCTCACCTTTAATTTTACTATAACTGCATTGCTCTGTTAAAGCAATGTATGCAGTAAACTCCGCTCTGCATAATCTTCGGATTAAGTGTCTGCTGGTCACAGGTTTGCAGAGGGGAACTCAGGTTTTTGAAAGAGTCTGCTTGTTCGTTTTTGTGCTTGTGATGCATTGTCCCTCCTCTCCCGTTTCTTCACTCACAGCGGGCGTAAAACCCACGGGCAATGATATGTGGATTAAAGAGAGAAGGAGCTTTACAGGCGCTCGCCCTGATAACCTGCGCCAAAGCATAACCAATGCAGCAAAAGCAGCAGTCAGCATGATTGTGTTCATCTGAAGGGCCACAACACGCTCCTTTCTGACACCAGAAAGCGCTCTCTCAGCAGGCTTATAATGACCGGAGATGGCCAAATATGAATCTCGGTATATGGATTTGTGCTTTTGTTGAAAGTTTGTCTTTTTTGACTGTCGTCTTGTTATGGGAATAGTAAAAAGTGGCTATTCGTTATATCTTACAATTGGAAATGTGCATGGGAATTGCAGTTCCCCTTCGGAAGGGGAACTTCAATGCTATGTGGAAACTTCCACTATGGGGATTTCATTCAGAAAGCCAATCATCTGAAAGAGTATGTAAACGGGCCAATGAAATGCCAATGAGTTGGCAGCTTCAGCTTGCGCACCTGATGCTCGTTGCAATTAACTTGCTATAAGAGTACATGTGCGAGCAAAGCCAAAGCATCATTTTCACTTCAGAGACTTCAACAGCCTTCTGAGAGAGTCGATGAGGGTTCCTCCAGCTGAGTTTCAGACAGAGAGTGAACGAGAGCGATCTCCCGGTCCAGAGTGTGTGACACGCAGCGGCAGATGGTCGAGCTGGGTTTCTCCCTTGCCTGGCGTCCTTTGGGTCCGGTCCTCCAGAGCGGTATGTATTGTTGCGAATTTCCTAAAAGAGCAACACGGTCGTGCAGCGCGTCTTTTTCAAGACGTCACTCCGACTGTGCGTTTCTGGATGCGGTGGTTTCCTGTCCTCGGATGATGGGCACGAGCACTGCGTTTCATGTCTGGGGGTCCAGCATGTTAATGCGGTGCTCGTGGGCAGTGCATGCCATCACTGCGGTGGCATGTCTGTTGCGCAGTTAAGATCGCGGCTCGCTCTTGCAAAAGAGCCACCCACCCCAGTTGTCCCCCGCTCCGCGGTGGGCACTCGGGCAGATCTGAGGGTTACAGTGGGAGTAAATCTGCCGCCCTCGGGCTTGTGGACCTCTCACTCCTCCACGCGCTCCATCCAAGCTTTGAGTGAGATAAGCGCTCCATCCTCGGATGGCCGCCCTCTCACTTGATGACACCGAGGCTCAGATGTCCACCGCTGCATCGGAGGTTGGGCTGTCATGGTCTGATGAAGGATCCCCCCCCCTCCGTTCCCTCCCATCGGGAGCGAGCGCGTCGGCGGCCGATCTTGAAACAGACATGATAACCGTGCTTTCCCGGGCTGTTTCGGTCGTGGGTCTGGAGATGGTTTATCCCCCAGCCCCGCGGCCGGACCGACTAGATGGGTGTATGTGGAGGATTAAAAGGCAATACCTTCTAGCCTCCCATCCCTCTCTTCCCGGAAGTGCACAGTGGGCTCACGCAGTCTTGAGGGCACCTTTCTCTGCCTGATCTGCGTGCGCCTCCACCTCACCACTCTTGATGGTGGAGCAGCCAGGGAGTACGAGTCGATTCCCCAGATTGAGAGTGCCATCACGGGCCCGCGTGGTGCCTCCTTCTGCTGGAATTAGCCTCATCTCCCGTCCAAGGCGTGTTGGTTTTCTGCCTCCCGAGCCAGAGCCCACACAGCCGCGGGCCAGACTGCTTCCACCCTGCACGCCAGGGTCCATGCGCGCGCGCTGGCCCAGCTGCACGAGGGTGGTTCTGACCCAGGCTTGTTACAAGCCCCGCACCGCACCCGACTGAGCTCCACGGACCTCAAGTCCGCTGCGTGTGCCCCGGGAAAGACGATGGCCACGTTAGTGGTCCAGGAGCGCCCCCTCGGGCTAAACCTGGAATATGCGCGGAGTCGACAAAGTTCACTTTCTTGACTCCCCCATATACCAGTCTGGCCTGTTCGGCGACACCGTTGGTGAATTCACCCAGGAATTCACGGCGGTGCAGTCGGATACGATGGGCATCCTTCGGCGGGGATGTAAGACCGCTCCCCTCCCGCCGAACCATCCACATCCACTGCTTGTCGCCGAGAGCGCCCGTCTTCGAGTGCTGCTCCGCCCCCCGCCTGCGCCTCCGGCCAGCGGCAGCGCCGAGCACCTCGCAGGCAACCAGCGCTCCCCGTCCCAGGGCGCCGTTAAGGTCCGGATAACGGACCGCGAAGCGCTCTTGAGACGGCCATCTGGAGAAGAGGGAACTTGCTCTCTCCCCGGTGGGGGGCCGGGCTCCTCAGAGAGAGAGCATCTTTCCCTTCCCTGGATGTGACAGCCCGAATACTGCCAGTCTGGGATGCGATGAAAAGCCTTCCAGCTCGCAGGATCGGCGCACTTCGCCAGTGGCTCACGGGGTCTGGGAGGACGGTCTCCTTTCTCTCACACCTCCAGCCCTCTCCTCTGGAGTCTGAGTGCAAGGTGAGTAAATCTCTCACCTCCAGCTCTTCCGCGTGACCCCAGCGCTCCCCGGATCAGCACTCCCACTCCGCGCTGCCCCACTGCTGGTACGTCAGCGATTGTAGCGATGCAGTCATTAGCGAGGGCTCTGCCTACCTGGTTAGCGCAGCCCAGCCCTTTGCGGTGGCTCATACGCACGATCAGACTCGGCTACGCGATTCGATTCGCGAAACGGCCTCCCAAGTTCACGGGGTGTACGTCACCAGGGTCAGCCCTGTGCCCGCCCCTGTCTTGTGAGAGAAGGTTGCTGTCCTCCTGGCAAAGGATGCAATCTAACCGATCCCTCCAGCCGAGATGGAGAGCGGGTTTACGCCTGTACTTCATCGTACCCAAAAGAGCGGTGGGTTACGGCCAGTCCTAGATCTGCGCGTTTTGAACCGCTGTCTGCACAAGCTGCCGTTCAAAATGCTTATGCAGAAGCGCATCCTCCTGTGCGTTCGTCCTCGGGATTGGTCTGCAGCATAGACCTGAAGGACGCGTACTTCATGTCTCCATACTCCACGCCACCGTCACTTTTCTGCGGTCTGCGTCGAGCGAGCCTGACAGTACAAGTCCTCCCCTTCGGGCTCTCTCTGTATCCGCGGGTCTTCACCAAGCTCGCGGAGGGTGCCCTAGCGCCCCTTCGGCTCGCGGGCATCCGCATACTCAATTATCTCGGCGACTGGCTGTTTTAGCCCTCTCGCGGGAGTAATTGACTATGTACAGAGACAAGGTGCTCCAGCACCTCCACCTATTGGGGTTTCAGGTCAACCGAGAAAAGAGCAAACTCGCCCCCGTGCAGAGGATCTCTTTTCTCGGGTTGGAGCTGGACTCGGTCACATGACAGCGCGCCTCTCCGGAGAGCGCGCTCGGCTAATGCTGAACTGTCTGTGAGAGTTCGACAGCAAAATAGTGGTTCCACTGAAATCTTTCAGAGGCTCCTGGAGCATATGACATCCGCAGCCGCTGTATGCGCTCGGATAACTCCATATGAGACCACTTCGGCACTGGCTTCACGATCGAGTCCCCAGACGCGCATGGCACGCGGACACACACCGAGTGACTGTCACTGCGCTGTGTCGCCGCGCCCTCAGCCCCTGGAACGACCCCTCGTTCCTACAGGCCTGAGTGCCTCTAGGACAGGCGTCCAGACATATTGTCGTTTTGACAGATGCTTCCAGCACTGGCTGGGGCGCCGTGTGTTGCGGGCATGCAGCTGAAAAAAACCCAGTTGCATTGGCATATCAATCGCCTAGAGCTGTTGGCAGTGTTTCTCGCTCTCCGCCGTTTTTTTACCGGTGCTGGAGCGACAACACGTACTGGTCAGGACGAACAGTACGGCAGCGGGGGCGTATATCAACCATGTGGGGGTATCCGCTCTCGCAGCATGTCTCAGCTCGCTCGCCGTCTGCTCCCCCGGAGTCATACGCGGCGCAATCGCTGCATTCCATTTTTTCCCCCACCGAGCTCAACCGTGCAGCCCATTCGCTCTCACGGCAGTTTCGCC
Source organism: Danio kyathit (assembly GCA_903798195.1). Lineage (NCBI taxonomy): Eukaryota > Metazoa > Chordata > Actinopteri > Cypriniformes > Danionidae > Danio > Danio kyathit. The sequence continues at coordinate 44,904,193 of LR812537.1, read as the reverse complement.
TGGGAAAATGGAGACTCCACCCCCGACTGTCCAGCTGTTCGGTGCTGCGCCTTTCTCTCTCTAACTCAGAGATTCGTGCGCTCTCGCTTGAGTTCCCCACTTGGCGAACCCTGCAAAGTCCACTGGCTACACAGCTGGCCTCGGGGCGTGCGTAATACGCATTTCTCCAGTGAGCCTACTCGCACAGATACTGTGTAAAGTCAGGGAGGGTCGAGGAACAGCTCTCGTATTGCGCCTCTCTGGCCCAATCGGACCTGCTTTCAACTCTCTCCTCGTGATGGCCCCTCCCTGGCACATCCCCTGGGAACAGGGGACAGGCACCGTTGGCACCCGCGCCCAGATCTATGCTTCACGTACGGTTCATAGATGGAGCGCGGAGGACTTAGGTGACTTACCGATTAGGTGGTTAACACTGTCACTCAGGCTGAGCACCCTCTACGAGGCATGCCCACGCCTGAAGTGGAGTCTATTCGCTGTGTGGTTACCTTTTTCCCCCGAGAAGGAACCCTGAACATGCCAGATCAGAGTGATGCTATCCTCCTTCAGTTGACTGGAGCTAAGGCTGTCCCCTCCGCTCTGAGGGGTTGGCGTTACGATCATCCCCGCTCTAAGGATGCGGCGATGGCGGCGCGCTGGGAAGTATCGTCTCATCATCCAGTTCCCAGAGGCGCGAGACATGAATATTAATTTTCCTGTTTCCCTCTCATACCCACTTGAAGATCTCTCTTAGGAGAGGTCTGCTCGATCACTCGACTCAGTATCTTTAAGATTTCTGTCCAGGTAGACAGCTCTGCTGGTCGCGTTTGCATCGGCCAAATGGGTGGGTATCTGGAGGCATTTTCGGTCAGCGAAATGTGCCAACGTTTTGGGTCGGCCCACTCTCACGTTTACCTGAGACCCCGGCCCACCTAGGTGCCCTAGGTTCCTACAGCGTTCTTTCAGCCACATAGTGAACCTGCAAGCGCTGCCCACGGAGGAGGCAGACCCAGCCCCTTTATTTGGTCCTTCGCACTTTGCTATTACACGGACCGTACTCAGCTCTTTATCTGTTATGGTGATCGGCAGACGGGAAGTGCCGTATCCAAACAGAGGTTGGAACATACCCACTGAACTCTGAATGCCATCTCCCTCGCTCATCTGAGCCAGGGCGAGCCGCGTGTCCCAAGAGTGAGAGCGCGCATCCTTTTGGGCGTTAGCACGGGGCGCCTCTCTAACAGACACTGTAGAGCTGCGGGCTGGGCGACACCTATTAGAAGATTTATTAATCTTGAGGGGAGCCGATTTTCTCACGCGGTGAATGAGAAATTCGGTTAGGTGTTGTAAAACGCTTGCTGCGCCATTCTCTCTAACCCAGAGATACGTGCGCTTTTTCGCTCTGTCAGAAAAGTTCCCCGCTGGCGAACCCTGCAGATATTCCTCCGAGGCCCCCAGCACCTGACTCAGCGGAGGAGTCAGGCACTGGCCCATTACGTTGCTGGTCTGCCCGATGGTCAGCCCGCGTTCTGGGTATAGGTGCCTGCTATGTGCGATCCCCACTAGGCGATCCCATATGCTTATACTGCCACGGTTAGTTCATATGCTATTTGCCCCAGTTTCCCCACTTGGGTAGCAGGTGGCCTCCGCAGCGTCCTCCCTATCGGGACTGCACGCATTCCCAACGTACTGTCGTATTAATTCCTAGAAATTATTCTAGACGCATTTGCGGCTCCCGAAAAATATATCTAAATCCGTAAATCTTCTGTTGAAGTGGGATAAGTAAGGGCCAGGGAACACGTTGGAAGACCGCGCCTCTGGTGACGCAGGTGCACTCACGCTCTTTGCCTGGCAAACCTCTCATCGGGGGCGAAGGTAAGGTTCAATCATTATGGCGTTTTCCAAACATTTCCCATAGTGGAAGTTTCCACATAGCATTGAAGTTCCCCTTCCGAAGGGGAACGCTCTGGTTACTAAAGTAACCCTCGTTCCCCGAGGGGGGGAACGGAAATGCTATGTTCCTTCGCCATAATGATTGCCCCTTAGCTGTTGAGGTGAAAGTCTCTTCCGCTAAAAAAATGATGCTTTGGCTTTGCTCGCACATGTACTCTTATAGCAAGTTAATTGCAACGAGCATCAGGTGCGCAAGCTGAAGCTGCCAACTCATTGGCATTTCATTGGCCCGTTTACATACTCTTTCAGATGATTGGCTTTCTGAATAAAATCCCCATAGTGGAAGTTTCCACATAGCATTTCCGTTCCCCCCCTCGGGGAACGAGAGTTACTTTAGTAACCAGAGCGTTACTTCTTTGAAGTAACTTTTATCCAGCTTTCCTGTATCCAGCTTTCCTTCCTTTGTTCCTTGCAAAAACTATCTAAAAGTTTAATTTTACTTGAAAATGGTCTTCAATATTTCCGCTTTATGACATAATACTATAATATTAATCACTATATAATTATTAATTATGATATTTGGCATAAAATATAACAATAATTTACAACACAATCATTGTATCTGCTGAATCTGATAAAAATCACAGCACAGTGTTATAAAAAATGTTATATACATATATATTATAAACTATACTGGCATATGAAATGTGCACCTATTCTTCATAACGAAACATCGTATATAATTTAATCAAACAATTACAAGCAAAAAAGTAGAACATGCAAAAAATGCAAATAAAAGTAAATAAAAATAACTAGTTTCTTCTTTTTTCATAAATTAAATTAAATTAAATTAAATTAAATTAAATTAAATTAAATTAAATTAAATTAAATTAAATTAAATTAAATTAAATTAAATTAAATCCATTTTCCAAATCATATTGCAGACGCACAATAATTATAATTTTCATTCTTTATGATTAGCCAATATCCTTCAAGCTAAGTGGGTTTTACCCAAAGAAAGCTATTTTTCATTAATAAAAATATTAATAAAAATAGTATGATTTGTTCTTATAATTTATAAAGTAGTTCCCAGAGATGGGTTGCGGCTGGAAGGGCATCCGCTGCGCAAAAATCGTGCTGGATAAGTTGGCGGTTCATTCCGCTGTGGCGACCCTGCAAGGGACAAAGCCGACAAGAAAATGAATGAATGAATGAATGAATTTCTAAAGTAATTGTCAGAAAAAGAGGTATGCTTGCTGTACTAACCAAGGTAAAATTTTACACTGAATGATGATAAATTTTTTATCATCAGTTAGTGTTTCTCAACAAAATTCCCAGAGAACCACTAGCTTTGCACATTTTCCATTGGTGCGTCCCAATTCGCATACAATCCATCCTAAATAGTATTCGAAAATAGAATTAGTATGTTCTAAATCATAGTATGCTGAAAAGAGTATGCCAAAAGTTCCTAGATGGTTTACTATTTCCAGTAAACTCGAAGTGTAGAAGCGTCCATACTTTAACCGCTAATATTGCCCACAATACATTCCACGTTGGGCGGGAATTTATTTAGAACCACAAGCTTGTGTGAAAAAGTGTAAACAAACTACAAACATGGCGGACGCGCGAGAACAACTGTCAAGTAGAGGGGCTTCGGTAAAGTTGTTTGAATGACTATTAATTAATATCTAGCCAACTGGAACATGTTTAAACCACGTTTCCTGTGTTATATTTCATCTGCAACAACAATGTGAACTTATATCAAGATATGACTGGATATACTTCTGAATGTATAATAACTTCTGAATGTATAATTACTCAAAGACTTGAGGAAATTTCTCTGCATGAAAGACTCATGAATGGCAGATTATTCTGCTGCTGCTTCTCCAATAAGGTAGGAAATTATATATGAAAGAAATGTGGTTGATTTGTGGAGATGATTGACAGGGGACGTAACTAAGCAACATAACGATCTGTTAACGAGGAAGTAGTATGTATGTCTGAAAGCTTGCAAACTCTTCTGTTACACACTCAAAAGTATATACTTTTCCTTTACAAAAAAAGTACATACCTTTTAGGGCATAGCATAAGTATGTGAATTGGGACGCAGCATATGCCTTCTTAACTAAGCACACCTGATTCAGATCATCAGTTCATTAGCAGAGACTGAAAGACCTGAAACAGGTGTGACAGATAAAGGAGACATCCAAAACATGCAGTGTTGGTAGTCCTCCGGTAATGTGGTTGAGAACCACTTGGACACATTAAAACTTTAAAGCTTTATAATTTTAAAGTGATTATGCATACTTATATAAAGTATATTATATGCTTTATATAAGTATGCATTATCACTTAAAAATATAGCTCTGACACAAAATTATGATTAAGAAAAAATTTGCATATATGCATAATACACATAATATTTCTCTTTTGACAACTTATGAAGACCTCCATGTCAATACCCTGTACATTAGTAATACTTTTATTATTCTGATAATTTTTAGAGATAATTTTGATAATGAAAGCACTGCGAGTTTTGCTTTTGGACAAACGTCTTTTCCCAAGGACATTAAAGAGTGATAGCGTTTTACACACTCTCACACACAATTAAACTCTTACAGTCCTGTAAGAAAATAATTAGAGATTATTCAATAATTATAAATCATTAATCCCCTATTAAACAATAAAACCACTGTAGGCCTGTTCAACACTACTTATATAAAAGCTTTGCATGGGTTTTGCGTCTCCTATAAGCGTTTCAAACTGTAACTGCTGGTAGTTAATGTGTTAAAGGTGTACAATGCCCAGCTCTCTATTGAATAAACCATACTCACACTAATGAGATCTCTCGACTAATGGCTTTTCAATGAAGTGTATTTTCACACACAAACACACACACACACATCTATAGGTTTCCATTGTTTATACACTGTACAATTCTGTATAATTCAACATTCTGTGTGAATTATAAGCCTTCTGAGAAATGGGGACTTCAGCAATGTCCACATAATTCACCATCTCCTTGTAATACCTGTGTCATACTGTCATGAGGGGGTGTATGGCCGAGAGGAAGAGGAAGAAAAAGACAAGAGAACACCAGGCCTGGAACATGTTATGTTTGGTTTCAGATTCTGCTAAGGCAGCAGTCGTTCGTGAGGGTATGTCGTGACCTGTTTGTTTTGTTTATTTTGTTAAATAAAGTGTTTAAATGTCTGTCGGTTCTTCAACTACTTCTTCCCGATGACCAGAAGCCATCTAAATTTATTACGGATGCCCATGTCATTACATACATTTGTGTTCTGATATGTCACAAAAAAATCAGCCGGTTCGAATGTTATCACTCAATTGAATGGGCTACTAGTAGGTTCAGAAGGCTGTTATCATCCATCCACATAGTTAATTAGCTATAGTATTTATTAAATTTCCTATTAATTGTATTTTATTAATGTCTACCCCTACCCCAACCCTAAACCCAACCGTCACAGTAATGTAAAAACAGATCTGGATCTGGAGTCTTCCCTATTAATATAGATGATTAACCATGTGGATGGAAGATTACAGCCTTCTAAGCCTACTAGAAGGCGCATAAGGCCCCTACTGGCCCATATCTATCAGCTGATAACCACTGATTCAATCGAGTGATAACATTCAAAGCGGGTGCAAAAAATGATGTTTGCTTACTGTTTAAACTACTTATTTAAAATGAGTTGAAACAACACAAATCTTGAGTTTTTTTGGGGACAGATTACTTGTTATACGTGCAATCCACTTAAATTTGTAAAAATGAGGGAATTACCAAAGTGTTACTTATGGCCCGTTTCCACTGAGTGGTACGGTTTGCTACGGTACGGTTTGGTACGGGTAGTTTTTATTAGGTTTGCGATTCCACTGCCTAAAGGGTACCAATGGTAAAGTATCACCAATGGAAAGTTTCAGTAGATGTCATTCTAGCTCGAGGGTAGATTCTGCTGTTCTTCTTGGCTTTGTGGCTGTTCATCAAGATGACGACAAGGTTTGTTTGCGCTCAGGTTGACCATGGCTCATTATTACATGTATATATTATCACAATGTAATGTCTCAGCTGTGTATTTTAAAATGGCACTTCCTTTGTTTTCATTCTCCTGCTTGTCCAGGGGCTAGTGATGTATCTCTTTAAACCAATAGTGATCAGCTGCGCATCTGACTCCGCCTTTTGGTACTCTTTTGTTGTGCTAGGTACTCTTTCTGAAGAGTTTGTGATAAAAAAAAATTGCTAATGTGACAAAAATTAGCAAAACAGCAGGTTTTTAAAATCGTCATTTTTAAAGAAACGCCTCATACTAGATTTATTTTTTTAGTTTAGTGAACCTTCTCCACCAATCAGATTGCCACTTTTGTTCATGTGCCTGGAGTAGCTGATCCCAGTTTCACTTTCATACGATAAACGTGATGAAAAGCGTGTCGGTGTGTATGAGCCTTTAAAGTAGTTTATAAGGACCTGCGTTCTCTTAATTCAAAATGCTTATAAATCATACTTAACAGGGTCTTTTAACATAGGAGAGTCCTCATAAAGTGACTACCCTACCCCTAAACCCAAACCTCACAGGAAACCTGTTGCCAATTTTTAAAGTCAAAAGACCCCGTTGAGTATGCTTTTAAGCATTTTAAACTATAAGGACACACACATGGGACATGTCCCCATAAACCACCTTAAGTAACACCTGCAGTAGGTCATACCCATGTCATTATACAATTGTCCTCGTAAACCACATAAACAAGTACACACACACAAATCCTACCATATACACCTACTAACATAAAGCTCTTAGTATAAGACCAATGAATTCATTTTCTCATCACCATTTGCATAAGCAATAATTACCACAAAATGAACGCACACAAAAACACCAAAGCTTTCCTTTCTCTTTCAACTAATACAATCAACGAAGACGGTGTTATGTCAGAATACATTAAGGTTTCATTAAATGTACCGAACGGATCCATTACCCAATGCTTATGCCTTTGTGTCTTTTGAAAAAAAGGTTGGCAGGGTTTACACAGCATTTAAATTCACAAAGAATTGCCCATAAATCCCAGAAAACAAAGCTGTCAAGCATAATATTTATTAACCTCAACACCCTGTCGCTCCCTCTTTCTCTCTATTCCATATGCTTACTGGCGTTCAAAAACCAAATTAATTGCCCTGTATACTTCAATTCATTTTCAGCTTTTTCAAGTGTGCTTCTCATTATTGCAGCATTGTTAACGCAATCTTTGCGTCTATTCAATAAATAGCGTTAATCAACACAGCTGAACGCAACTGCATCTCTTGTCATCAGGAGAGTGCATCCGTGCCTGCCCACTTCTTTGAAAGTATGTTTCCCCATTCATTTTAAGCTCCCATTCATTTATTAAAGACTTATTAGAGACTTAGCAACGAGTTTATGTAGTTGTATGTAGCATTATGAAGGTTTTATGTACAACCACACATTTTCATTTTTTTAAAGGTTTTAATGTTTTGTATTACACTTACTGGTCACTTTATTAGGTACACCTGTCCAACTGCTCATTAAAATCAGCCAAATCAAATAATAAAATACATTTTCTAATCAGCCAATCACATGGCAGCAACTCAATGCATTTAGGCAGACATGGTCAAGATGATCTGCTGCAGTTCAAAGCGAGCATCAGAATGGGGAAGAAAGATGATTTAAGTGACTTTGAACGTGGCATGGTTGTTGGTGCCAGACGGGCTAGTCAGAGTATTTCAGAAACTGCTGATCTACTGGGATTTTCACGCACAACCATCTCTAGGGTTTACAGAGAATGGTCGGAAAAAGAGAAAATATCCAGTGAGAGGCAGTTCTGTGGGCACAAATGCCTTGTTTATGCCAGAGGTCAGAGGAGAATGGCCAGACTGGTTCCAGCTGATAGAAAGGCAACAGTAACTCAAATAACCACTCGTTACAACCGAGGTATGCATCTCTAAACGCACAACATGTCCAACCTTGAAGCGGATGGGCTACAGCAGCAGAAGACCACACCAGGTGCCACTCCTGTTAGCTAAGAACAGGAAACTGAGGTTACAATTCGCACAGGCTCACCAAATGAGACACGAAGAAGTAAGGCATTACTGATGGCAAAAGGGGGTCCAACTCGGTACTATTAAGGTGTACCTAATAAAGTGGCCGGGGAGTGTATATTTTAGTTACAAAACACAACTATTATTTTATTGAAAAATACACAAATAATCAATTATTTTGCACATGCTAAATAGATATATTATTATTATTATTAATGTCATTGTTGCTGTTAAAACAACATTAGTTTACATTAAAAACATAGTTCATTCTTTTTTTTTTTATAAGCCTCCAGTCCTTAAAGGCAAAGAAAGAAATAAAATAAAAAATATAATAAAATAAATAAATACATTTAATTTTTTTTTTATATATTCTATATATTCATTCATTCATTTTCCTTTCGGCTTAGTCCCTTTATTAATCCGGGGTCGCCACAGCGGAATGAACCGCCAACTTATGCAGCAAATGTTTTATGCAGCAGATGCCCTTCCAGCTGCAACCCATCTCTGGGAAACATCCATACACACTCATTCACATTCCCTACGGACAATTTAGCCTTTCCAATTCACCTGTACTGCATGTCTTTGGACTGTGGGGGAAACCGGAGCACCCGGAGGAAACCCACGCGAACGCAGGGAGAACATGCAAACTCCACACAGAAACACCAACTGACCCAGCCTAGGCTCGAACCAGCGACCTTCTTGCTGTGAGGCGACAGCACTATCTACTGCGCCACCGCGTCACCTATTCTATATATTTTATATATATTTAATTTTTTCTAAGCCTTGCCAAAAAAATGGAAGCCCATAAACAAATAATTTATAAAATATTGCTTAAGTGGCACTGGGACAAATTATTGCACTTTTAATAGATTTCAAAGGGGACATACTTTTCCTGAAGGTCCTGCTTGCTTTTACTATATTTTAAACCTAATATATAGTAAAATAGATTTATGAAAGGATATGAGGGTAAAATATTAATGTGTTAATAGAATCAAATATTTGCCAGCATATATGCAGTTGGCATTTGCACAGCCAAAATGATGACAAAAAAAACTAAGATCAAATCAAAATACAAAAACGTCCATAAGGAGACAAAAGTGTTAATGCAAACATATGGGTTCAACAAACACATTTGCAGTACATGAGAACACTAAAGTAGAAAATAGATGCAGAAATATAATGATTTTACTGCTGCGACTGTCTGACTGAAAAAAGACCCCTGCAGTGAAAACTGCAAAGCAGCCTCCAATGATTTGCTCAATATCAAACAAAAGCATTTTGGCCTCGGAAGCAATGTGTGTCCCTCAATAACAGCTACTGTAACTGATCATTTCCACAGAAAGAGGTGTTTTACATACAGATTGCTGCATTGGATTTTCTGCATTTACTTCTTCGTTTTAAACATTTTGTGTGGAGGAGGAAGTCGCCAATAAACAATTGGACCACTGACAATGGATGCGCTTTTTTCTCTCTCTAATGGACCATCTGTGTTGTTTTGGTGCAAAATTCACTGAAAGAGTGATGTGGTAAAATGTGTGACCACTGCAAGCCAGGTGTCAGAATTAACTTCTTAAAAATTCTGATAGATAGCTTTTATGCACCACTGATCTGCATATATGCTCTGCTATAGGGTCATTGATTGATGTAAAATGTGCATAAACATCTATTTTGCATGAAATTCCATTTATCGCTTCCTTACTGCTGACAGGAATAATGCACCATTAATTGCATCAGACAAATGGCACTGCGAATAAGGTGCAATCTATGATAACCCTGATTTACATAAAAGAGTGCATGTCTGTGCTAAAATGAAGGACAATACCTTATTTTAAATACTTAAGCACTATATAATACCAATTCCAAAAATTGCTAATAATTTCCATCAATACCAATTATTAAACCAACTGTGTCAACACACAAAGACACGTTCCCGTGAAGGGGTAGGGGTATCTCAAATCTCTTTAGCTTGAAGGCGTAGGGCTAAGGGGAAGGGGTAGATAGCCCTTCGAACGAAGATTTTTCAGGACCACACTCGAAACCAAGGAATAAGAAAATTTCCCAGAATACACCAGCCACAATGGCAGGATAGTTAAACCCGAAAGTAAGGAGATCTACAAATTAGAATTTTTTGTCATTATTACGTATTCTTACAACAACCAAATATATGTTTTAATATATTCAAAACCGTGTTCGTTTTTTACTGTCATGCTTTTTTAAAAAAAGCTAAAATAAAAACAGCTACATTTCGCAATCTACAATCCATAACCATAACTCCTGTATAGCAGTCTCACAACAATCTGACACTCGATGACACTCGAATACCCTGTCAGAAATGTTTAGTGGCTGGGAATGGGCTTTTTACAGTGTCTGCTATAATGTTAATGTTGTTTTTGGTGTTTGTTTCCATAGATGAATATGGCCACTGTGTAAATGCACAGTATTAGGATCTTATTGCCACATTAGATCATTATGATAACATAATATATGCCTTCAGAGATTTCCTGAAGATAAATACCAACAAAGAACACAACTGGAATAACTACAGCAGTCGCAATCGTCTGATCTCATATGAAACAAGAGATCGTGATGACATATGACGACGTGTGCAGGTGCTTTAGTGCTGTCCCAATTCTTAGGGGTAAATTTTGAAGCCCTTCCCCTACACACTCGGTTTTAAGGGCCACGGGGAAGGGGTACAAAAAAAGAATTGGGATTGGGCCCAAATGTATATGTATATGCCCCCTAAATTATTAGCCCCCCTGTTTATTTTTTCCGTCAATTTCTTTTTACCGGAGAGAAGATTTTTTCAACACATTTCTAAACATAATAGTTTTACTAACTCATTTCTAATACCTGATTTATTTTATCTTTTGCCATGATGACAGTAAATAATATTTGACTAGATATTTTTCAAGACACTTCTATACAGCTTAAAGTGATGTTTAAAGGCTTAACTAGGTTAATTAGGTTAACTAGGCAGGTTAGGGTAATTAGGCAAGTTAGTGTATAATGATGGTTTGTTCTGTAGACTATAGAAAAATAATAGCTTAAAGGGGCTAATAATTTTGACACTAAAATGTTTTTTAAAAAAATTATAAACTGCTTTTATTCTAGCCAAAATAAAACAAATAAGACTTTCTCCAGAAAAACAAATATTATCAGACATACTGTGAAAATGTCCTTGCTCTCTTACACATCATTTGGGAAATATTTAAAAGAAAAAAAATTCAAAGCGGAGCTAATAATTCTGACTTCAACTGTACATATATATATATATATATATATATATATATATATATATATATATATATATATATATATATATATATATATATATATATATATATATATATATGCATGCTATTGGAAAAATCTAACATTGTGACATTTTTTTTATTCTGCAATATATAATATATATTGCAATATGAACACAATTTCACTAAATCACTTGAATAACTATTTGTAAAGAATTAATAATTTTAGATTGATTGGGATGATTCTGTAGTGGAGTGCATGAAATATAATAAACAATCTACAAGTATAGATGAATTCAATAAAGAGAAAGATACAAATTAAATAAACAGTGTTTTGTTTTAACTGTATAACTGTAGTCTAACATTATTCAGGTATACAGCAATCAAATAATCAAATGCAAAACAATACTAAATAGTGTTTATTGTATAATTAATTCAATACAATTAATTGTTATTCATTTATATATTTAATATATTTTTATCTACATTAAGTCTTTTTTAAATGAGTCAAATCCTACCTCTTCTCTTTGGCTAACTTATAAAAAATAGTTGTTTTGTTTCTTTTTTGGGAAAGAGAAAAAAAAATAGGACAATTTTTATATTTTATGTATTATATACTGTCTTGTTTCTCTGCTTGTTATTTTGAAACATCTGTGAAGCATTTTGGTCAACATTTATGTTGTTTTAAGGTGTCATACAAATAAAGTTGACCTTGATCTTGACAAAAGCATACAATTTCTTATGCCTAAATGTTTTTAAAATCCCCATACAGTGACAGGCCTCAAAAACACTTGCAAAATTATCAATTATAATCCAGACTCAACATATTCTGTGATGTAACTATTGTGAATGATCGCATAGCAATATCGATGCTAAAACGCCCTAATATGTACTGCAATGGCTACAAGGGTATTTACGGTAGTTGTGAAGCAGTTGACTACTACTGCGCATGTGTGTGCTGTATGTCAGTATGATGCCGCCAAGTGAAGCGATAACCTGCTCTACCAAATCACTGTATCAATCATCTTATTTTTCCGGTATGTGACCCGAGTTGTATGTTTATGTGTACATTTATTTTCCCATTCGACCCCTGTGTATAAGGGCGAGTATGTCAATGCTTGAGGCGACCATTTAATAAACCCTGGTAAACTCAGCCATCTCTCTTGTGGATCATTCTCCACGGACACTCCACTGTTTTTTAACATCCCGATTGGTGGTTACAGTATATTAAGCATGTCCATAGAAGATCATGAACACCATATGCTCCATGAAATATACTACTCCTGTTTGATTATAAATACAATATCATATATACAAAGTTAAATTGAAGTATTTTTATTAATAATTAAACACAGACAAAAAGAAAATGGAAACAGTTGAACAATTTTGCAAAAAACTCTTTCTTTACTAAAGCCTATAAAGTTTCAGCAATTCATTTTTGTTAATTTCAATGATCTTTTGATATTTAAATAATTGTCTTTCAGTTAATTTACTTGCAAAATTAATACAACATGCTAAATTTAATGGTCAATTTACTTTTAACTTTTCTATATTTTATAGTATGTTCGGTCACAGTTTATATTTAATTAATACTTACACTGAAAGTAATAATTTGTTACAACGTACCTATTGTGTAAATACATGTTTTACATTGTACTTATGACTGATTAAAAACCTGCATGTTACTACATCTGTAAATAATTGCTGTAATTATCCATCCCTTACACCTTAACCTACTCTTAAACCTACCTATACCACCAAACTTGTATCTAACCCTAGCCGTATCCCACCTAAAGAGCACCAGAAGTGTTCTGTAATACATTATGAACACTGTAAGTACAGTGTATTTAATTATAGATGCAAGAAGATAGTAGTTGAGGCCACCAAATATAAAGTGGGACCGTATGTTCAAATGACATGCGGATAATACCCTGCAAGCATTTTTTGTTTTTAAAAGATGTCTTATAGATGTTTAATAGACAACTAAACATAGCAGCCTTGGCTAAAACAAGGCAAAATTTTGGCTGTCAAGGAAAATCTAATAGACGTCTAAGAATAGGCCAAAACTAGTCAAGTACACAGAAATTAATGACTACACATATAAAATCTGTCTAATCTATCCATTTAATGACTAGTCTAGTTTTGGGCCATTCTTAGATGTCTATTAGATTTTCACTTACCTTGTTTTAGCCAAGCTGTCTGTGTTTAGATGTCTATTAGATGTAGCAAAAATTGTTTGCTGGGTAATAACCTAATAATACATATATGTACTATTAGTATAGTAATTATATATATATATATATATCAATGAATTATTGGAAGAAAAAAAAATTTGGTTGTATTGGAGTTGGTTGGAGTTTAAACATTTGTTTGGTGGTGCAGAAACACAGTTCACCCAAAAGGCTCCATAACTCTGTGTCAAACATATATCATTTTAGTCCTTTGCCAAAAGGTAGAAGAGACACGATGATATCCGTAATAATGAAACGTGACAGTTTCTGTCCTGAATGACAGAAAACCATTTGATTGACAGTTCAATATCCGGCCTCATTCATCTGGAAATGGATTCTAGCGGAGAAGGATGAGGGGTTAACACAGGTCTCAGAGCTGCAGAATGACATAAGCATATGGACATATCTATTGCTCTGAGCTCCTGACTGACGACTGAAGTGTTGTTTCAGCTGATGTTTGCCAATATGTGTATTGCTGGAGACAATGTAATTAGCAGTAATGGTGTTATTACCCACCGACTGATGCAACGACATGTGCATTCAATCCTGGAGGCAAAGGATATAGTGCAAATAATATTTAATAACAGTATGTAATGGGATACACACATACCCTGAAAGATACTGTTGCATGCACCTTATTTTTAATGTGAGTGTGGATATTTATTCATCTGTTTGTTTTACAATAGCTTATGATGCTTAATACTGCTTGATATTTTTTAATTTTTTCTTGATATTTTGATATCATTTTAATGTGTTGTCCTAATCATTAACTTGCTGGTTTGTAGCTTAAACACTTTATTTATTGCATTTTTTAAAAGGAAAAGAAATTAGTAAAAAACAGCCGTTAAGAAATTGTTTTATCTTAGTGTTTTGGGTATGTTTACACGAGCTCTGTGTTTAAGTAACTCAAGTCATATGCCATTTGTTTAGTATTACACTGTAAGAAAATTGTTGGGGATTGTCATAGCCCAAGTTTAAGTCAAATAAGAACAAACCCAACTTTGGGTTATTATTATTATTATTATTTTTCTTAAATGGAGTTAACTTGTTAACAAAGGTTCGCTGTGAAACCACGTCTCACTTTGCCTCCTTAATCTCCTACTCCATTTCCTTGCTTCCCATTAACAATCCTATAACCCTCTCTTCCCTCCTAGGTTGAATCAGGGGGTCCAATCACTCTACCAAATATTACAGAGACAATAGCCCCACTCTGAGTCTCTGGGCATCATCGTAGGACGCCTGATCAACCTACCAACCTGTTCACTGTTTATCCTCTTCCTTCCCTTCCCCTTTATCCCACTGTTCCCTTACCATCACTTTCATTCCTACATCCCTACAATAAAGTCTAGCTTAAAGTGTGGCGTGGTCCTTGCTGGAGAAATGACATTTTAAACTTATTGGTTGGGTTTGTCCATATTTGACCAAACTTGGGTTCTGACAACCCAGCATTGTTTACACATTAACAATATTATACCTCTTTTGCTTATTTAGCTTTTACTAGTGTATGGTTCTACCAAATAAATGTAGAAAGAGAAGCTTCAGAATCACAGCTATCTATATACAAAGACAAGTGGTAGTTTTTTTTTACATGTTTACTGGTCATAAAACTTTCAGGAATGTTGTTTTAATTTTACATCATACTACTTTAGCCTGTTTTGGTTCAAAACAGTGGCGCAGAGGGTAGCGCTGTCGCCTCACAGCAAGAAGGTCACTGGTTTGAGCCTCGGCTGGGTCAGTTGGCATTTATGTATGGAGTTTGCATGTTCTCCTCGTGTTCGCGTGGGTTTCCTCTGGGTGGTTTCTCCCACAGTCCAAAGACATGTGCTATAGGTGAACTGGGTAAGCTGAATTGTCCATAGTGTATGTGGGGGTTGAACATTGAGCTAATGACCTACCTCGTAAAAAATTTGATGTTGCGAAACACCAACATGGTGCGGCTAAATATCAACTTCGATATAAACAGCCCTAGGAATAAGTAAGTACTTTACAGATTATGATCAGATTTTTCAGCAGAGCACAAAGGAAGATTTTAAAAAGCTTTTATGGCCAGATAACAAATGTCACTGAGGTCCAAAACAACACATCAAACAAGTATAGTTCTTTCTTTGTACTTTCAAAAAAAAAAAAGTACCCTTGAGTTCTACATCAGAGAAGTGGCATAATGGTTTTATGTGTGATTTAAGTAAAGAATAATTGATGACGGGCAGTTGAATTACTAGAAAATGACACTGTTAAATACTTAATTCCATTTGTGGTCAAGACCTGCCTGGAACTACTTAAGAAGCACGTTTGCCTATAATTGCATATCTTAGAATATTTATCAGCCAATGAGAATTGAGAATTTAACAGACCCATAGTATATAAAGCAATGCAAGCACAGTCAGCATTTCTCCACTCACCGACTCTTTTCAGAGCCAGATTCTTCCAACCATGAACCCTGGTAATGTGTAACAGTTTCAACCCAGGCTCATTCTGATTACGTATCGCTATATACATTTCTGAAGAAAACAAAATACGTCCCAGGAGCTACGTATGCTTTGTATGCTTTTTCAGATCTCGCTGTGTATGCTTTTTCAGAGGTCGCTGTGTATGCTTTTTCAGATCTCAAATTTCTCTTGTGAGTGCCATTCGCGCCTGCTGTTCTCAAATCCACCAGAGGCCGCTGTCGACTGACTGATTTACTGACTGACCAACTGACCAATCCCCCACCCTCCCTCTTCCCTAAATACAAACAATAGTGTTTTAAAAAGCACTCACTGACCCGCCCACCCCCTTCCCTAAACCCAATCGACAGTGTTTTAAAAAGCATTCCAGAAAAAGAAATGCCCTCGCCTGATTTTTACCACGTTTTCAGATTTTACCACATTCTCACCCTGTTATTTACTGGTTTATTTAATTTTTTTAGCTTTTGTCTTTGTCTTACCTGCTTTCTGAAAAGTCATCAAACTTGAACCCCGCTGTCATGGTCAACTCTGACGAACAAGTCCGCCGACGTATATGTCGAGCTACCAGACAAACTGGTAACAGTGGGAAAGCCGTCCATACGGAGGTAAGCAGTCAGCTTGGTAAGCAAGAAAATGAACGGCGTAGCGGTAATCATACCATCCCGTAGCATTCATTTTAAAGATGAAATGCAGCCATATGTAGCTCTGGCTACATAATTCGCGGTCTCCAGAAATGTATATATGGCTATGTTTTCAGAATGAGCCTGTGTTGAACAGTTCGATAAGGAACACACAGCAGGAACTTGCACTGGTAAAGTGGGTAAGTGAACTCTATCGAATTTAAGGCAACCTGAAGCAACTGGACTCAGTCAGAATGAATGTGTGACTAAAGACAAATCAAGCAGAAAAACTGACACTTCAAAGCTCTGAGGCCTCGTCCACTTCAGCACAAATTCAGCACCTTCATGTAACCGAGGAACCCAGGCACTTCAAAAAGTGTGTCATCATGTAAAGGCAGTGATCCACCATGCAATGAAGTGACCGCAAACAAAAACACTTAACTCAACAGAAAACAGCATCCAGTGATAAAGACATCTGTTTCTTTCAGATGGAAAGTAAAGTGGCTCTTGGGTAGCTAATTTTCTCTCTCCACTCAATTGTTCTGCTGCATTCTTAACACTGCTGTTCCTCTGAGTTTTGCAGCCCTCTTCCACCATTCAAGGTTTCGACCCCCTAAGAGCCGTGAAGCTAGCCAAGCTTCTGTATTAACCTGCTTCTCTCCGCTCCCACTTTAATTTCACTTCTAATTGGTCTGCAGCGTAGCCTTCTCACAAATACTGATCTCTGCTGCAGTGCACCACTGTGGAAGTACACTGGTTTTTTGCTTGTGTGGGCCATTTGCATGCTTTAATTAGATACCTCTGTTCCTGTAGTCCAACCTCGCCATCACCTCCTGCCCAAACGCAATGCTCCATTTCGCCAGTAATAAGGTGCATGCACTCATTTAGGCCTTCTTTTGTTTTCTTAGGAGCCTGAATCTGATTTTTGTTTACACCCGTTATTTACCGTAGCTCGGCCTTTAAACCCCAGACCCTAAGCGGATGAAATTGCACCGGAGACTGGTCTTTATGGGGTTGCCATGGTGACCGACTGAGTCATCCATTGCTCTGCTCTGGCTTTGAAATTCATCTGCTAACCTCTGCCTGTCTGCATGTCTCCTTTCCTGCTCTCTCTTCTCACTCTCTCTCTGGTTGGTTATGCTGGTGTATCCATCATGACAAAACCTCCTTTTAGTGGGGTGGTGAACTAAAATAGTGTGATTGATCTGTTAGTTAGGGTTTCAGGTTTCAGAAAAGAGAACAGTGGGAGCGGTTTTAGTGCTCAACAATAAAATTAGTAAAAATATGTAAATAAAAAGGTTCAGCATTTAACATCTTATACATTTCACTGTTTGTTTTCAATAGGTTAATACTTTACTTTGTTATGTTCGTGGCTGTTTTTGCCCCATTTGCTTCCAATATAACCATTATTTGCAAAGCCTTGACACCATATAACTATGCATTCTTAGTTGTTAGTGGTTTTCCCTGACTGGGAAGAGCTAAAATTAGTCATTTTTACCCTTATCATAAATATTTCCTGGTATAAAATCACCAGCACCTTACACTGAAGTACACATTTAAAAGCACAACAAAAAATTACAAAAACAAAGTAATTTGAATAAAATTAAGTACAATGACTTGATATCAAGGTGATGCGGTGGCTCAGTGGTTAGCACTGTCGCCTCACAGCTAGAAGGTTGCTGGTTCGAGTCCTGGCTGGGTCAGTTGGCATTTCTGTGTAGAGTTTGCATGTTCTCCCCGTGTTGGCGTGGGTTTCCTCCGGGTGCTCCGGTTTCTCCCACAGTCCAAAGACATGCGTTATAGGTGAATTGAATAAGCTAAATTGGCTGTAGTGTTGTATGTGTGTGGATGAGTGTGTATGGGTGTTTTCAAGTACTGGGATGCAGCTGGAAGGGCATCCACTGTGTAACATATGCTGGATAAGTTTGGCGGTTCATTCCACGGTAGTGCCCCCTGATGAATAAAGGGACTAAGCCAAAGGAAAATGAATGAAAGAATAATTTGACGTCATTACAAAGTGTACTTAAATGTGTTCAGAAACAAAGTCATGAAAGTATTCTCTCTTTAATTTGTCCTTTAATTTCACTATTGGGAACACTTCCCAAAACAGATTATAATTTGAACTGCATCTACGCTTACGTTAGCCTGTTTTTCTCCTTAATCCTGGTCCAGGCCGTATCCTGAGCAGATGCTGTGGTGGTCATGGAAGAGCGGAGACCATGAGACTGATTCCTGAAAGACCCCAGTAACAGACGAGTCTCTGCATTGATCCCGTGGGCCAGCCTGAACACCCGCCAGTGCCTTACTCGCACCTGCAGCTTCTCCACGATGGACATCCAGCATTCTCCAGCCTCCGCCGCCCGGACTGCAGCTCTGCACAAGAAGCTTGGCCATAGAAAAAATGATCGTGCCCAACTGAGCCTAGTATCTCTCAAGGTTTCCCACTGGCTTGCTTGGTTTTGGGCTTGTGCAGCTGCGCATTGATGGATTTGCTCTTCAGTGTTTGGACTTTCAGCAGTAAAAATTAAACCACACTAAACTGAACTAAACTGAACTGAACTTCAACTCTGAAAACTGGACTGACACAGTTTCAATCTACTAGAACTATATCTGGATCTACGTCAAGCTGCTTTGACACAATCTCCGTTGTAAAAGTGCTATAGAAATAAAGATGAATTGAATTTAATTATTTTCAGTAAAAGTCGCGATTCATCAGCATATCGCTCGTATGTCAGCTTATAGACAAACCAGCTGATCGACGTGACTTTGAAATACTCCAGTGTCCCTGTATCTGTGGTTACACTCAGTAAACAGCAATGAGTTCGGTGAACTGATGACCTTCACAACCAATCACAGTCATTTCTGTTGAGCAGTTGAACAGTGCTTAAATGTTCGCGGGAAATTGACGTTTTATAAATTTCAGTACCGATTGGTATCGAATTCCTATATCGTGAGAACACTAGCACCCGGTGTGGTCTTCTGCTGCTGTAGCCCATCCGCCTCAAGGTTTGACTTGTTGTGCATTCAGAGATGCTCTTCTGCATACCTCAGTTGTAACGAGTGGTTATTTGAGTTACTGTTGCCTTTCTATCAACTCGAACCAGTCTGGCCATTCTCCTCTGAACTCTGGCATCAACAAGGCATTTACGCCCACAGAACTGCCGCTCACTGGATATTTTCTCTTTTTCGGACCATTCTCTGTAAACCATAGAGATGGATTACCTTTCTTCCCCATTCTGATGCTCATTTGGAACTGCAGCAGATCGTCTTCACCATGTCTGCATGCCTAAATGCATTGAGTTGCTGCTATGTGATTGGCTGATTAGAAATTTGCGTTAATAAGCAGCTGGGCAGGTGTACCTAATAAAGTGGCTGGTGAGTGTATGAACTATTGGTATAGAGAATGGTATATGTATGACGATAATTGTGTTTGGCTCAGGGGGGGGCTGTACTCTGTATCTTCAATAAATCATTTAAAACTCTTAACTTAGCTGACGTCAAACATGGCTGGGGTACTCTCTTCTCCATCTTCATCACTTTTTAAAAATGTTTTCTTTCTCAGTGTTTTTTCTTTTCCCTCAACATATTCGCACTCCATTTACAATCAGGTCATGCTGTATACTGGAGCTAAAAGCTGTAAGAGTGAAGGGATTACTTAGCAGCCCACTTCTTGTTTGTTTACTGTGTTTATAACACAGAAAGGCCTTCTTGTGGATTACAGGTGTTATTATTCATGGACGATGATGCACATCTGATGCTGTAATCTTTTCTGACACTCACTTGAAGGTTGGACAGTGTGTGTCATTTTAGGATATAGCAATTTGGGCAAAATCACTGGATATGGGGATTCGGCTCAGTTGAAAAGATTAATGCTTTGGCCGTGATTGAGAAGGCCTGCAGGAAACCGCAGGCAGATGATAACAAAGGACACAGAGTTTCAAAGACATAGTCAAATTTCTCCTTTATGAAACTCATATTCCACTGTGTGCACCCACTGCCATAAATAACTACACAGATACAAAAGATAGATACAACGAACAGAGCATAAGTTAAATAGATCAAATAAATAGAAAAATAGGGAATTTGATAGATAGGATGATAAAATGACACTAAATGTCAGGAATGGGTGTGTCTCGCAAAATCATTTTTAACCAATTAAGATCACGAGTTCCATAGAAAGAAGCAAGGTGGCACAGTTTGTAGCACAATCGCCTCATAGCAAGAAGGTCGCTGGTTCGTGCCTTGGCTGGGTCAGTTGGCATTTTTGGGTGGAGTTTGCCTGTTCTCTCTGTGTTCGCGTGGGTTTCCTCCGGGTGCTCCGGTTTCCCCCACAGTCCAAAAACATGTGGTATAGGTGAATTGGGTAAGCTAAATTGTCTGTAGTGTGTGTGTGTGTGTGTGTGTGTGTGTGTGTGTGTGTGTGTGTGTGTGTGTGTGTGTGTGTGTGTGTGTGAATGAGTGTGTATGGATGTTTCCCAGTGATGGGTTGCATCTGGAAGGGCATCCACTGCGTAAAACATATCCTGGATAAGTTGGCGTTTCATTCCGCTGTGGCGACCCTAGAATAATAAAGGGACTAAGCCAAAAAGAAAATTAATAAATGAATGAATGAATGAATGAATTAATGAATGAATGAATGAATGAATGAATGAATGGATGGATGAATGAATGAATGAATGAATAAATTAATTAATTAATGAATGAATGAATGAATGAGTTTCATAGAAACATATTTCAGTGATTCTGTTTCCTGAATCCCACATCCAATGAACATTTGCAAACAGAGGCACAAAAGTGTGTTTGGAACAAAAGTTCCGGTAACACTTCATAATAACTACTATAAATCTTCTATTAAGCATTAGCATTAGCGTTTTTCAGCCAATCATGAACTTCTGATGAAAGGTTTATGTGACTATTTTCAATTTCATAAGGTTCATTTTACAGCATCAATTTTGTAATGTAATCCAGATATAATCAGTTAAATAGACTTAAGTATCCATTTGGATGTTCAAGTGTAAAAAGAGATGAAAGACTGTTTAAACGCAGGCGCTGTCATTAGCCGCAGGCTAGCACAGAAATTCCATTGAAAATACTGGGGTAAAATTAATTTCCATACTTGAAAGACATGGCGTGGAAAAATGTAATTTAATGCAGTGCTTCTTGTTTGTTCTGAGACCCACTTTTTATCGTATCTCAGACAGGCAGTGAAAATCACTGTTTTTTAAAGAAATCTGATCTTAAATGCAACGATTTTGTATGGCATAACAATTAACCGGAAGCCCTGGGGCTGGCTGACTGAAATTAAAAGTCTGCGTGCATATACCCCATTTATTATTTGTTAAGCATTAACTCTACATTAATAGACGTTAGTAAGCAGTTTATAACTGCAGATACAAATGCTCTTTTCTTGACTTATAAGCACATATAAAATGTGCTTAATAATTATTCTTTTATATTTTGTCATTGATTAATTTTTCATGACTAAGTTAAAGTATTGCATTATTTACAAATCATTTGTATTTAAGAGTCTTTATTTAGTGTAAGCTGGTCAATCAATATGGGAAAGATATTTCCCAATTGAAGAGGTCAATACGAGGATCAATAAGGGGCACCTGAAGATCTCTGCTGGAATGAGTAAATCCTCTGTACACTGGTAGGCCGTAACAGGGATAAGGTCTGAGTTAACACCAGAGAGAAAAAGTCGAGGATAATCTTTAACTCTTGTGATGTTGCTGATCCAAGGTCAAGCAAAGACATCGTATCATAGAGATCTCAGTATCGAATGCATAATGCAGAGGCACAACACAGAATAAACAACTACCTGACTGCTCAACTCACTATAGCCCTATAATGAATATAGAGCAGAGACGCATGCGCAAGTAGCATACTATAGTCAAAGAGGCGATATGTACAGTATGTGCAAGTAACATATTACTATATGGTGAGAAAGGACTGACGTGTGTGTGAATAGCATACTATGCCAAGAGAGGCGAGATATGTGTGTGTGTGTGTGTGTGTGTGTGTGTGTGTGTGTGTGTGTGTGTGTGTGTGTGTGTGTGTGTGTGTGTGTGTGTGTGTGTGTGTGTGTGTGTGTGTGTGTGTGTGTGTGTGTGTGTGTGTGTGTGTGTGTGTGTGAGTAGGATACTATGGAGAGGGAGGTGAGATGTGTGTGTGTGAGTAGCATACTATGGTGAGAGAGACGAGATGTGTGTGCAAGTAGAATACTATAGTAAAGGAGGTGAGACATGCTTAAAGTAGTTGGACTTGTTATTGAAAGGTCACAAGTAGAATACTATGGAAAGGGAGGCAAAATACATACGCGAGTAGCATACAGTACTATAAAAAGGGAGGCAAGACTCATGCGAGTACCATACTATGGTGAGGGAGTTGAGACATTCGCGAGTAGCATACTATAGTGAGGGAGGCAAGATGCATCTATGAGTAGCATAACATGGAGAGAGAATCAAGTAGAATACTATGGTGAAGGAGGTGAGACGTGGTTAAAGTAGTTGGACTTGCTATTGAAAACTCACAAGTAGCATACTATGGAGTGGGAGGCAAAACACATATGTGAGTAGCATACTATGGGTAAGGGAGTTTAGACATTCGTGAGTAGCATACTATAGTGAGGGAGGCGAGATGCATCTATGAGTAGCATACTATGGAGAGGGAGTCAAGTATCATACTATGGTAAAGACATGTGCAAGTAGCATACTATGTAGAGGAAGGCAAGATGCATGTGTGAGTACCATTCTAGGGTGAGTAGGCGAGATATGTGTGCATAAAGCATACTATGGTGAGAGAGGTGAGACACACGTAAGCAGCATACTACGGTGAAGGAGGCGAGACATGTGGCAGTAAAATATTATGTGGGTAGCCATGGCCTAATTGTTAAAGTAATTGAAAGGTCGCAAGTTTGAGTCCTGGCATCGGCAGACAGACAAATAGACAGCAGACAGAAAGACAGACTTGCAGTCTTCCTGAAGTCTGCTAAAGAGTTTTTGTTTAAATGGATGGTGCTGGTCAATCAATATGGAAAAGATTTGCCCAATTGAAGAGGTCAATACGAGGATCAATAAGGGGCACCTGAAGATCTCCTCTGGAAGGAGTAAATCCTCTGTACACTGGCAGGCCCTAACGGGGATGAGGTTTGAGTTAACACCAGAGAGAAAAAGTTGAGGATAATCTTTAACTCTTGTGATCTTGCTGATCCAAGGTCAAGCAAAGACAAGTAGCGTACTATATTGAAGGAGGTGAAACATGTGGCAGTAACATACTATGGAGGCAACCATGATTTAATTGTTAAAGTAGTTGTGATGGAAAGGTAGCAGGTTTGAGTCCTGGTATGGGCAGGGATTGTGCCGTAGGTGGTGGGATTGAATAACCAGCACTCTCATCACCAGACCACGGCTGAGGTGAGTCCCTTGAGCAAGGCACTGATCCCCCAACTGCTCCCTGAGTGCCACAGCAATACTAGAGCTGCCCACTTGGATAGGTTAAATGCAGAACACAAATTAAATGTATGGGTCACCATACTTGAACCATAAAAAACCTCCATCATAATCGTAATTTAAATGAACAGTGACACCAGTGTAGGTTCACAATCCTACTATCTAGATGGCAATGCACAACTACCCATACACAGTACTAATGCATAGCCTGCTCTGTGAACTAATCTGATATGTTTTGACATTCAGCTTCCTAATAATATTTGCAGCTACCGCCTGACATGCCTTCATCAGTCTCCCAGTTAGAACACAATATCAATTGCATTTCTCTAGCTTGTATAAGTACACACATGCGAGTGTGTATGTGTCCAGCAGAGGCAGCGTCACACACAGATTACTGTCCCTATTTATCAGGTCAAACATTTCTATTTGCAGTTTCTTGAGCTTTGACATTGTGCAGCAGTTGACACATAATCATGGACCTCCATGTTAAATCCCTTGCAATGGAGGCGAGAAAATAAACCACGAGTGGAGAGTTAATTGAGTTTACTTTCCATCCCCCCTTAAAGCCCTCGTAAGGAGGAAAATGAGATTTTCTCCCCATCCATGTTAAATAACATCAAACCTCTCGAACAGCATTACACAAAAGCCACTGAAATGATTAATGCGCTCCACTACTAAGAAAACAGAACTACAATAAACACTCCAAACTTCAAAAAGGATATCCAGTATTTATTTTTGGTTCCACCAGCACAATCATATTCAACCCTGCTGTTATTTTACTAGCTTTTAGTCCAGCAAGGTAAACACATCACCCGTAATAACCTCTGTGGAGAGAGCAACCTGCCCTCATAAGGACAAGGCTGATTTCATCAGTGCTACATCAAAATTGAAATGCCAATTCCAATTCTGCTGCCGTAATTATAACTGACCTGTTTCGCCACACCGAATTTAAAACTGCAAGTGCATTAAAAAACATGCCGGGTTCAACTTGAAGGGCAATGATAGAAGAGTAGTGATCTAAACGCAATCCAAAGACGAAGATAGGAAAGCTAATAATTGCAGAGTAAGGGTTGTTCTGTGTAACTGGTGCATATATAAATTGGCTACATGTAAGAATTTTCTATCTCTTTTATTGCTAATATGTGAAAATTTGTAATGAAAATTGCTGACTTTAAAATGAAACCTTTATCTGATAATATCGATATATGGATTCTATAGTGTGCAGTAGGGCTGCACAATTTATAGAAAAAATTATCATTATCGGGATAATTCATTCATTCATTTATTTTCCTTCGGCTTAGTCTTTATTTCAGAGGTTGCCACAGTGGAATGAACCCCCAACTATTCCGATATATGTTTTATGCAGCGGATGCCCTTCCAGGGGAAACACCCATACACACTTGCATTCACACACACACTCATACACTACGGCCAATTTAGTTTATTCAATTCACCTATAGCACATGTGTTTGGACTGTGGGGGAAACCGGAGCATATATGTGTGATAAATTACATTTATTTTGTTCATTGATTGTTTATTTAAAGTAGACAGATGGGGCCTTACTATCACTATTCCCACCTCCACAGTATTTGCTGTTCTGCTATTGGCCCAAAAGTGAACTCAGAGCTGAAAATAAACACTAATGGTTAGAAACGAGACAAGAGAGGACAATGACAACAGTCAGTCAGAGTCAGAATATCTGCTGGGGTTTTAGCTTATTCATAGTGTTTTTTTAAAACTAAATGTTTACATCTTAACACTGTTTTTTAGTCTGAATTAGAATTAATTAATTAATTTTCTTTTCGGCTTAGTCTGTTATTAATCTGGGGTCGCCACAGTGGAATGAACCGCCAATTTATTCAGCATATGTTTTACGCAGCGGACTAGGTTGCCATTGAAAGTGGTGTTAGTGAGGCCAGTAGGGGGCGCTCAACCTGCAGTCTGTGTGAGTCTTAATGCCCCAGTATAGTGAAGGGGACACTATACTATCAGTGAGCGCTGTCTTTCGGATGAGACGTTAAACCGAGGTCCAGACTCACTGTGGTCATTAAAAATCCCATAGCACTTCTCATAAAGAGTAGGAGTTTAACCCCGGTGTCCTGGCCAAATTCCCTTCATCGGCCCTTACCCATCATGGCCTCCCAATTATCCCCATCCACCAAATTGGCTCTATCACTGTCTCTCCACTCCACCTATAGCTGGTGTGTGGTGAGCCCACTGGCGTTGTTGTCCTGCGGCTGCCGTTGCATCAACCAAGTGGATTTTGTATACTGGTGGTGGTGTGGAGAGACCCCCCCTCATGACTGTGAAGCACTTTGGGTGTGTGGCCATACACAATAAATGAGCTATATAATTACACCATAAATTACATTACATTACATAGTATGCAGTTATTTAAAATGCCCTAAAAGCAAATGTTTATTTATTATTACTCTTCAATTTGCAAATGCACATTAGTGATTTTTTATTCAAAAGTTTTGCATATGAATACAATGCTGTCAAAACTATCCCTCTACAATTGGATCCATTAAAAATGACTAAAAATGTACGTCAGGCCAGTAGTTGGCGATTTTTGCATATAACCAGTATGCACTTACACAAAAAAAATGTTGTTTTGTTTGTCTTGTATTCACACTTAAATCATAACAATACAAGACAACAAGGATATAACTTTCAAAAAAGTGCATTTTTAGACCCATTTTCAAAGGATTGAATTTTCAGGCTCCTCTGATGCCTTGTAAATAAAAAGCCAAAGCACATAAACATTTGAATTTGTTTGTTTGATTGTTTGTTTGCTAACAAAAAAACAGAGGCATGTAAACACAACATAATCTGGCCCAACATCTTTATCATCAGCTTTTAGATACGCCCCTTCCTCATGAAACCCCGCCCAGCTGTTGACAGATCCAGCAGATCCACTCTAAGCCGTCTCAGTCGTCCAGCTTTCTCACCTGACAATCTAACGTAACTGCTTTTAAAGCTGCATGCGGCATTAAACTTGAATGATTCGCTTCAGCAGCCACACTCCCAGCATCCTGCCTTGTGAAATCGCAAAATGACTGACAGGTAGAAAGTGGCTCAAAGTCTGATATTTTGACCTGCACATATTTTCTGCAGTTTACAGAGCCTGGGGCTGTCACTGAGACTGGGGGGATATTTTAAGACACCTTATTCAGTGATATATGTCAGGTAATAGAGACATTTTTTACTTCCGAAGCATGACATAAAAAAAAACTTTATAAAATATATAATTTATATAATAACTTTATCACATTTTTTACATAAATGAAATAACTATATATATATACAAAATTATATTTCTATTATAGCAACAGCTTTATACATGTAATACATGTTTTAGAGGTAATTTATAAGCCTTTCTGATATTTCTAGTAATTTCTAAAAGAAGTTTTTATATTTCTTTATAAAATCACAGAGACAGGAACAACATTTTAAGATTGTCCCCTGATAAAAATAACAAAACATATGAAAAGAGGAGCTCCTTTATATCATTAAACATATAAAAAGAGTAAAACTCATAAAATAAAGGAAGCACACAAAATAAAAATGGTTGAATTTTTATTATCTCCTATTATTATTGTCATTAATGTTTAAAACATGTGTACTTATGATTTTCTGGAAGCCTTTATACATTTCATTTATTCATTCATTTTCTTTTCGGCTTAGTCCCTTTTTAATCTGGGGTCACCACAGTGGAATGAACCGCCAACTTATCCAGCATATGTTTTATGCAGTGGATGCCCTTCCAGCTGCAACCCATCTCTGGGAAACATCCATACACACTCATTCACACTCATACAATATGGACAATTTATCCTACCCAATTTACCTGTACCACATGTCTTTGGACTGTGGGGGAAACCGGAGCACCCGGAGGAAACACACACCAATGCGGGGAGAACATGCAAACTCCACCGTTATACATTTCATTCATAATTATTTTCTAAAACAGCATTTTTTTCAACTATTTATTCAATTAAATTAAACGTGTTATTTTTAAATAAATACAAAAAATAAACATCCTAAAATATTTCTAGAGGTTTTCACTGTTGTTTTAGCCCCTTCAGACCCGAATTATGTTCAAAGTTTCTGAAAAATGTAAAAGAACGTTTTCAGAGTTCTTGAGTCTCTGATAAATGAGACCACATTCTAATAATAAAAATTGAACAACCTTTAAGTATATATATTTTTGTCCCTTTCGTTGGATTTCAGGTCAGAACAGTTATACTTCCCGAACATTATACCAACATAAAATACAAAAAAAACATTGTGGGTGTAATCTTGAAATTTATTTTCAAAATCACAAACATTACCATTGTAACATTTTTTTTACTTTAATTTTGAGGTTTTTGCTGTATAGATTGCATCTTGTTTGTAACAAACTTTATCTTTATCTTCCTCATCACTCCACATCATGTCCGCATCTGAGATTTTCCATCTGCTATATGCTTAAGAACTTATCTGATCTGTATATTCTGCATATGAAATTGTTTCAGCAATGAATTAGTATCAATATATATATATATATATATATATATATATATATATATATATATATATATATATATATATATATATATATATATACTAATTTCAATCAGCATTACTGGACATTTCATTTCAGTAACAGATTTTGAATCCATTGTACATCCTAATGGACAGACATATTTGATATATTATAATTTGATAACTTCTATCTAAAGCTTGCAATATTACAAAAGATTTTAAACTTTAATTAGTAAGTTTAAATTAGTAAGATTGTTTACAAACCTTCTATGAAATATTGGCAAACATATTAATGAATCTGAATACAAAATATTCACGTTTGTGTCTGGAGTGAAGTGATGCCATGCTGCTTTTCAGTGAAGTAGATTTGTTTTTTCAAATTACAACATGCCAAGCCTTACTGCCATTTGATTGGATGACAATTGTCTACTCTCATAGACTGCAGGCTTTATGAAATGATCAGGAACCATAGAAAACATGGGCGGACATGTGATGTCCATTGTAATAGACATAGGGTCTGAAGGAGTTATATTAATGTAATGCATCTTTTCTGAATGAAATAATTAATTGAATATAAATATACATCTTACTGACCCCGAACATTTGAACTGAAGTGTATGTGCAGTATAAAAGCCACACACTGGCTATTTTACTAAATGACCTCTCCAGTACAAAACCCTTCGGCAATTTTTCAATCCTCAGAGAAAAATAATTTGTCAACACTAAGGGTGGCTACTAGTGTCATGCCAGTGTGTGTGGGTGTGTGACCGAGTGTGTGTCCTGGCTGAACGCTTCTCTATGTCTAACTGGACTGGGGTTATGATGGATTAGGATAAAACATTAACATGGCAGCAAGGAAAGAGCAAGAGGGTGAAAAGAATTGTTTCATGCCCCTATTAGCAAGAAGGCCAACCATTTACCACCTTCATCTGTAAAACACACACAACATCACTGAAACACCCAGTGTTTTTTTGTCCTATTCAGAATTTCTGATAGTAAAAGATTCATGCATGTAGATTCAGCAGCATTGAATGTTGGTATGGAAATATCTGCACATTTTCATTGTATGTTTTGATTTTTGACAGCAAAGTCAAATCAAGATGTAGTGTTTTTTTCTTGTGTGTTTGAGATTGAAGTGCTTGATCATACTGTAAGCTTTTCTGCACTCAGAGCAAACAATCTCTCAAAGAAAGATGCAATAAAGATGCCCATGCCTTTTTTTCATGGACAAACACTTGGATGTAACACAACCCAGTTGTTTGCACTTGGATAAATGGGAAAAAATAACAAATAATAAACGAAAAAAACACTTAATCCAGTTTTTCCATTGCTGGCAGAAGGCGACAAAAATGGAAAGAAATCATAAGTAGAGCAGCTTGAGATTTCCATCATTTACAATTGTAAGAGGTGCACTGAGAATAAAACAATGATAAATAAAAAAAAAAAACTATAAAAAAAATTTAAAAATAAGTTGTGTATTCTTTATAATGAATAGCAATGAATATATATAATGAATACATACATTTTTTTTATTACACTTGCCACACCGAAGGACAACAATCTTTCTACACTTTGCATTATATGTTGCAATTTTATGCCAAACTACACAACCAAAACTTACAAATGGCAAATAGCATTATGAAACCAATACTATTTAAAAGAAAAATCCACCCCAAAAGTAAATAATTTCTTGGCTTTGATGTTGCCCAAATGTGGATTGGAGTCTTCAAAAATGGTTTAAGCCTCATTTACCTTCATTACACACAAAAACAAATGTTTTCCTCCAAGACCTTAAATTCTCTTCAGATGATTAAAAAAGATCCCACTTTATATTAAGTGGTCTTAATTACTTACATTTAAATGAATCATTTGGTACAATGCATTATGTACATACAGTTGAAGTCAGAATTATTAGCCCCCCTTTGAATTTTTTTTCTTTTTTTATATATATATTTCCCAAATTATGTTTAACAAAGCAAGAAAATTTCCACAGTATGTCTGATAATATTTTTTCATCTGGAGAAAGTCTTATTTGTTTTATTTCGACTAGAATCAAAGCAGTTTTAAATTTTTTTAACACCATTTTAAGGACAAAATTATTAGCCCCTTTAAGCTATATATTTTTTTGATAGTCTACAGAACAAACCATCATTATACAATAACTTGTCTAATTGCCCTAACCTGCCTAGTAAACTTAATTAACCTAGTTAAGCCTTTAAATGTCACTTTAAGCTGTATAGAAGTGTCTTGATAAATATCTAGTCAAATATTATTTACTGTCATCATGGCAAAGATAAAATAAATCAGTCATTAGAGATGAGTTATTAAAACTATTATGATTAGAAATGTGTTGAAAAAATATTATCTCCGTTAAATAGAAAATAATAATTCAGACTTCAACTGTACATGTTTGTACAATGCACTAATATTTTTAAAAGCCATTCGCAAACACTGTATACAGAATTCTAGAACAACAGGAGATTTTAAATCAACCACAAGCAATGCAAAACCGGACCGTATATGTATTTCGTGTATGTGTGTGTATGTACTACATATATGAAAAGAAAAAATATGTTTTTAGGGAACCAACAATCACTTGGAGGTGAAGTGAAGGGTGATTAGAATGTTATCTGATCAGCATGTCCTGTTTTGGGGAAAGTCCAGGATGCAATGTGATCAGATCTGGAGGATTGAGGTGATATAATTTCTCATAATGAATATTGTCCAAATATGGAAACAATATGGCTATGTTTTAATGATTAAAAATTGAATAATTGATGACGTTAATGTGATTGATGACTTAAAAAGAGAGTGGAGAGAGTATTTGGTATACTGAGGAAGACGTTGAGAAACGTTTGTGATTTTATTTGAAGAAAGTAAATAAAATAAAAAAAATGTCAAAACAAAAATATTTAAATAAGTGCGTATCACTATAGGCTATTTCAACAGTTCACACTTAGATATTGCTTGATATTAGTATCAGGTTTGGCATGCTGTCACGGGAGAGAAGCTCTGAGAAAATTGTGCATGTAAGGAAGTACAAGATCAGGTAGTTCTCGAGAGCTCCCCCTGGTAAAGGAGGAAAAGGGGGAGATGGGGTGGATGGAGGGATTCTTCAAAAAGGAAGATAAGGGAGTAAGGCTAGACGGGCTATTTATAGTGAGTTTGGAACAATCTGATTGGTTTATTAATGATTGCAGATGAGAGACCAGCTGCGATCAATTATATCACGTGCTCCTCTTGAAATTACTTCACTAAGTGAAACAACAATGACATGATAGAACTGACCACTAACAGATCCAACAAGAAGCAAAAAAAAATTCAACAATATCATTTATTTATGCCGAAAAGCAAAGCAAAAGCACACCATTACAGTAAATCTGTAAAAATGCGAGGGACTTTATCCTGTACGACTTACAAATGAAGAACTTCACAAGTAATTTATCACACAAGAGCCAACAAGACCACAATATTGGGCTACGAAAGTGATCTAGCGTAACACAGAATCTAAATTTCAGAAAACAAGACAGGTCACAAAGACATAAACCCATTTTTTTTCACGGTTTCTCCAAGAGTGCTTTAAGGTAAAGCAGTGGTTGACAGACGTCAGGCATGGTGACACCTGTCAGTCCCAGTAAAGAGGGCAGAAAGAAAGGACTGCTGAAGGCATGGCTGAAAACCAGCTCTCTTTCAGCCTGTGTTTACCTGTGCTGCTCACACATCCCGTCACACTTCAGCAGTAAAGCTTCAGTATTACAGACTGACACCCATAAGCCCCTCAGTCCTGCTGCTGCCGTCTGTACCCAAGCACAGAAAGCAGACGGACAGCTGAAGAGTTTTAGTAAATGATTCTTCATCATGAGTTGTTCGTGCTGATGTTGACGTGTTATGCAATAAATATGTGCATGTCATTTCAGGGCACACTTCAGGCATGGCATATTCCTAATGTCAACCTGCAAGCATGATATGCAACAACATCTGTATACATGCAATTCAACGGTTTTAACAGAATGTGTTAAAGTTAAATGGATGAAATAGAAGTATGCAATGAGAATGTTAATATAAGCCATAGCGATACGTGAGCTGAGACTAATTGTATGTAATTATGAGTATTGATTAAGTTATATGGTATTTGTTAGTATGTTAATATGTGATTGTGTGGGAGGATATTGTTTCCATGGAAACTTGCATGTAAAGAAATAGCATTGTGAATTTGTGTTGTCCATTTTGATTTGGTTACAGCTTTCAGTTCTGATGCTTAAAATCAGAAATGTGCTTCGTTAAATTTGGTTCTGCAATGTAAAACTGAATTTATACAAGTACAACAGGCAATTAAACGTGAGTGAAATAATAAAGCATAAAATAAGTATTGATGTACAATTAAATAACACACATATTCACCTTTTATTAGAATGCATAAAGACTACATTACTATTCATTCATTCATTCATTCATTTTCTTGTCGGCTTTGTCCCTTGCAGGGTCACCACAGTGGAATGAACCACCAACTTATCCAGCACGATTTTACACAGCGGATGCCCTTCCAGCCGCAACCCATCTCTGGGAATTTCCACACACATACACATTCACACACTACGGACAATTTAGCTTACCCAATTCACCTGTACTGCATGTCTTTGGACTGTGGGGGAAACCGGAGCACCCGGAGGAAACCCACGCGAACGCAGGGAGAACATGCAAACTCCACACAGAAACGCCAACTGACCCAGCCCAGCCGAGGTTCGAACCTGCGACCCAGCGACGTTCTTGCTGTGAGGCAACAGCACTACCTACTGCGCCACTGCGTTGCCCTTACATTACTATATAACATTTTATTATTTTTAATAATACAGAACTTAAATGAGAAAAATTGATTAAAATAATTTAATTTAATTAGCGATTACTATTTTGTGGCTGCATTGTGATTCCTGAACTGTGAAAAGAAAAAGGTGCCCAGTTTTCAGACATGCTTATATTTATTTACAGTGGACATGTGCATTCATGTGTGTGTGTGTGTGTGCATGTGCTGTGAATTGTGGGGACATTACATAAGTTTCCATTTGTTTTTATACTGTACAATAGGGCTGCACAAGATTGGAAAAATTTGATATTGCAATGCTTTTTCTCTGTGATAAATATTGCAATATACAATTTCACCAGGTGACTTTAGATTGATGGATGATGAGGGATGATTTTGTAGGGGATTGAAATATAAATATATTTTATGCAATTTATTATATCAGGGTTTCTGTAGGTTTAAGTCAAATTTAAGACTTTTTAAGACACTTTTAAGACAGTTTTGAATACATTTTAGACTTATATAGGGCTAAACATTACTGATTATTTCTAATGACCCAGCCGGCTGCCACAGTGACATATTTTAATGGGTCAAAACAAGAAAAATCAAGTTTCATACACTTTTTTTTAACATAATGTTTCTTTTTTTTTAAATGACAAGTTTAACATTGTTAAAAGTATATTTATTATGGAGACAATTACATAATCAAAAATATACATTTGTAGGCTTTTGGTCTAAATTGATTGAGCATAATGTATCATGTAAAGTGATATGTTGCTCTGTTATTATCATGAGGAATTGTGTAATTGTTTTTAGTTTTCTTTCTCAGATTAGGACATTTAATTTAGAGAAATTGCTGTAAAAAATGTCAAACAGCTATTGTAAATTGTATCTCTTTGCAAAAAAAAAACTTATATATATACAAGGCAGTGCAGAATTATTAGGCAAATTAGTATTTTGACCACATCATCCTCTTTATGCATGTTGTCTTACTCCAAGCTGTATAGGCTCGAAAGCCTACTACCAATTAAGCATATTAGGTGATGTGCATCTCTGTAATGAGTAGGGGTGTGGTCTAATGACATCAACACCCTATATCAGGTGTGCATCATTATTAGGCAACTTCCTTTCCTTTGGCAAAATGGGTCAAAAGAAGGACTTGACAGGCTCCGAAAAGTCAAAAATAGTGAGATACCTTGCAGAGGGATGCAGCACTCTTAAAATTGCCAAGCTTCTGAAGCGTGATCAACGAACAATCAAGCGTTTCATTCAAAATAGTCAACAGGGTCGCAAGAAGCGTGTGGAAAAACCAAGGCGCAAAATAACTGCCCATGAACTGAGAAAAGTCAAGCGTGCAGCTGCCAAGACAACTTGCCACCAGTTTTGCCATATTTCAGAGCTGCAACATCACTGGAGTGCCCAAAAGCACAAGGTGTGCAATACTCAGAGACATGGCCAAGGTAAGAAAGGCTTAAAAACGACCACCACTGAACAAGACACACAAGCTGAAATGTCAAGACTGGGCCAAGAAATATCTCAAGACTGATTTTTATAAGGTTTTATGGACTGATGAAATGAGAGTGAGTCTTGATGGGCCCGTGGCTGGATCGGTAAAGGGCAGAGAGCTCCAGTCCGACTCAGACGCCAGCAAGGTGGAGGTGGAGTACTGGTTTGGGCTGGTATCATCAAAGATGAGCTTGTGGGGCATTTTCGGGTTGAGGATGGAGTCAAGCTCAACTCCCAGTCCTACTGCCAGTTTCTGGAAGACACCTTCAAGCAGTGGTACAGGAAGAAGTCTGCATCCTTCAAGAAAAACATGATTTTCATGCAGCATTGTCCATCACACGCGCCCAAGTACTCCACAGCGTGGCTGGCAAGAAAGGGTCTAAAAGAAGAAAAACTAATGACATGGCCTCCTTGTTCACCTGAGCTAAACCCCATAGAGAAGCTGTGGTCCATCATCAAATGTGAGATTTACAACGAGGGAAAACAGTACACCTCTCTGAACAGTGTCTGGGAGGCTGTGGTTGCTGCTGCACGCAATGTTGATGGATTCTGTCAGTGTTTTGATCTGTTCACCATGGATGGCAGGCTTTTGAGTGTCCTTGCAAAGAAAGGTGGCTATATTGGTCACTGATTTGTTTTTGTTTTGTTTTTTAATGTCAGAAATGTATATTTGTGAATGTTGAGATGTTATATTGGTTTCACTATTGAAAATAAATAATTGAAATGGGTTTATATTTGTTTTTTGTTAAGTTGCCTAATAATTCTGCACAGTAATAGTCACCTGCACACACAGATATCCTCCTAAAACAGCTAAAACTAAAAACAAACTAAAAACTACTTCCAAAAATATTCAGCTTTGATATTAATGAGTTTTCTGGTTCATTGAGAACATGGTTGTTGTTCAATAATAAAATGAATCCTCAAAAATACAACTTGCCTAATAATTCTGCACTCCCTATATATAGGGAGTCGGCCCAACTGGGTAGCGTTACTTGGACAGAGGAAATTTAAAACCTGTTTAAAATGATTTAAGACCTACAAGATAATATTTCAGTGAATTTAAGACTTTTTAAGGCCTAAAATTTTGTTTTAGAAATTTAAGACATTTTAAGACTTTTTAAGACCGCACAAACACCCTGTATATACATATAATTAACAAACTACAGTCATAAATAAACACAATGGAGCAAATATTAAAGTGAAATAAACAGTGCGTTAACAGATCTTTGTTAAATTTCTTTATGTACTCTCTTCACAGTCACAGGCCTCAAAAACACATGCAAATGATAAACTTTTACTCTATTATAGTTAAGTTCTGTGTCTCCACAAATCTCACGTGTTTTGACCTGTGGTTTCTGGTCAACTATAATCAATAACTCAACATTGCATATCTTGTGATGTGACTATTGTGGACGCACACATTGTGATATCGATGTTGAAACAATATATTGTGCAGCCCTACTGTACAACCTGTATTATCTATTGCCCTAATTTTTTGAATAGAGAAACATGAAATTCTCCAAAACTGTTTGCTAAGCTTATCATTACATTTAATTTTTGGAATCACAAATGAAATCTGAAAACATCTGCCTTTTAAATTTGTTTCTGAACATTCGAATCAAAAAAAAAAAAAAACATAACCACAACACCAGCCTCGTTTATGGCTGTTTCTGGAAGATCATATATATCATCCTGTGATAAAACAATGTACTGTAACTACCGTAAGACTCTAAAAAGATTACATATTATATAATATCATCCTCTGATCACGCTGGCCTTCAAAAGGTAATTTCCAACTTACTCCTGATGACAGATCTTCTCAAAAAATGACAGCAACCTTTGTGGGCATTTATGGAAACGGGCATTTAAGTGGTTGCCATCCGGTGATTTCTATTTGAATGGAGGAGGAATTTATTCAAAAGAATGACGAAAGGTCAGACGAAAAGATGCTATCATTTCATACAGATTACAAAACTTTTTTGTAGATTACAAAACTTCAGTTGGTTCATTTAAAAGTAGAGATTGCAAGGTCAATGTACAGTAGATGCATTTCTGCTGTCTGTGAGGCAACTAAACTCAATTCCTGGAGGGCCACAGCTCTGCACAGTTTAGCTCCAACCACCTCCAACTCACACCTGCTTAATAGTCTCTATTAGTCTTAAACACCTTGATTATTTGTATCAGCTGTGTTTGATTAGGGTTGGAGCAAAACTGTGCAGAGCTGCGGCCCTCCAGGAATTGAGTTTGAGACCTGTGATCTAACACATTTGCCGCCGAAACAAAAAAAAAAAAAGAATATTTTCTTAATTCAAATGAATAGCGTCTTGGACCCGGAAACAGTACTTTATACGTCACAACTTAACAAGCAGATAGAGTTTAAAAATGATACAGAGCTTTTCATCAGCCAATCAGAATAAAACAAACAACACCCTCATAGTTGTGTTTTAGGCAATGAAATGGTCTATTACTTCATACTCAAATTCACTTCTATTTCTGGTGCCATCCCAGACTGGTGGCTGCATGGCTGCCCCAGCTTGGTCACATCTTGGCCCTGCCACTGTCGCAGGAATGACTGGAAAAATCATAGAAAGAAAGGCAAGCGGAAACAAAAGGGAAGATGAAATATAAAACAGGGTTGGATATGGATGGATTGAGACGGGGAAAGATTGCCTGAATGACTCAGGATGAAGGAATGACACACTGAAGTAGATGAATGAATGACTGAGGCGCGGAGGGAGCGAGAGCACTGAGAGAGATGGGAAAAATGATGGAAAGGAGCAGACCCGAGATGGTCCTGCCGCAGTTTAATTTCCTGTCTGTTCCCTTGGCCTCCCTCCCCATTTCCTAACCAGGCCATGACAGTACCACATGCAGGCTTTGGGATGAGTTTGCATTGGGATTTAAATAGATAATGGCGGCCTAACGCTTGTTGGCTGATGAATTATTCACTGAAACCTCAAGACATTGTTGTGCGGCATGGCTGGTGACATACGGCAACTCTCAGGTTTGCAATATTGATGCCATGGAAGATTCCTCCATTTTGGTTTTTCATCAGCTCGGATATGAAAATGGTGGTGGCTGGTTTTCATCTCTCTCTGTTTTCTCAGGTGAAAGATGTGTTGGTAATAAAGGAGTTGATCACTCTGTTGTGGCCGTGAGCATGTTGTGTTTCTTACACTAATGAGAGCTCCTTGGTAATTAATACTGGCAGTTACTGACAGCCGTATGGAGATGTGGTGATGAGGTTTTAAACAGCCACTGGGCCGATTAGGAAGTGAGAATGAAGCATGAAGGTTGGGGGATTGAAGCGGTGGAGTATTTCTTGAATAAGCTGTTTTTCAATACCTATTCCTTGAGGTCCCTTCTCCTTTCTGCATCTGTTTTGTCTTTCATAACTGAAGCAGGTTGTCACTTTTTAAAAAGGTTTACTTTTGAAATGTTTGTGAAAGTACATGCCTAAAGTCTTTATGTTAAAATGCTTTTAATCATTATTTGAATGTTGGGGCTATTAAAATATAAGTACAGTGTTAATAACTATTTTGAATGGACTTTTAATTTATATTAAAATATTTTAATGGACCTTTAAAATGTTTCTATTTAGTTTTAGAAATTTTGTCATGTGCTTTTTAAACTTTTAATATTGAAATAATTTAGTATTTAAAATAATTCTGTTTTAATTAATTTAATTTAAAAAGCGTGAACTTTAGCACTTAAATAAAATAAAATACCTGTATATGTACTAAACATTATTGACCTTATTCTTCAACGCGGAAGTACGCTCGTTTTTGCGATTGTTTTAGAACTTCCGATTCAGCTGCCTATGGGAGAAATGACTAGGAATAATAAACGTCAGAAAACGGTCAAACTACTTGCTCTACAAACAAGTGTTTGCATGACTATACAAACAAAATAGAAAAATATAATAAGAAAATATCAGTTTGCAACATCAAGCAGCAGAACGAGCTGTTTTTAACATATAAAAATGAATGGAAGTGAATGAGACCGGAAGTCTCGAGCCAAAATAATTCAAATGGCTGCGGCCACTCGTACGCGGAGAATAAGGTGAATACTCTATTACGGTTTCCTTCATGTACAACATTTTAAATGTTTTTTTTATTTCATCTTGTTATTGTACTCTCATTTAATTATTTAGTATTTTGAATAATTTAAATTTAAGTTAACTATAACAACATTGATCTAGGCATTTTTATAGATTACACAGGTAAATTGTCACAATTTTATCAAAATGCAGTCATTATAAAAGAAAATAAAATAAAACAAAAATGTCATGAGGGTTTATGGACACCCGTTATCAGAATGGGCATTATCAGTAGTTATCAGCTGATAGATACTTACCAGTTAGGGCCTTCAGTGCCTACTAGTAGGCTCAGAAGTCTGTCATCATCCATCCTCATTAATCAGTTATACTAATAGAGAAGACTCCAGATCCAGATCTGTTTTTACTGTGACGGTTGGGTTTAGGGTTGGGGTAGGAGTAGACATTAATAAAATACAATGAATGGGAAATTTAATAAATAATATAAATAATTCTCGTTAACTTCTGGCCATAGCAGTATGTGATCTATAGCTGATTAACCATGTGGATGGATGATAACAGCCTTCTGAGTCTACCAGTAGATGCAGAAGGCCCCTACTGGCCCATATCTATCAGCTGATAACCACTGATAACACCCATTCAATCAAGTGATAACATTCGAATCGGCTGATTATAGAACTATACCAGAATATCAATTGTTTTGGCCTATAACTAATGCCATGTAATGCTTTGCATTTTAATCTTTTAAAATATGTCATAATTTTTCCATCAAAATGTTCCCATATTTACCCTGCCCTTGTTATATAGTAATGTTGCTTGTTAAAATGTTACATTTTTAATGTTTGTGTTTATGTTAGCCGTTATCTCAATATATGCTGGTGTGGTTTTATTGTGTTACATATCAAAAAAATAGAATAATTGTAACTGTAATTGATACTGTAATTGTAAACAGGACTTAATTCACAAAACAAAATGTATCTCGAGTGTTGCAATAACATAAGGTATTAAATGTGTTATTTATTTAAGAGATGATGTTTACTTGATAGTCCACACATTTATAGAAAATAATAATAACCATGGTTGAAGTATATCAAAATTAAACATTCAACAAGCAACGCATTGTACAGACTGTTCATACAGAACATGTCTTCTGGCAGTAAACACAAACACCATTCTGTTGTTTTCTATGCTGTTGGATCAGCCTGTTATTTCTTCCTTGTCATGGAGGGAGATGCTGTCCATGATGGTCAAATTAATTTGGACATGATTCTACACTCGCCTACTACCTCCACTGGGTCTGTCCTAATGACAGAGTCTGCCGTACTGTTTTTTGTTTGTCTGCTTTTTTCAGCCGGTTTTCTTCCTTAGATCTGATCTCAGTGTTCAACACACAGGACAAGATGAAAACACGTTTTGTTCAGTTTTATGCTTGCTGACTTGTTACAGAGAATTTTAAAAACATCTTTATGATGCTGATTTCACAATGGGATGTAGTATAATAAGTTTTCCAATTTTGTTGTGTTTTCCAATTATGTTTCATTTTTAAACTTTTAATACCATAACTGGATCCAAAGTGCTGTACATGCAAAGTAAAAAATACAAATATATTCCCTTATGCTTCTGAATTGTGCTTACTGCTCCATTATAAAAAGTGAACAATTCTGTTTTGTATTGTTTTCAATTAAATGTGTCACAACTGAGGTTGGAAGTGAGATTTTTTTAAGTGAAATTCCAGCTCTGACTTTGATTCGAATGCAGCATTAGTAATATATATCCCCCCCTTTGGTTTAGTAAATGGTAAAACCCTTTTGTGTCCCCAGTGGTCTGGAGCACTTTGGAATACTTACAAAATAAAGTACAAAGTTTGCTTTTATATCCTTCTGAATTGCACTTTTTGACCCATAATGTTCTCTGCTCCAACTTTAGTGTAACAGAACCCTTTTTTTTTCTTTTAATATACTCCAAGACTAAGACTAAAGGACTATGAAACTCTAAAGGCAGAAATGAAATGTCACCACATTTATCCAGAACGGACAATGAGACTTTCCTTTTCAGCAACCTGTCAGGGATGTGATTTTTCACAATTTACTCCTTCTTCAGACACTTTAGCTGGCAGGCAGCTTACCAGACAACGCTGAGGATAGTTTTCACTTTTTTCTCCTCTGTATGGCAGTTGTCAAGTATCTGAACCCACCATTAAAGCAACGAGAAAAATGGACTCAAAGAGCAGCCATTCTTTCTACTTTCCAGAAGACTCAAGTAAACCTTTTCAACTCGTCGTTGGTCATTTTAATGCTTGGTTGAACAACACTCTTGGTTACAGGAAAACATGCATTATTGCACTGTTACAGATGTATACTATTACCAAGATTATGTTTATTACTTCCAGCCTTGGTGCTGAGGTCATATAAAATGACGTCCCCATTACTAACAGGCACCCAGAGCTGTGTGATCTGAAAACAAAATAACCTGAAAACCAGCATGACCTTCCCCCTGGGGCGAGGAGCCTGTCAATCCCAATATGGGTTGCGGCAGCTCTGTTTACCAGCCAGCTGATTGAAGCTGAGGTCCTACATGAATAGCCAATGATGGAACTAATGGGACCTCACCTTCAGGAAGGTTGCACACGGAAGCTAATTCGACCTGTCAAGAAGGCAAATAAAGAATATACGATGTGTGCTCTGGAAACAGAAAGTTCGCTAGTCTTTTGACCATTCTGAATTGGTAAGAAAACCCAAGATTCAAGGAGCCTGTCCAACCTCTCAAAGCTGTTTTCCTAGTTCAAACGGAGAAGCAAAAGCAGATAGACGGTTTGCTTTGCTTTTCTATCTGTGTCTGGCAGACTTTTTAAGAAAGGGCCCCTGGGGCCACTTTCTTGTTGTTTTGTGCGCTGTTGGGCTTTTCTGTCAGGCAGTTGAGAGTGAGAGGGATGAGAGGACTACATTTGTGTGTGTGTGTTTGATTGCTGTTTGATTAGGATAGATGCTGAGTCACAGTGGGACAGCTTACACACGACTGGTCGTTCGGCAACTGAACACCAGTAAGTAGCACAATCTGATTTCAAGAGATCTAACTGGAACAGTTATGATGAGCACTCAGTTGTGATCATCTCCCCATCTTACAATCACACACATTCTTCCTCAATGTCTCACACTCCCCATGATTGCAAGGGATCTGTGTCCTTCACATTCTCTCGAGGGTATTTGGAAAAGCCGAAATGTTTGCTGCTGCTGCTGTTGTTCCATACGAGAGCTTTAGACACAGAGTAACATGTTACTGGCACTCTTCGATTCATTCCTCTCCCCTTTCACTCACACATACTCATTTGCCTGGCTTTTCCTCAAGTTGTAAATGAGAAAAAATCACTAAGGTCAAGTCACAATTATAAAAAAAAACATAACATAATATATAGTTGGATGATTATGTGTCAAATAAATCCATGGTTATGAAAAACAGTTGCTCAAGTTGCAGTTGAGAGAAATAAATCACATTGCAATCAGGGAGTCACAATCAGAACTCTATGTTCACTGGTGCAATGATTTTCCTTACAAAGTTAAAGGCACAGTATGTATTTTTCACAACTAGAGGGTGTGTTTTCACCAGAAACAAATGCATAGATTGATGATAGAGCCTGAATGTGGAATCATGGGAGCTGTCATCTTTATTACTTCCTATGAGACTCCTGCAGAAATCTTGTTCATGAATGTGCTAAATAATATAAAACTTATAAAGTATAAAGCAGAGTAAATCTGAAAGCTGTCGAATAGAAATAAGTTCTGCAGCATCTCATGAAAGATTAGCAAAACAGCAAAGCTTTTATTATGCCAAAGTTGACCACTCGTGATCACGTGAAAAAGAAGCCGCATTTTTTTTGTCATACTAAATACATTTTAGGGTTCTGTTATAATGCTGCGCTGTGCAGACTTTGAATGTGGAATGGTTGTTGGTGCCAGACAGGCTGGTCAAAGTATTTCAGAAACTGCTGATCTAGGATTTTCACGCACAACCATCTCTAGGATTTACAGAGAATGGTCTGAAAAAGAGAAAATATCCAGGGAGCGGCAGTTCTGTGGGTGCAAATGCCTTGTTGATGACAGAGGTCAGAGAAGAATGGCCAGACTGGTTCCAGCTGATAGAAAGGCCGAGGTATGCAGAAGAGCATCTCTGAACGCACAACACTTCCAACCTTGAGGCGGATGGGCTACAGCAGCAGAAGACCACACAGGATGGCACCCCTGTCAGCCAAGAACAGGAAACTGAGGCTACAATTTACACAGGCTCACCAAAATTGGACAACAGAAGATTGGAAAAATGTTGCCTGGTCTGATGAGCCTTGATTTCTGCTGTGACATTCGGATGGTAGGGTCAGACTTTGGCATCAACAACATGAAAGCATGGATCCATCCTGCCTTGTATCAATGGTTCAGGCTAGTAGTGATGGTGTAATGGTGTGGGGGATCTTTTCTTGGCACACATTGGGCCCATTACAACTGTGTCCATCCCTTTATGACCACAGTGTACCCATCTTCTGATGGCTACTTCCAGCAGGATAACACGCTATGTCCAAAAGCGCGAATCATCTCAGACTGGTTTCTTGAACATGACAATGAGTTCACTGTACTCAAATGGCCTCCACAGTCACCAGAACTCAATCCAATAGAGCACCTTTGGGATGTGGTGGAACGGGAGATTCCCATCATGGATGTGCAGCCTACAAATCTGCAGCAACTGCGTGGTGCATCATGTCAATATGGACCCAAATCTCTGAGGAATTTTTTTCCTTGTTGAATCTATGCCACAAAGGATTAAGGCAGTTCTGAAGGCAAAAGGGGGTCCAACCCGGTACTAGTAAGGTGTACCTAATAAAGTGGCTGGTGAGTGTACATTATATACAGTAACAATGTTCTAGTGTTTTTGGGATATTTTGATGAAAAAATCTTGTACCTTTAAATGACCACCTACTGTCCTAGCATGCATAATAGAGAGTGTTTAGTTGTTTTTGCTGATTCATGTGAATAGGGATTACTTTGAAAATGAGGTAGCCTATACACAAAACCTTTTGAACACACACACACCCTCATTTGTTTACTCTGAGGTAATGCAAACTGCTCCAGACCACAAAGGGCAACAATAAATCTAAACCTAAGATGAAAACTGATCTGATTTCTCAACATTGTAAATTAAACTAAGAATACTGTAGAATGTTTTACAAGAAAAAATGTTACAGGTTTCATTCAGTGTGCTACCTGCTGTTCTGAACAAAAAAGAAATTCAGAAAATCTTTCTACACATTCCCCCCACAGTGTTCTCTCTCTGTATCATTTTGAAAGAGTAAAGGGAAGAGAAATGTTTCAGCACACATAGTCTGCAGTTTGGTACAAGCTGTACTTGAATGATTTAAAAATTATATAAAAACAGCTGCATAAGAAAAGTGTTGATTTTGATGTGTCGGAATCTCTTCACATGCTAAAGTTTAAAATACAGGCCTGAATTTTAAAACAGATCTGACCTGAAGTAGACTTTACATCGCATT
Source organism: Danio kyathit (assembly GCA_903798195.1). Lineage (NCBI taxonomy): Eukaryota > Metazoa > Chordata > Actinopteri > Cypriniformes > Danionidae > Danio > Danio kyathit. The sequence continues at coordinate 44,859,844 of LR812537.1, read as the reverse complement.
CACTTCATGAGAGCAACCACTTTATTTTTTCATTTCTATTTCCAAACGGGCCAAGGCAGGTTAAGTGATGTGTTTAAGGGAGCAGCAGTTACACCTGCATATGTGGGTCAAAAGTCTGGTGCTGTGACCTTCCTGTATTTCTCAGAGCAAAGCTTTTACAGTCCTTTAAGAGCCAAGACAATTCATACAGAGTTTTTCACCCCAAAACTCAAGTAGTGAGTATTAAATTAATAACTAAAAGCAAATAGCAGTGCATTTTGTGTGATGCAACAAGAAACAATAAACCAAAAACAATAATCGAATTTTTATTTACTGCACATATTTTACTATATAAGCATGTTAGAATAATTTATGAATGATCATTTACTGTATAAATTATCACAAACTAAAGGATGTAGCACACTGAAAAATCTAATTGAAGTTAAGTTGTTGATGAATGATTATTAGAGTATGTTTTACTTAATTAATGTTTAAATTGGTCTACATCAATATTAATACACCGTGTTAGATATATACGGATATATAGTATAGTATAGGGATGTAATGGATCACGGTTGATCCGTGACTCCTACGGATCACAACCCACGGTTCGGAACACACGTGACCAGCGGATTAATACTTTTTTTTTTACTTGTAGATTAATCCTGAATTTGTAAAGATCGCAGAGAGATTGCATCTTGCAGCATTTCAAATCACATTTATGAAAGCATTTAGGCTTTCCTGTAAAATATAATGATGACAGAAGAAGTTGTGGTGGATTATTCGGGATGTGGTGGGTTTCTTAGGTTATTAAAGGTGTTTTCTTTCACTACTTGTAAGCTGCATGGTTAAACATTACAAGATCAGGATCCCAACACCCACGCAACATAACTGTATATATAAATATAAATGATGGTGATTTGCATATTAATACTCTGAATCGCTGCATTCAATTCTGTGTTTGAAAAACGCAAAAATCAAGAAAGCGATTCAGTCTTTAGTCTTTTGAGTTAGTTATGAAGTTACAAACAGTCAAATAACACAGAAGTACTAGGATAACAGTTGTTAATTCTCTTCAAAAATGGTCATCTAGCAATGAAACATGAAGTTTTATGAGTGAATAACTGAATCATTAATTATAATGTTAGATTTTTACATTTAGCGTGTCAGGTGTCAGCAACAGTAACAGTGAATTTTTTTACAGTACTGAATATTTTACAATTTATTTTTATTCAGCTGATTATATCTTCATTTTATTTTTTATAAAATTACAGGTTCTAAGTTCTGTTTGATAAAGTAAAAGTGTCTTGCAGTACTGTTTTTGTAATAAATGGAAAGCAAATGACATTTGTCTCCTCCCCTTTTTGGCTGATTCGAAAAATGGTCTGATCCGTGACTAAAAAAACCATTATGTGATCCAAAATGTGAGATTTGTGATCCATTACACTATTAGTATAGTGTGTGTATGTACAGTACACGCAAACTGATTCAGCAGATGAATAACTAGGTCTAACATAGCTAAGTAAATCGCATAGCGCACAATCAGTTGATTAACTCCAGTCAGGTCAACTGCACCAATGCATTTTACACCCCAGTTCAAGAAAGCATCAAGTGAATCAGTTAGATGGCAGGAGGACAAGTTTTTAGTGTGTGTGTTTAAGCGTGTTTAGCATTTAAAGCTGGAGTTGGTTTATATATGCGTGCATGCATGGAAAATCTTCCATTAGGCCGAGTCGTGGGGGCAGGGATGATGCAGTAATGCACTGAGCCCCGATGCCCGGGGAGATACAGCCAGTCAATGCAATTCACGCTCACAGAGGAGCCTGGGAAAGGAGGGGTTGTTTGCTGCCTGGTGCCTGCCAGCTTGCCTACTTTGATCTGCTGTGAAGCAAATTCTGCCTTCTCCAAAGTGGACCGGCATCTTCAGTGTGTACCTGCATTGCTGGAGGGTCTGCAGGAGCAGGACTGATGCTGACCGTTGCTGATTGTTAAGCCACGGTTTGCTTAAGGTGCTTTAATGTAACAAGGACTGTGGCGTTCAGTGGACTTTTGAAAAGAGCAGACTACATTTTCTCTTTGTGTTTGTTTTTAGTTCAGTTTAACTTCATAGTTCAGTTTCATTTGATTTGGGGTCATTGCTATGGTAAATGGTAATTATGCTAATATTAAAGTTTTTTTTTAAAATCTTTCTTAATTACACATTTACATGCCACTAGGCATGGGACAATTACTGTTTTCAAGCTATACCGCGGTTTGGAAAAGTCTTCGGAAAGGTTTGGAAAGGTTGTAAAACCGCCAAAATTTTCTGTAATACCGTTCCTAAGGTATGTGTAAGACTTTTTTTATTTTTTTTGGGAAAACAGTATCTCCAGCAGAAAAGATATCAAAGATGTAATTTTAAATTGTAATGAAATTTGTGTTTTGGAAACTAATGAAGATAGGAGAAATGATTCATTTGAATTATTATGCCTGACATGTTTACTGTTACAAAATATTATAAATCTTTCAACAAATAAAATATATAGCATCGATTCGTTTGGACCAGTGTCTGAGTGCACTAGATCCTTTCAGAGGTGCACCCAGCTCTGTGAGCTCATAAACTCCTCCCGAAACTTAACCTGGATGATGGAAGCATTCAGCAGTGCTTCTGAACTGTTGTCAGTGTAGGCAGGAGGACTTTCCCCCGGGACACCAACAACGGGTGCTACGTCATAATCCTGCCCCCACAAGAGTAAGCTCCTGATTGGTTAACGCGGCGCGAATGTCTGCTAAAGTTCAGATTTTTGAACTTGAGCGATTTCCGCGCTACGCTCATTTCGCGCCGAACCATTCACGCAAAATGCTCAATTCGTGCCACACCATTCACGTCATTCGCGCCGCAGGATGTCTATTCGCATCTTTGCATTGACTTAACATGTAAATCACTCGCGCTTGATGCTTCTTCCGCGTCTGGTGTGAACGCAGCATCATACCGGCCCATGCCTACATGTAACCAGTGCTTAATATGTAAATGAATAATTCCCAGAACAAAACCAGGAAATAAAAGTTAATGTGACCGACGTCCACCACACAATTTCAGTTTTCCCAGAACATGACATCATTAATTGAAAAAAAAAAAAAACAGCTTCACATTTCTGAACCGTCTTTAATTATTTTGTGCCATGTAACATTATAGGTGAGTCATGGATAAAAACAAACATGTAGCTACAAACATAAATCGTATGAACAATTACTATTCAGTTCACTTCACTATTATGTGCCAACTGCAAAGTAAAAAAATAATAATTAAATGACTCACTCAGTCTAAACTTCAAGAAGAGCCCACAGTTACCTCTTCTGTCATGTTTTCTGGCTGACCTGAGATCGCTTTGCTTCTGTCTCCCGCTATCCTGATTCATTCGTGCAGTTTCAATCTTCTCAAGATGTCTTTTGATAAGGCTCATTATCAGATTTACTTGTGGTTTTAAAAAATGAAAATATGCATGACTGCCTCTATGCCATTTTGAAAATATACATTTTATTTAGGTACTCCACTCCACTATAACAACCACCAACCAATGAGAGTGATTGTAAACATATAAAAAGCTGATTGGCTGAAAATATTGCTGAGGGCCAATAGTTAAATGTGACTTGGCTTGCACTCATTCTCTCTCTCTCTCTCTCTCTCTCTCACACACACACACACACACATACAGAGACACACACACATACACACACACACACACACACACGCACACGCATAGGTATTCACCACGCACAAGTTAATGCCGGATCCATTAAAATAAATTACGGAAAGCAAAACACGAATATCTGACATTTTGCAGAACAGGATCCAGCAAAATCCGGCTCAAATTAAGCATTGCATATTACCAAAGGCCCTTTTAAGACAAGTCATTTCACTCAGCGGCCATCTTTAAAAATGCCTCTCGGGCGGTATGCTCAGGCAATGTGTTCAAATGGGGAAACATTAAATTCTCCAAAATTGCTTGCCAAGCTTACAATTAAATGTCACATTAGGAATCACCAATAAAATTAAACAGCAACTATCTCTTTAGTTTCATTTCTAAACATTCAAATCACAGGAAATCTGCAGAAACTCATGTTTGGTCCGAGACCTAGCCCCTGGAGAATCGTCAGTCTATAGCAATCAATGATTGGCTCCTGCGCTAAAAGGCAGGGCTTCATTCGCCATATTGACTGTTATACGTTTCCCTATTGAAAACTATATAATTAATAACATGTCTTGTGTATTCTATAGTCTTTGATTTAACACACGCATGTTGGTGTTGATGGTTAACAGGGACTCTCCATAGGCGTAATGTAATTTATACTGTAAAAAAAACACTTATGATATGGCCCTACACCTGAACCCAAATCTTACAGGAAATCTCAATTTTTCTTGTCTAAAAAAAAGTCAAAATTTGAATGTCATAAGACTTTGTTAAGTATGATTTTTAAGAGTTTTGAATTACAAGGACATTAGGCATGTCCTCGTAAACCACCGTAATAGAGTACAACTAGGTCATAACCATGTCATTATACAAAAAAAAAAAAACCCTTTGTGCATCACTTTTATCATTTGTATCATGTGGTATGGCAATACGGTGGCTCAGTGGTTAGCACTATCACCTCAAAGCAAGAAGGTCGCTGGTTCGAGTCCCGGCTGGGTCAGTTGGCATTTCTGTGTGGAGTTTGCATGTTCTCCCCGTGTTGTCTTGGGTTTCTTTTGGGTGCTCCGGTTACCCCCTCAGTCCAAAGACATGTGATATAGGTAAATTGAATAAACTAAATGGGCCGTATTGTATGTGTGTGCATGTGAGAGTGTATGGGTACTGGGTTGCAGCTGGAAGGGCATCCGTTGTGTAAAACCTATGCTGGATAAGTTGGTGGTTCTTTTCACTGTGGCGATCCCTGATGAATAAAGGGACTAAGCCGAAAAGAAAATGAATGAATGAATCATGTGGTATCTGATTAGAACCTTTATGTGTATCCTTGCTAATGTGTTTGAAACAAATCCAAAACAAGCATCTGCACTAGTGGTCCTAGACTTCTACATCTCAAAATGCATCACACAGACGTCAGAGAGTCCTTTGGGATGGCCAATAATCATATTTCCAAGCTGCAATCTGAGATTCAGGTGAAGAAGGGTTCAGACCACGAGCTCAGGGCAAAGCTCATAATCACAACATAATTAGAGTGATGAGCATATCATCTCATAAGTCCATTGATCCATGATTAAAACCATTTATAAAGCCCAGACCGTTTGCAGAGCCAAAAGAGAGAAGGTGTACAGTACACAAAGCACACATAATCGCTCTCCATCTTCATTATTATGCCAGTGGAAATATATTAATATGTTTAGAGTATGTGCAACAGCAGTCATGCACGTCCATGTTTTACTCTTCTGCTTTTTTCCCCATCCTCCCATTCCTGCCTTCTACACACCCTCTGCATTCGTTCTCCATTCACTTTGCTCTTCACTTTCCCTCTGATGTGCCTGTTTCTCTGCACTGTGCTTCACTGCAGTACTCAGTTAGTCTAGCTAAAGGCTGCTGGTTTTTGCTCAGAAACATCCATCGTTTTTCTGGAACTGGGGTCGGAGGGGTGAAAAAGGGCTAACGCAGAACAGGATCACAGAGAATAGGCAAACTAATGGACAAAATGTAATTTGTTTTCTACATGCAGATACATTTGTGCCAATTATCTTCTGCATCTTTAAGCTTGGAGCCATGTATTGATGTACCCTGATGTATTGGACTCGTTTGATGCTTGCTTAAAATCTGATCTTTCCACATATTACATCATTTCTTCCCCCTCCAGCGGCTCATATGTGCTTCACTTTTCCTTTTTATTTATTTATTTATTTGGACGAATAGGTTTTGAAGACTATCAAACTGTTATATGTGATCATTTCAATTAGAGATCATCCGGTAATGTTTTTAACAAACCAAGGAGCGCTGTTTGGAGTTTTGCTCATTTCTTTTTATGGGTTTCTGTGGAGGAATAAAAGTAATTTAATTCTGTCTTATCCTGACAGACCCTTATAATGGACCATTGGCATGATTATAATAATTACTTACGACTCAAACAATGCCTGCCAACTCCTCGTGTGTTTATGAATGGCACTTAGTCATTGGCAAAGCTGATCAGAGCCATACCCACCACCTAAGAATAGCAAGTCTTAATCATAAGCAAATACAACCAGTGTTGCCAACTATTTTCAACGAAAAGGCGCTAAACTCTGCCCGAAAAGTCACTAATTGTTGATAGATTACATCATTTGCATAATACTGACAGCATCACATCCAACCATTTTTGTTTGTTTAACAGCCTATGGTTAATAAAGGGGTATTTATGTTTGCACTACGCTTTATGTAAATTTAACTAAACTTGTTGCTCTTTGAATACAGTATATCAGTATAGATGTGTAGTGAATTTGCAGTAATCTCTCAGACAATAATAATAATAAATAATAATACATTCAGACAAGTTCCGGAACTCTTACTAAAATATCAGTGATTGTGAACAAGAAAAGAATAAACGGTCAATTGAAATTGAAATTGATCAAGGAGAAGCAAATCGGTTTGACTGTACAAGGGCAATACCTCACATTTGCGGTGCTAAATCATTTGCCGTCTGTACGCAGAGGGGTGATCTGCTCTCAGGCTGCAGGTGGGAGAGACTGCTGTACGAGGACTGAGTGCTCTGAGGTGAAGGAGGGGCCAATGGCATCACCCACAGCTCGTTGAGAAAAATAGAAACGATACAGTACGGACAAACGAGAGTCTAAAAAAAAACCAGTAACACCAAAAAAGTCGCTAAATTTGTCGCTAATACAAAAGTTTTTTGCTAGTTAAGTTGTTGCTAAGGGGGTCTGAAAAGTCACTAATTATAGCAACAAAGTCGCCAAGTTGGCAACACTAAATTCAACCACATCATCCAGGAAAATGGCAGCACCTTTGCTTCAAATGTTAATACTTTCTCATATTCACTTTTAAAAATAATGACTGAATCCAAAACTGTTCTGGTGTCTGACTTCAAATAATAAGAATAATGAATTAACAATAAATAAATAAATAAATATACAATATAATATTTAGCATTAAAAATGCTAAATACTTTCAAACTAGAAAATAAAACTGTTTGTGTTTTATTTAAATTATTAAATGAAAAAATAATAGTAATGCATGCCCTACTGAACTTAATTATTATTATTAATCATTCATTCATTAATTTTCCTTCGGCTTAGTCCCTTTATTTATCAGGGGTCGCATATGTGTTATGCAGCAAATGCCCTTCCCAGTACTGTGAAACAACCATGTACTCTCGCATTCACACGCATACACTACGACTAATTTAGCCTACTCAATTCACCTGTACCGCATGTCTTTGGACGGTGGCAGAAACTGGAGCACCCAGAGGAAACCCACGCAAACACAGGAAAAACATGCAAACTTCACACAGAAACACCAACTGAACCAGCCGGGGCTCAAACCTGCAACTTTTTTTGCTGTGGCAACAGTGCTTACCACTGAGCCACCATGCCGCCCTTTATTATTAGTAGTAGTATTATTATTATCAACTGCAAACATCCGAAAGCATCCAACTCTTACTTTAGAGAACAATCTAATGCTTTAAATAACCCAGAAACCTACAACATCAAAGATCTCTAAAGAACCTTATAGTAACTATAAAAAACCCATTCTGCTAAAAATAGTGCTTGAGAAGTAGAGCATTCTTTACTGAACCTAAGAGCCATTAAAGGCCCAAATATAAACCAAAGACACGACTCTGAACATAAACTTCCAGAAAGCACTCAGAACAATAAACTCCTTTATTGATAAAAGCAGCAAAATGCACAATGGCCTTTTTATTACGAGATGCTAAATGTGGTTTATCGCATGTCAGATTAAAAGTGTTTTTTAATGCAGCACAATGAGTACAGATCATCCCTTTTAAACAAAACTGCATAAAAAAAACCCTTCCCAAAAGATGTGTTATGCTCCATTTGCACATACTTGAGACCAGGTAGATTATCTTCCTTTTAGTGAACATTTTTAGAATACAAACGTACGAAGAATACAAAAATGCACATCATTTTGAATGATCCATACTGCTCATAAATGAGGCCCGATGTGTAAATCCTGGGCCTCGTCTCACTGCAGCTTCCTAATCAGTGTGTCTGGATAAAGCTATACGGCGCTGTGCTTGAGTTAAATCAAGAGGAATCAGGAGCTGAAGGAGGAATCTCAGAGGGGATAAGTACTCTCTGAACCCGAGTAAAGACGTGGTCTTACATGTATATGTGTGAAAATGCCGAAGGAACCACTCTGTGCCTTGAGAGCATGAAGGGACTGTGTGTTTAGCTACTACAAACTTCACAGTGGTGGTCAGAATAAAAATGGACAGGCCGACAGCCTGCAGTGCAACTCCCTAAAGGCTTCTCTTATAAATAGTGTTAAGCCAATGGTCTTTTGTGGAGGGAGGAAAAGCCATTTACTTGCTCTGCACCAGCCTTCAACTTGAAAGAGGCTGTAGGTAGAATTCAGATACTCCTGGAAATATGAACACCGGTGGCCTGTTATGTGAACTGCAGCCTGCAATTTGCGTAATTATTCTGTGATTAGTAGAAATGGGATCGAAATATTTTTCCAGCCATATACTGAATATAACGAACATCCAGATACCTCTCTTAAAAGAAACAATTAGATGAATATGTAAATATGAACATTTCTAACGACAAAAATGGCAGCCCTGAGATAACAGAAGTCAGAAAGCATCTTGTTTGCAGTTTGCACAAACTCTGCAATACTCAAACAATCAAAAAAAAATTTAATTATGAAGCATATTTGCGATCCTCATAAGGGTCTTTAATTATTATTGATTATTATTTATACATCATCTGAAAGCTGAATAAATAAGCTTTGCATTGATGTGGTTTGTCAGGAAAGGACAATATTAGAAAATCTGTATTCTGAGCTTCAAAAAAAATCAAGATATTGAGAAAAGAACTTAAAACGGTCTGAATTAAATGCTTAGCAATGCATATTATTAATTGTAAAATGTATATATATATATATATATATATATATATATATATATATATATATATATATATATATATATATATATATATATATATATATATATATATATATATAGTGATAAACTTTAAAAATATCTTCATTAAACATGGTCTTTACTTAACAAAAAAAAAAAATAAAATATATATATATATATATATATATATATATATATATATATATATATATATATATATATATATATATATATATATATATATATATATATTTCAAGAGTTCACTCTTAGCTGATGATTAATTATAAAGCTTGTTTGGCATGCTGTCCCGGGAGAGAGCCCTGAGCTCATGAGATCCTCGAGCCCGGGGCTCCCTCCCGTTGCAAGGCGAGAGGGGAGATCGAGCTCAGGTAGATCTCGAGAACTCCCCCTTTGTAGTGTTGAAGAGCAGATAGTAGTTCTCTTTAACGAGATAGGTACTACATAGGGAGCAAGTCTATAAAGTTGATCAATCAAAATTTAGGTTGCGTGTTTTTAATCGGTGGGAGGAAACCGGAGGACCCGGAGAAAACCTACATGAGCACGGGGAGAACATGCAAACTCCGCACAGAAAATGCCCGCTGGTTAGGTACAGCCTAGAACCATTGACATTCTTGCTTTGAGGCAACAGCGCTAAGCGCTGGGCCACCGTGTCACCCATCTAGAAAAGGGAAGGAGTAGGGGTGGAAGGGGGGATTCTTCAAAGCGAAGATAGCGGTGATATGAAACCCGGGATATTTATAGTAGTTTAGGGATCATCTGATTGGTGCATGTTGATTTGGATAATGTGGGTCCAGCTGCTAGCAATCATAAGCACGTGATCCTCTCGAAATTAGTTTATAAATAAACTTCACATAATAATAATGAATAAATAAATAAATCTAAATTATTTTGACCCATACAAAGTATTTTATTGCCAAAAATATACCTGTGCAACATAAGACTCGTGTTGTGGTCCAGGGTCTCAAATAGCAAGAACATTTTGGGACAAACTAAAACTTACAGTATGTTTTTTTATAGTCCAATGACTTCTTATTGTTAAAGATAAGATTTTATTTCTCTTTTTATGATTTAAACATTTGTTTCGACTGCCATAGAACGGATATGAGGCTTTCGAACAAACATCCTTTTGATTTTCCAGCAAAAACATCTTGAGTCCTTCATATAAAAATTAGTCAACAGGCTTTCACAGACAACCTAAGTAAAGGAATGTCTATCAGTTATTTTTTTACAAGCTATTCACTCACTGTCAATAAAAATTACATAAAAAAATCTTTTATATATAGCATCTTTAAAATATTTTGCTCTCATTTGTCTATAATAAAATAGATTTTAATTTGTAACCGACACCCAAAAAAATCCCATCACCAGTCCCAATTTAACATTAGATAAAACACATCATTATGTACACATGAATACGCTTCCATTATCTCAGTCCTTTTGTGACAATAAGTAGAATTAAAAGGATTTGGAGGATATAAATAACATAAGCATTTATCATGGCATAATTAGCACTGATCCCTTTTTTCAATCCCAACAATTAGGTATATCTTCTATTTCCCCCCCAAGCACAAATCTCTAAGCTAGCAGAAGCTAAATGAATCAAACACTGGTTCACGTGTCATTTTTTTTCTAAATAAGGGCGGAATATAATTGAGTCAATGAGCAGTTAGTTAACCTACTTATTCAGTTCGCTTCTGCTCGAGCTGCATGTGCAGAAACTGGAAAGCCAGCAACATCAAGACATCAAACAACATCAAGATCAATGCAAAAGATCTCATGCAACGTTTATAATATTTCACCCTCCTTCTCTGATGTTGCAGTATATTGTATATGTGATTTGAAAAAATAGACATAAATCAGTATACCTCACTACTCAAATGCTCATGCATAACATGTCTTGAAGACCCTGCCAAAAACCCTCTTATATATGAAGTTAGTTCAGCTATCCACTTACACGGCCCATGGCAGTGATCTCTCATGCAATAAACTGGACAAGGGACCAATTTTAATCAATACTTTCCACAGAATCACATGAGAGCAAATCTCATTTTCAGGGCAAAACCACAAACCAATAGCTCCACAGCCTTTTTTCAGATGTGCATTGACAGTCTACTTCAATTTACAGACCCCTAACATCCATCTCGGACCTTAATGCGGTTGAACAGTGAGCTGCATCCACATCCAAGACATGCTTTCACGGTCAGCAATCAATTATTTATTAACTTAAGTTGCTCCAAGGTTCAGAGGTCCCTGATCAGTCCTAAAAGTGCTCTGATTCTCCGTGACAAAACTTCCAAGTGCTGTCAAGTTGCAAGTGCTTCAGTCATTTATTAAACCCCTGCTCAGTCAGTACAGGTGCACCTACTAGTCATCTTCAAAAATTTATTTACTATCATGTAGGAATTATCCATCAGGAGTAGTGTAGGCGCAATATCGTGCACATAACGTGTGAACACCACTATGCACTGTAAACATACATGCATTTTAATTCCACTCATCGCAAGTCTCGAAATAAACAATCAAACCACGCAATTCAAGAATAAACGCATCCGCATTTTGCTTACCTTGCGTTTAAGTTAGCAGTTCAGACTCGCATTCCCGTACGGATAATAGTGAATATTCCTCCGGGTGAGAGGGATTGGTGCGCGTGCGGACGGTCTGTTACTCGCCGCTGTTTGAGATCCTGACAGCGGCGCTCAGGATTCCCTCTGCCCGTGCCTCGCGCTTCCATTGGTCGGCGGAGCTCCCCGCAGCACCCCGCTCCTATACGGGAGGAGGGGCGGAGAGAGATGCGGTCGTACACGCGACGACATGCAAACACATCCGAAGAGCAAATCTGCTACTTAATGAATGAATGTGCTGGTGGTGTTTAAAGAGGTTTACGAGTTGTAAATGAAAGGAATAATCTTCGCGTCAGGAGGAATAATGCGGGATTCGGTGGCATTTACAAGGCTTTGAAACAAAGAAGCACTGCTGCTAGTTGCTGTTTCTTTCTTTTTTTCTGTGGAGTGCATTTTGGGGTCAAATCAACATTACACAAAACGACTTTACTGGAATGGATGCCTCTGATATTGGTAAAACAGACGGATAAAGCTTTGAATGTGCTGAGTAAAAGAGGGAGAAAATAAGTAATGCAGTGATCGCCAACTTAATATGATATGAGGGTTAAAAAACTGCATCCATGTAATATAATTTACATAATCTTATATAATATGTAAGTTATATTGTATATTGTATGTAATATAATTATTATTATTAGTTAATTTTCCTCAGTTTAGTCTCTATTTCGCCACCGCGGTATGAACTGCCAACTATTACAGCATATGTTTTATGCAGTGGATGCCCTTCCAGCCACAGTACCTAGTACTGGGAAACACCCATACACACTCATTCACACCACACACACTCTACACTACGGCCAGTTTAGCTTACCCAATTCACCTATAGTGGATGTCATTGGACTGTGGGGGACACCTGAGCACCTGGAGGAAACCTACGCCAACACGGGGGAGAACATGCAAACTCCACACAGAAATGCCAATTGACCCAGCCGGGGCTTGAATCAGCGACATTCTGTGAGGCGATCATGCTACATTTCGCCACCGTGACGCCCACACTGTAATACAATATATTATAATATTTTTTTTATATTTATTTATTTAATATTTATTCCAAAAAAATCTACAGTAAAGGATTATTAATTCATGATATATATATATATATATATATATATATATATATATATATATATATATATATATATATATATATATATATATTTTTTTTTTTTTTTTTTTTTTGTAATCAGTGTCTTCTTATTAAATAGATTGTTTAAAACAGTTTCAATTATACCATCACTCAAAAAATAATTTTTGCTGCTTGTTCTAAATATATATTTAAAATAAGCCAAATCAACACAACTGCTTTTATTGTGGGGACAACTTTAAAAAAAAAACTTTACTTAATCGATTTGTGTTGGGACAACATGAAGGAATTGTGTAGAATCCAGCATGTTTTACATGATGGTTTATTACGGCACTTGCCCCTTTTTGAACACACCATTTAGAATGATTGAGAATTAAATTTAAATTATTTTTACTGTTATTATTTCTGGTATAATTAGGCAGGCAGATTACACTTTTAAATTCAGATTATTACCATCACAAAACTAAAATAGATTAAAAGCAACGATAAACAACACTGATTCATACTAAAGTGCATGCTAGAAGCATAAGTGTCAACCAATAGTACATAAAATATATTGTAATAATGTAATGATATATTAACTGTAGGCCATCATAAATAAGCATTGTTCTTCAATGCTTATCAATTATTCATATTACAAGCTTATTTATAATAAACAAGTGAGTGGTCGCCACAGCGGAATGAGCCGTTAACTTATGCAGCATATGTTTTACACAGCGGATGCCCTTTCAGATACAACCCAGTACTGAGAAACATCTATACACACTCATTCACACACATACACTATGGCCAATTTAGTTTATTCAATTCACCTATAGCGCGTGTCTTTGGGCTGTGGGGGAAACCACAGCACCTGGAGGAAATCCATGCGAACACGGGGAGAAACCCCACACAGAAATGCCAACTGACCCAACCGGGGCTTGAACCAGCGACCTTCTTGCTGTGAGGCGACAGTGCTAACCACTGAGCCACCGTGTCGCCTTGAGGGATATATTCACCCTGAAATTTTAGAGGTCAACACTTTTAATGATGCAAAATGACCTATTCTATCTATTTAGTTTCATTTATTTAGTCATAGTCATACATTTAAACACAGAAAACAAATCACTGGTCCTAATTTTATGCTTTCAACCTTGTGGTTCTATAGTGTCACTAACACATTGTCACTATTCATTTAATATTCACAAAAAAAAAAGAATATCACGCTTTTGGGGTTTCTTTTTTTATCTGGCTCAGGCACCGTTTTGGCAGCCATGAGTGTGATTTTCACAGCCTCTGGTGTCAACTCGGATTTTGTGCAAATGAATGCAGCGTAACTTTGCAGACTTTGCACACACATTAGTAAGCAGGCCTACAGGAATATGACTTCATCGAAAAATTCATTAAAAACATGCATGCCTTTCCAAACACAAGTCTAAAGTAATAAACTGCTACACATCCATGCGAACAATTACACAAAGGCTCAAAAGGGTGACACTATATGTGTGAATTGATGTTTCTGCTGCATTAGATGATTTAATTATGTTCAGCACCTTGGTCAGCGACCACAAGAACCATTACAAAGAAATTGAGCTGCAGCAGATCTCAGACCAGTTTAAGCAACCAAATTACAAAGCAAAACCAATGGCTGTGCACAGATAAAATGGGTTTTTTCATTATTAAGCAATTCCAAGAATATGTCAACGTCATCATGAAAAAATAAAGGTTTTTACCAAAACAACAAAACCCATTGAAATTTGTTCATTTAGGTCTGTATTTTATTGTGATGTGCTCTCATGGACATTTTAAGGAAATTGCTTTGTTTATCCATGAAATATGAGGTTTGTGCCAATGGTAAAAATTTCCTTTTTATCTAACCACATTTCATGCTTTCAAAAAAGGGGTTAAAGACTCACTTTTTCCATATTTTATGTTAACAGTAAGCATTCTGCAGAAGGATTGGGGTCTGTAGTATAAATAATTTACGCTCACTTTTTCATAACATCTCTGCCTTTTAAACATATGAGCTACATATTTAAGATGTCACGAAGCTTCAAATCACGTGTCATGTCCGTAACAATGAAAATGTTTATATTGTGTAATAAATATTAGCAGAAATAAGATGAAACTTTATAAACAAAGCCAAAATATGTCCATGCTAATTATGATCGACAATTCGTCTCAGGTCTTTGCTCTAAATAACCATAATTTTGCGTTACGGATGTGATCATTTTGAACTTCCTATTAATATAAGCAAATGACTAGCGCATAATTGTTTATTATAATGCCGCAATACAATTATTATTATTTATTATATATAATTCAAGTCCTTATGGCCAAGTTGTATTATTATTATTATTATTATTATTATTATTATTATTATTATTATTATTATTATACATGCATACATACATACATTTTCCTTTGGCTTAGTCTCTATTTCAGAGGTCGCCAACTATTCCAGCATATGTTTTACGCAGCGGATGCCCTTCTAGCTGCAATCCGGTACTGGAAAACACCCATACACACTCATTCACACACACTACGGTCAATTTAGTTTATTCAATTCACTTATAGCGCATGTCTTTTAAATGTGGGGGAAACCGGAGCACCCGGAGAAAACCCACGCAAACATGGGAAGAACATGCAAACTCCGCAACAGAAAGACAGGACTCGAACCAGTGACCTTCCTGCTGTGAGGTGACAGTGCTAACCACTGAGCCACCATGTCACCCATTATTATTATATTTAATAATTTCTACTGTTATTATTCTCAATGTGACAGTGTAAAAGTATTAAGTGTCATATTTAAGCAATTTAATAATATGCATCTTCGTTGGATAAAATAATTTTTTATAATTAATTATTTTTAATAGAATTATTATGAAGTAATGTAATTAATGGATTATTAAACTTTTTAAAACAAGAGGGTGTATTTTACATAAAAATATAATCACTTTTTAAAATTTTAGTGGATAAAAAAAAATGTATTATTATCAGAATCAGAATTTCTATTGTCATTGTACAAAATAGAATGAGATTTGTTATTGCCCTTATTTTTAGTGTAAGTCTTACTTGCCTAAAACAACAATAATAGTAGCAAGAATGGTTAAGTAATAAAAATATGATTTTACATAATTTTGTTTTATAATTTTATCTTCACAAATACATGGAGATTAGACAAAATTACTATTATATTATATTATATTATATTATATTATATTATATTATATTATACTATATTATATTATATTATATTATATTATATTATATTATATTATATTATATTATATTATATTATATTATATTATATTATATTATATTATATTATATTATTTGGAGCTCCTATAGCCACTAAACATAACCTCAGCATTGTACAAAACCTCAAATTTGTAATTTCACTGAACCAAATAAAATCTACTCTGATAAATACAAGAACTTTATACAATCATATCATTTAAAAGAGATTATATTTCATAGTGAAAACATCATTATGCTTGCTTCCCATATGAATCTCTGATGTAAGGTTCAGCAACCGTGCTGTAACCAGAAGAGCTATAATAATACGATATAACAAAATATTTCTGCATTATTCTCTCTGTACAGATTCAATTAAGCAGCTGAGAGACAGTCCTCTGCCATTGTGCACTATAATTGTAGATGACAATGATATCAGCTATGGACAAAAGTAGTGATTTGTGATGAGCACGACACATCTGGTGGAGAGTAATTTTAGCACACTGAGTCAAATGATCATTTAGAAACGTATTGTGCGATATTGACTTTAATTTCTCCTTTAGACACAGGTTTGTAGTGAAATATGATAGAGAGTGGATAGAGCAGAGCCATAATTACAGAAGCCACATTATATGGTTGAGTAATGACTGCTTAGTAATAACATAAAAAGCTTTCAACATCACACCTTCAGAATTCCTATTTCATAAATCAGCCCAATAGAGCCCAACTGTAAATTGATTTTAACAATAACTGATAAATCTTTAAAAGCATACCTATTGTGTGCTCAGATGTAGTTAATTGATTGTTTATATGCTTTTGCTGTACCCATATATTCGCATTAACTCAACCTTTTTACCCGTTTACACCATGCACAATATCTATAAGGACATTATATCATTCAAAATTCAGACCACAACCATAACAATAAAAATATAAAAACCATGATTTCAAAATTGTCTCAAAAAGATAAAACAATGACAGGCAGTCAGATTGCCTTTGATTATAAAAGACTCGCACATTTAGTTGACAACATAGAGAAAAAGACATCAGAATGAATGATGAAAAGTATAACAGAAGATATTTGCAAGCTAGGCTAGCAAACAGCAAAAACATAATAAATGTAGCTCAGCTATTCAGTGCTAGTTTGATATATTTGTGGTTTCCAGCATTTTGCAGAGGTGGTTGCCAGAACTTTACCATAAAAATAATAATAATCTTAATTAAAATAAATAAATAAAAATGATAGGAATAATAAGGTATTACAAAAAAGTGGGCGGATATTACCCTCCTAGGGCCAGAGTGTTCACATACGTGGACAGCACATTTTTAGCTCTTAAGTGGCTATTTAAAATACTTTGAATGTTTTATATTTTGTTACAGACATACAGTGTCATACTGCAACTGTTTTGCAGCATATGAAATGTCCCAAACCCTATTTTTAACTGTCCAAAATAGGGTAAAATGTTTTTTTTTACTCTCTGATAGTCAATGCAAGTTCAAAAAAAAATCTATGTTAAATATGCATCAAAGAAAATTTGGGAAAAGGTGTTTTATGTAAATTCGGACCACGAGTCCACATATATGGACATCATTTTTCTCTAAAAGTACTTCATATCAAAAGATGATACTTAGATTTTTATTCTAATTAGGTTCTAATAAGCCCAAATAGCAAAGAGAAATAAAAAATGCATGTAAAAAACACCTTGGGCCTTAAGAGCACACTCTACTTAACACATTGATGGACATGTCGTCTTAAACATTAATGTAACATTTTCTGAAACAAAACATTGTTTTATTGGAAAAAGTGATCGATTGATTAATTAATTAAGTTCTTTAAACTCAAGAAAAACATAATTAGGTCAAAGGTGAATGAAAATGATATGAAAAATAATGAAAATGTAGATAAACCTAGACATAGCTGGATAAAAAGTGTTGAGTACACTGAACTGACATATTGTAAGCCACAGCGGAACAAAACACAGACTCTGATGATCCACATGGGATCATTAATGTTCACGTGCTGCGTTTGATTGGCCAAAATGTTTATCTAAGGTTTTGCTAAACATACTGTGTATGTGGGTCTCTTATTTTGAAAACGCAAAAGGCAGGGAAAGGATATTTTTTTCTGAAACAGGCAACAGATTGTCAGAACACAAAAAGTGGGATACATGGATTATACATTTATTCAGCACCACCCCAAAAAAAAGCACAGGTTTTTATTTGCCACAGCCATATCACCCTGCAGCCCAAGCCTGGTTACTCACTGAAGCTAAGCAAGGCTGAGCCTGGTCAGTACCTGGATGGGAGACCACATGGGAAAAACTAGGTTGCTGTTGGAAATAGTGTTAGTGAGGCAAGCAGGGGGCCGCGGGGTGCTCAACCTGTGATCTGTGTGAGTCCTTATAGCCCAGTAAAAGTGAAGGGAACACTATACTGTCAGTGAGCGCTGTCTTTCGGATGAAACATTAAACCAAGATCCTGACTCTCTGTGGTCATTAAAAATCCCATGGCACTTCTCCTAAAGAGTAGGGGTGTAACCTCGGTGTCCAGGCCAAATTCCCTCCATTGGCCCTAACCCATCATGGCCTCCCATCCATCCACCGAATTGGATTAAATGTACTGCACCTTTTGTTAGTTTAATGTGTATATTGTGAGGTGTTTTTAATGAGGCAACAAAAATATGTAAACTGCTGAGTATACAGTAAATGATTAAAGTATGCTTGTGCATAGTGAGTTCATTAATATCACAACTGTACCAAATATGGTCAAAACCAAACTTTTCGCTCTAGGGGTAATTCCTGTGGTTATAAATGAGCATATAAAACCATTTCTGGAGGTTTTTAACTTACTTTAGGCACAAACATACAATGTAGATATCAGACAACAATTTAATATATTGAATTAGTGCACTCTATGGCACTAAGAACTGTTTACTGAAAGGTTTTTTGAAGAACCAATAATGGTTCTTCCTTATCATCACTGTGAAATACCATTTAAAACCATTATTTCTAATAATGTAAGCCTTTTTTAATATCAATTGCTTGTAATTTCATGTCATGTTCACATGTTTGTTTCATGCATCCATAAATGGCACAGTCTGGGCCAGGCAGCAGGGACAGTGATATTTACTCAAGCTATCACATGGCTGTGTAATACACAAGGCACATCACAACACGTCTCCATCACACAGTGTGTCCATGGCAATTGCAGGACAGGGCAAAACCGAAATCAAATTTCCACTGAGACTTGTGTCAAATCACAGCTAAAGGTCACCTCTGAATTTAGTGTGCGGTCACAGCCTCCACCTCCCATGTGTCGTCTGAATCAGAGGACATGAAAAATGTGATCGCTGCTCAATCCCGGAAATGTGCCCCCACACAGCTGTCCTCTACCTCTCTCACCTCGGCCTAAATGATTTACCAAAAAAACATTAGTTATTTAAAACATTAAACATTACTTAGACTATAAGTACTTTGTTTATTAGTATATATGTAATTCTAAAGCTGTATTTCTTTTATAAGGAGAATTTTTTTAAACAGAACATGATTAAAGATACTATAAAATACTTCTGTAAGTCAAATAACTGGTTCAGTCTGGCTTAAAAACTAATTACTGAAAGTTTAGACCAGGGATGCCCAAACTTTTTCCTATAAAGGGCCAAAAAGCAAACTTGATCGAGGGCTGTGGGCCGAATATATACCAAACCATATATATAAAATTAGCAATTTTAATGTATTCAGTAATACTTAAAAATAACTAGAAAAAGCTGTTTTAAATCATATTGACTAATGCAGTATCATAGTTAATATTTTATAATGGCCTTATTACAGTAAAAACATAAACAGTCCCATTTATAACACTTAAGCCTACTTTGGCTCCATCCCAATTCTATTTTTCTACCCCTTCCCCTTGGTTCTTGAAACAGAGTGTGAAGGGGAAGGGCTTTAAATTTTACCCCTAAGAAATGGGACACCACTTCTCATATGTCATCATATGTCATTGTGATCTCTTGCTTCATATGAGATTGACGATCGCGACTGCTGTAGTTATTCCAGTTGCTTTTTTTTTGGTATTTATCTTCAGGACATCACTGACGGCAATAAGCTCGTAACTGTACTGTGAATTTACACCATGACCATATTCATCAATGTAAACACAAGAAAACAACATTAACATTATAGCAGACATTGTAAAAAGCTTATTCCCATCCTTTAGACTTTTCTGACGAGGATTTGAGTGTCATCGAGTGACAGAATGTTGTGGGACTACTATACAGGAGTTATTTTTAAGGGTTTTAGATAGCGAAATTTATCGGTTTTTATTTTTGCGTTTTTTTTTTAAAGCATGACGGTAAAACTTGAATGCGGTTATGAATGCAGTAAAACATGTGCTTGTTTGTCGTAAAAATTCTTAATAATGACAAAAAATACTCATTTGTGCATCTCCTGACTTCCGGGTGCAGCTATGCTGCCGTTGTGGTTAGTGTATTCTGGGAAATTATCTTACCCCTTGGTTTCGAGTGTGGTCCTGAAAAATCTCTTTTTCGGGGGGTATGTAGCCCTTCCCCTTAGCCCTACGCCTTCAACCATGAAACAAAAGGTTATGTTAAATTCGAAATGACGATCACTTTCAAAGGTATTGGCCCCAACCACCCCCCCATCATTCTCCCTCTCTTTTCTGATGGGATGGCAGGACAAATCAAAGGTTATCGTGGGCCAACTTTGGCCTGCGGGCCCTACATTGGGTATCTCTGGTTTATACAAAAGAAATATAAGAAACAAAAACAATGAACAAACAATTAATGATAATAATAATAATAATAATAATAATAATAATAATAATAATAATAATAATAATAATAATAATAATAATAATAATATAATGTATATAATAATATAATAAGATTTGAAACAACATGTAATACAAATTATTAGTTTAGCACTTTATTTTACCATGAGCAAGTATTACTGATTAACTACAATAGCGTAAAAAGTTTATGCATAATTTACTGTTATTACATAGTAGGCATGTGTAACATGTAACAATGACACCACCAAATGTGTTTCCAATCAGTATTCTAAAATAATATTTATGTCAACAATAAAAATGATTATTAAGCATTATTAAGGAGTATTCTTGATGACACTGTTAGTGCCAAACTGCAGACTATGCAGAATTATGTAATAAATAATGTGTTCCAGTATAATTGTTGGCTATCATAAATGTTGGCACCTTTTACAGCTGGAGGCAAACATTTATGAGTATAATAACAATCCGACACTGAGAGCTTGGCTTGTCAGGGTGATTCACTGTCAGTTTAACCAGCTTTTAGAAATACTTTCTTGCCTGTAACCTGCCGGCAGATTAAACAGAAGTCTTTATGTGAGTAACCTATCAGCATATTGACAGTTTTTATGGTGCAGCACTGATTGGAATGGTTCACTGGAAAACTGTTTCTGCTCCCTGCGATGCTGAGTACAAGGAAAAGACGACCGTGGGGAATAAACATTGAGGTCGTTAGTTGATATAAAAAATTGCGGGACTCAAAAATAAGGGGAAAACGGGGCAATATTTCACCAGGGTTATCTAGGAATTACCAAAGGAGTTTGTCAAGCTTTAGAAGCAGATGAACTGTACCCTACTAAATGTTTTCAAAAGGCGGTAAACAAAGGAAGAGGATGAAAAGCATTATAACAATGAATATTTTATATACGCATGAATTATTAATGCTATTCCTCCAAAATTTCCACAACAAGCTCTTTGCTTTAAATTAAATAAATACTTTTAACAGTTTTCTTCTTCTTCTTTTCTATTCCTAGCATAAACTAAGTCAAGAAAAAAAAAAGAAAATCATTAAATCCATGAGGGAATGATAGTTACCTCAGTCAAAGGATAAACTGTTCTTTTATAATAAAAAATGCAATTTTAGAAAAAGGTGGACTGGATCCAGATTACATTTGACACTATGTCAGGAGCATGACCAATTAGTTTTATAAACAAATAGTTAATTGTTGGAGAAACTGTGGTGAAACTGTCACCTGTGTGGCACAGATACATTGTTTGAACCAAATTAGAACTGTCATTAGTGATGTCATTTAGATGATGAAGTGATAACTTCGATTAATTAAAATAACTGAGCAACTACCTGACAAAAGTCTTGTCAATCCCAGTTGTAAGAACAACAAATATTAACTTGACTTCTAGTTGATCATTTAGAAAAGTGGCAGAAGGTCGATTTTTCTGATAAATCATCTGTTGAACTGCATCCCTATCATCACAAATACTGCAGACGACCTATTGGAACCCACATGGACTCAAGATTCTCATAGAAATCAGCCAAGTTTGGTGAAGAAAAAATCATGGTTTGGGGTTACATTCAGTATATGGGGGTGTGCGAGAGATCTGCAGAGTGGATGGCAACAGCCTGAAGTATCAAGACATTTGTGCTGCCCATTACATCACAAACCAAAGAAGAGGGCAAATTCTTCAGCTGGATAGCGCTCCTTCTCATACTTCAGCCTCCACATCAAAGTTCCTGAAAGCAAAGAAGGTCAAGGTGCTCCAGGATTGGCCAGCCCAGTCACCAGACATGAACATTATTGAGCATGTCTGGGGTAAGATGGAGGAGGCATTGAAGATGAATCCGAAGAATCTTGATGAACTCTGGGAGTCCTGCAAGAAAGCTTTCCTTGCCATTCCAGATGACTTCATTAATAAGTTATTTGAGTCATTGCAGAGATGTATGAATGCAGTCCTCCAAGCTCATGGGAGTCATACACAATGTTAATTCTTTTTCCACTGCACCATGACTTTATATTCTATACTGTACATTACCTCTGTTAAGTGTGAAGACTTTTGTCTAAGAAAAGTCAGACCTTACTGTCCTAATTAAATAATAAAAAATATGTATTGCCTTTTATATTAGCCACTTCTGATACCAAATGATCAACTAGAAGTCAAGTTATTATTGTTGTTCCTAAAACTTAGATAAGCAAAAAGACTTCTGTCAGGCAGTGTATAATGTCAAAACATTTTTAATAACAAAGAGAGCATCTAAGTACAGCTTTGTATTTCCATTCTCACTCATAGATATATGTTTATATTAAGATATGTGCATTCTTCAAAACTCTCGTAGCACAATAAATATGGAATAAAGGATAGAGATTGTGCTGCATAATAGATCGTTTTTTAGGTCATGTTTATGATCCATTGTTATATTAAGTGGAAACTCTGCTTCTACCCAAAGATCAAGAGCTGAGAACCACACAAGTTTGTGATTCCGTTTGCAAATGTTTCGCTGAAATAGACTATCCCAGCTATGCATGAGAAATGTTCTTTTAAACATAACATAAATTTGTCATAAAACATAAACATGTTCAACTTTGTTCAAGATATTGAGGTTTTCTTGTAGCAACATATGCAGAGTTATTTAGAAATAAATGAGATTATTCTATCAAACATTGAAGTGGGTAAAGTTTTTCAAAATTGACAAGAATGGGTGTTGTCCAATATATGGTTTAGGACAACTTTGAATGAAGTTTTTTTTATCCACTTCAAATGTTGATGATTTTAAACGCCAATGTGCATGTACGTTTTTTTCTATTATTATTATTAACAATGCTTGAACAATAACAGAAAGGCATTAGTACTTTTTTATTACTCAAAAGACTGAAATAACAATCATTGTACATTCATAATCTTTCCATCCTCATTAATAACAATAATACAACATAAATAAATAAAATAACAATAATTAACAAATAAAATAAATGATAAAGAAAATTAAGTAGCAGGGGAGTTTAGCAGTTCTCAAAATATGAAACCAAAATCTTCTAATGATGAATAAAAATATCTTGCTTTTTGACTTTTTCATCTCTTTTAATGTCTTTAAATATATCACAAATTCTTCTTTAAACACCAGTAGTCTTGAAGAAATTTGAAAAATTTACATTTATGAACATAAAATTTTAGGCGGTTCATTCCGCTGTGGCGACCCCAGATTAATAAAGGGTTGTTGCTAGATCGGATACGTTTGCGGCCGGAAGTTAATGAGAATTATTTATGTTATTTATGAAATTTCTGATTTATTGTATTTTATTATCGTCTACTCCCACCCCAACCCTAAACCTAACCGTCACAGAAGCGTAAAAACAGTAGTTGTACCGAGTTTTATTTATCTTATCTATTAAATTACCCAATAAATTGTATTATTTAACCCCAACCCTAAACCCAACCGTCACAGTTCTGTAAAAATATTCATTATTGTTATACAGTGTCATAAAAAAATGCCGCTATATTAATGTGCATATCGCACATCCGGCCGGCCGAGTATAAGATCTAGACTTTACCTTAATAAAGGGACTAAGCCGACAAGAAAACGAATAAATGAACATAAAATTTTAATAATATGAACAAATTATTCATTATATAAGATATATTTTTATCATTAAGTATTAAGCCAAACCTAATTATTTCCCCTGAGAAGATAGGTCTTACAGATATTTTCTGTTATATCCAAACTAATAGTTCGTCCCAAAATTTTTGTACCAAATTACATTGGAAAAACAAGTGTTATACTGTTTTGAATATTTAAATTACAAAACTGGCATACATTTGAGTCATCAATATTGAATTTTATTCTTAGAAATTCTTTTGCAGTCTAAATATTATTCATAATTTTAATTTAGGATTAACAGGATATGAAAGAACTTTTTTTTTCCTAATATCATACACATTTTTCTTATCTTAATGGATGTGCACGTTGTCATGTTAGTGATTGATTGTAGGCCAACGTAAACTACTATAACAAATAACTGACCAATGTTTTGTCAGTTAGCGCCATTTTATAGTGGGTCATTTGTCGGTTTTAGTAGGTTTTCAAATAGGCTATGCTACTCTTTGACATGTGAAGATTACAAACAACGTTAGGCCCAATGCTAATGAAATTGTTACAGGAGATAGCAAATTATTACAGAAAAGTAACAGAAACAAAGAGCAACTGCTGTTCCGAAAAAGCACTTATACTTTCTCTACATTAGTGGACTAAAATTGTCATTTTTAAGGGGGTAAATGGAGTGAGTAAATTTGAGCACCGAGTTCACCGGAAATTATGCCATTTTGTTTATGCTTTGCTGCTTGAAACGGATTTCAACTGTCTGCAACTCTCTCATGTAGGCTATACAAATGTTCATTTATCAATTAAATAATTAACAAAAAAACTTACAATGATATTCCGCTGTGGATGCCATCTTGTGTTCAGACGTTGAAATTCATTCGGCGCGCGAATTCTCGCAATGCATTATGGGTATTTTCCATCGATGCTACACTTATTTATTTATTTATTCAAAGTGTTAAGTGCAGCGTTTCTTACTTTTACCAAAAAAAAGATTATTAAATTATTTAAAAATAAAATTCGAGTGGAAAATGTCTCCAGAACGTTCTTATTTGGATCTACAAAATTAGCCAAATGGAAACATGGGAACGTTAAGAGAGCATTCTGATTGATTTGAGCCTATGTTGTTGTTGACTTTAGTTCTAATTTACAATTTAAAACGACACAGTTTTTAGGGAATTCCTTAAGGTCGCCTTATTTTCCTTCTGTGAATAAAGCCAGGCTACTTTAGTCTAATTGGCCATCTAAATCATTTTGACATTGATGCGCGCCATCATAAGGCTGCTCAAGCCTATGTAACCTTTTTAGTTATAATAAAAACAGAAGAACACTATAGGAAAATTGTTATTTTGGCTATTCTAAATCTTGCGGCAGGCAATGACAATGTATGACAATGCTGTGCTGTAGTTTACCCCAACCATCCAATAGTATCTGGATGCAGCCTTTATAAACCTCCCATGAGTGTATTAGCCTATGCCTTTTCAAGCAAAGGATGTACATCATCTCATTTCAAGAGGAGAGGGTGAAGAGCAGGTAATACTAAAAGTAATAACTGAATGTCAGTAATGTTACAGTAAAGTCGTTTTTAGTGTTTGCATTTCTCTATGCATGCATTAGCCTCTTGACCGCTAGTCTATAGGGCCTCCCTGTGGTCGATACAGATAATGCACAAATTGTTTGTTCCCAGCTTGTGCTTTTAGTCTTCTAGAAGTGATTTTATTTTAGTTATTTATTTGAATGATTATGAAAAATAAATATATTTAGGTGTGAATTAAAGACATAGGCTACACTCTGTTTTGAAAAATGTATATTTGTGAAAGAAAGAAGTCTCTTCTGCTTACCCAGGCTATATTTATTTGATTAAAAAACAACAATATAGAAATACTGTTTAATTTTAAAATGACTGATTCCTATGTAAATATATTTTAAAATGTAATTTATTATTAATGTTTATTCAAACTGGCATGATATCTGAATGATCAAGACATTAAGAAATGATTCCATACATTCAGCTCTGAAACACAGGGTTAAATAGTTTAGCACATTTTTCAAAACCTTGCACTAGCATTCCTCCATTTGAAAATCATAAAAGTAGAAAAATACGTAATTTAAGTTCCAAACAGGCCTCACTGTAATTCTCCATGACGAAATTGGCCTTTGAAAGGCTCAGCACAGAAAGTCTATTTTTGAATTCATCCATTCCTTTTCCTGCACTGAGTTCCTGTGGGAGGGCCACTATAAGGCATGGGAAAGTTTCCTTTTCCTCACTTGTTTCATTTTTTTCTCTTAAAGCGGCTGTGCTTCGACCACAAGCGCTTGTAAAACTCTCAGCGGCAGAAGCTCCTTACACGGATAATAATAGAAGATAAACATAAAACAGGGTTGACAGGTAAGACCACTTGTATTTGATAAACTGCGTTTTTGAGTTCAGTTTACCAAACTAATAGAAAATAATAATAGAAATTAATAATAGAAAACTTAGTTTTAATCTCTAATGCAATATCTTAATACGTTATTACATTATTTAATAGTTTATGTTGCTGTATCAAAGACAAAAATGGGCTTTAAAGTATCAAATCAATAATACTTCTGTTCTCTTGGCTTTAAATTTTTTTTTTTTTCTACATACAGCAGAATCTGAATTCTGTTTGATTTTTGTTGTTATTATTTTGAAGAGCAATTTTTACCATGATCTTCAAAATCACTCATTAAGAAGTTAGTTTAGTTTAATTTTAGTTAACCAAAAACCTTGCCACTGATGATTCTTTTTTTAAATCAACACTATCCTTTAAACTAGGTTTCACCCTTTTTTCATCAGGTTGTTTTTATTTGTATAAAATCTAAAATAATCACTTATTCCTTGTAATATTTTAGTATCAGTCAGAAAAAGCATTTTGCTTTATTTTCGCATGTTTATTTTCACAGACTGATAATGGAACATTATTACACCTATATTTTTACATTTTATTTTCACATGCGTTATTTGAAACGTTTAATAAGACAGACTTGTGTTTAAAATATTTTTATAATCATTTATGTATCAGTTTAATTTCAAGCAAACACCAAAACGGGACGATTCGTCCTTGACCCACATACAATTAAAGTCAGAATTATTAGCTTCCCTTTGAATTTTTTTTTCTTTTTTTTAAATATTTCCCAAATGATGTTTAACAGGGCAAGGAAATTTTCACAGTATGTCTGATAATATTTTTTCTTCTGGAGAAAATCTTAT
The DNA here is from genome assembly GCA_903798195.1 of Danio kyathit. Classification (NCBI taxonomy): domain Eukaryota; kingdom Metazoa; phylum Chordata; class Actinopteri; order Cypriniformes; family Danionidae; genus Danio; species Danio kyathit. Next base: position 44,832,238 of record LR812537.1, on the reverse strand, counting down.
TTGTTTTATTTCGCCTAGAATAAAAGCAGTTTTAAATTTGTTTAAAAACCATTTTAAGGTCAAAATTATTAGCCCCCTTAAGCTATATATATTTTGATAGTCTACAGAACAAACCATCATTATACAATAACTTGCCTAATTTAACCTAGTTAAACCTTTAAATGTCACTTTAAGCTGTATAGAAGTGTCTTGAAAATATCTAGTAAAATATTATTTACTATCATCATGGCAAAGAATAAATAAATCAGTTATTAGAAATGAGTTATTAAAACTATTATGTTTAGAAATGTGTTGAAAAAATATTCTCTACGTTAACCAGAAATTGGGGGAAAAATAAACAGGGAGGCTAATAAATCAGGGGGACTAATAATTCTGACTTAACTGTATGCATTCATCAAAATCCTATTTCTTTTTACTTTTTATTGAATATGAATAAAAATTGTTGGTTTTGGAAAGTGATTTTAACTGTGATTAAAAAAGTAGATATATTTTGTATAGATCTCATATTGATTCATGAAGAAAGAAAGAAAGAAAGAAAGAAAGAAAGAAAGAAAGAAAGAAAGAAAGAAAGAAAGAAAGAAAGAAAGACATTTTTAAAAGGCATTTATGAAAACTTTTTTTAGTGCTGTTTGATAAAGATAAATTCTGATAACCACATTTCTGGCAGCATTAAATATACATATGCACTAAACTTTCAGAGAGTTCATATTTCTTTATTACAAAACTGACATAACAGCTTCAGACAGTTCCTTGGGCTGAACATTAAAAGAGCAAAATCTATTTAAGAAACAGCCCTTTAGCCAAGACACAAAAGTACTTTTTTAGAGCAATTTCAGAAGTTTAGAAGAGATCTGCCTGCTGTGCATTTAAGCGAATGCAAACAAACCAGGCCTACAGCCAAAATTAATAAATAAGCAAACAGATAAGAGAAGTTTGCTATCAAACAGCACTGCTGGGATGTTTACACAAATGCGGATCATTTCAAGAGGGAATTCAGTGGCCAGAGTCCCAATGGGCTTTCTGTGAAAAGAGACAGGCTTTCTCGTTAGAAGTACACGCTTGATTACGCATTATTGCACTTTATTGAACTCTCTGTCCATGATAACTCTCACTGCAGAGGCCAAGGTCATTCATCCATGCTTTATACTCATTGTTTTGAGGGTCATTTGGACTAGAGGGTCTATTACTGGTGTAGCTACAGTGTAAAACAAACACTACACTATAAGAAAAGCCAGTTAAGATATACCCCAATGTGCTGCGTTAACATGAAGAAATGTTCCATTCTGATTTTATACAGGTGGTTTACCTATATTTTCAATTGTCAATTGCATTGCACTCTCAGATATCAAGGTATGGGAGCTGTCACTGGGGCAGTACCTATTCAAAAGATACATATTTGTACCTATAGAGTCCACAGTAGTACCTCAAGCAGGGGCGGATTTAGTGACTTGGGGCCCTAAGCAACTCCAGCCATGGGGTCCTAAAATGTACTCTTTCTACTTTTATTTAATTTTTATTTAATTATTGTTTTATCTTAATGCAAGCTCTACATTTTAAATTATCAGTTTTCTTAAAATGAATTTATAATAAAAAATAAAAAATAATAAATAAAATAATAAATATATTTATTGTTTAAAAATTTGCCTGCTGGACTGCTCCATGATTGGGGGTGGTGGATAATTTATTTTTTTTATAATATAATAATTACATAAAATTACATTATTATAACAATATTATGTTTTATTCTATATTAAATAATACTTAATAATGTAAAATTGTATTTGTTTGACTCTCACTATACAAAATATGATAGAAAACCATGTTATATATATATATATATATATATATATATATATATATATATATATATATATATATATATATATATATATGTATATATATATATATATATATATATATATATATATATATATATATATATATGTATATATATATATATATATATATAATATATATATAATATATATATATATATATATATATATATATATATATATATATATATATATATAGTTGAAGTCAGAATTATTAGCCCCCCTGAATTATTAGCCCCCCTGATTATTTTTTCCCCAATTTCTGTTTAATGGAGAGCAGATTTATTAAGCACATTTCTAATCATAATAGTTTTAATAACTCATTTCTGATTTATTGAATCTTTGCCATGATGACTCTTGGTTCTTTGGAGAATTAAAACAAGGTTCGTCAAAGGCATATAAAAAAACCTTTATTTGATTACAGCGGTATAAACAGTTGAATAAAGAATTATTAGAATTATCAGAATTACTATTATTATTTCCCCAATTTCTGTTTAACGGGGACAAAAAAAATGTCAACACATTTTTAAACAGTTTTAATAACTAATTTCTAATAACTGATATATTTTATCTTTGATGAAATTTTTGATCCATGATGACAGTAGATTATATTTTACTAGATATTTAAAGACGTAACTAGGTTAATTAGGCAAGTTAGGGTAATTAGGCAAGTCATTGTATAATGATGGTTTGTTCTGAAAAAAGAAATTGCTTAAAGGGGCTGATAATATTGACCTTAAAATGTTTGTTTTTTTTAATTAAAACTTTCAGCTGAAATAAAACAAATAAGACTTTTTCTAGAAGAACCAATATTATAGGAAATACTTTGAAAATTTCCTAGCTCTGTTAAACATCATTTGGGAAATAATTAAAAAAGGAAAAAAATAAAAATCTGTCAAATTTATTTACAATAATTTTGACTTTAACTGTAGATAATCATAAACAGTTTTGGGGTTAACACATTACAAGTTACATAATAATATTACTTTTCTAAGTAACGAGTAACACATTACTTTAAATAAATTAAGTAATAACATTTGAATAACAATGAGAGAATGCAGGAATAGACAGAAATGAAGACGGCAGAGCCTTACATTTCTGCAATAGAAATATTCTCATTATTTTAAATACACGAGAGAAAAGGAAAAGAGGATTATCTGGATAACCAATGATTTTACCTTTTAATAAGACAAAATTACAAGCGTAGCAAAAGCATTGCTTTACACTTTCATTAATCTGTATATACGGCATGTAGAGCTCAGGAAGAAAAAAAAAAACCCTGCAAGTTTTGAAAGAGATTAACGCAAAAGTAACGTAATGCATTACTTACCATAATAAGTAACTAAGTAACACAACTGGTTATCTTTTTGGGGAGTAAGTCAATATTGTAATGCATTGCTTTCTAAAGTAACTTTCCCCAACATTTAACATTCATTCATTCATTCATTCATAAAGAAAGAAAAGAAAGAAAGAAAGAAAGAAAGAAAGAAAGAAAGAAAGAAAGAAAGAAAGAAAGAAAGAAAAGAAGAAAGAAAGAAAGAAAGAAAGAAAGAAAGAAAGAAAGAAAGAAAGAAATTTGTGAGGAATTTGTTTTATATAGGTCACAATTCTCTGGTTCTTTTGAAATCCTTTCCTATTACATCAGATCATAAAATAGTCTCACCTCACCAAATGTACAAATTGCCCATGCAAAATTAGAAATGACCAAACAGCACAAGTATGTTACCAGATGCACTCTGTTACTGCAGGGGGAAGAAAAAGAGTCTAAAACAAAATCAGTCTGTTCTCCATTAATCTGTTCATACTTAATGATTCTTGGAGGTGGTCTTAAATGAATAGTTCAAATCGGATTGTGCATTTACTATTCATTTTCTCACCCTCTGGTCATCCAAGGTGACTTTTTTCTTGTAATGTAATGTGTATTTATATAGTGCATGTATTGTGTATGGCCATACACCCAAAGCTCTTCACAATCACGAGGGGGGTCTCTCCACACCACCACCAGTGTGTAGCATCATAAAGATGCAATTCTTCATTGTATTGGATACAAGCACTTAAATGGGGGGGGGGGGGGGGGAGCATAGATACTGTAGGTCTTATGAAGTGAAATATTTGGTGGTCTGTACATGATAACTTTTAATATACTGCATGTGCATGTCATTCTGCTTCATAAGACCTTAGTTTATCATCGGGTTAGGTTTTTTGTTTTTTGGTAACACTACGGAAGAATTTTAGCTAAAATTGTGATTCTTGGTCATTTTTAAAATGTAAGACAATGGCTACCAGCACTTTATGAGAAAAAAAAAACCTAAAAACAAATTGAGATCTTATGAAGCAAAACATTTGGCTTATATGGCTTATAACATATGCTCAGACTTCAGTATATCATCAGGAGATGAAAATACTATTATTATTTTTTAATTTATACTCTCAAACTGGTAGCTGTTGACTTGCATTTTATGAATCAGCAAGTATCCTCAAAGTTTAACTGAAAATGTACTTTAATGTTCTACTGAAGAAATAATTCACCAACATCATGGAAAGCCTGAATCAGTAAATTAACAGCACTTTTTTATTTAGGGTGAACTATCCCTTTAAGAGTGGCTCACACTTTTACTGACCTCTATTAGCATAATTAAATGAATATTTTACCCCCCAAAATGAAAATTTACACACCATTTACTCACCCTCAAGTGGTTAGGAGTTTCCTTTTTTCCCTATTGACCAGAAAAGGAAGATATTTTTTAAAATATTAGAAACCTGAAACCATTTACTTCCATTCATTCATTTTCTTTTCGGCTTAGTCCCTTTATTAATCTGGGGTCGCAACAGCGGAATGAACCGCCAACTTATCCAGCATATGTTTTACGAAGCGGATGCCCTTCCAGGCGCAACCCATCACTGAGAAACACCCATATACACTTATTCACACACATACACTACAGACAATTTAGCCTGCCCAATTCACCTATACCAAATGTTTTTGGACTTGTGGGGGAAACCGGAGCACCCGGAGGAAACCCACGCCAACACGGGGAGAACATGCAAAAGCTCCACACAGAAATGCCAACTGACGGGCCGGGGCTCGAACCAGCAACCTTCTTGCTGTGAGGCGATTGTGCTACCCACTGCGCCACCGTGCAGCCCCCATTTACTTCCATAATATAAAAAAAAATGCTACGGTTTGGAAGTCAGTGGTTACAGGTTTCCAACATTTTTCAAAATAACTTACTCTGCCTTCAATATGTAAGTGAATGCTGAGTTCAGTTTTGGTTGAACTATCCCTTTAAGAAAAATAATAATAATGTGTGTTCTTCTATACCAGTGTTTCCCAACCCTGTTTCTAAAGGTACACCAACCATATACATTTTCAACCACTCGCTAATCAAACACAACTCAATCAACTCACCAGAACATATCCAGCAAACAATTTGGTGTTTAATAGACATCTAATAGACATCTAAACATAGACAGCTTGGCTAAAACAAGGCTAAACTTGGGCTGTCAGTGAAAATCTAATAGACATCTAAGAATAGGCCAAAACTAGACTAGTCCTCAAATAGACAGACTTTATATGTGTAGTCATTCATTTCTGTTTATTTGATGACTAGTTTGGGCCTATTCTTAGATGTCTATTAGCTTTTCACTGACAGTTCAAATTTTGCCTTGTTTTAGCCTAGATGACTATGTTTAGACGTCTATTAGACATCTATTAGACATCTTTTGAAAACAAAAAATGCTTACTGGGTAAGAAGAGACTCCAAAACCTGAAATGAATGGATCAGATAAGGGAGACATCCAAAATATGTACTATTAGTGTGCCTCTAGGAACATGGTTGGGAAACACTGTTCTATACAGTATATAATGCGCACATTCAAGCTTGTATTCTTGTGCAGAGGATGTCCAGAGCTGATTGGGGGTTTCTGGAGCACCTGCTAGAGGAAGGCCAGGAGTACTCGACGGGTGTAGGACGCGTGTGGCTGACCGTCCTCTTCCTCTTCCGCATGCTTGTGCTTGGCACGGCTGTGGAATCTGCATGGGACGACGAGCAGTCTGACTTCGTCTGCAACACCAAACAGCCCGGCTGTGAGTCCGTCTGCTATGACAAGGCCTTCCCCATATCCCACTTCCGTTACTTTGTCCTTCAGGTCATCTTCGTCTCAACCCCGACCATTTTCTACTTCGGCTACGTGGCCTTGAGGGCTAGAAATGAGAAGAGCCCAGAGGAAAAGCTGGAGGAAGATGGCAGAAGGCATAGACATCGAAAAACCAACGCCTGTATATTAGAAGTAATAAAAGAGGAAGATGAAGATGGGAGTGAAACTGACAAGAACCGCAAAGCGCCAGAACCTCTGAAGCTCAAAGGGAAACTGCTGTGCGCGTACGCGGCTAGCATAATAGTGAAAGTTCTCATCGAAGTTGGCTTCATTCTTGGTCTATGGATACTTTATGGGTTTGTAATCGAGGCCAAGTACGAGTGTGAGAGGTTTCCCTGTCCTCACACGGTTGAATGTTTCGTCTCACGACCAACAGAAAAAACCATCTTCACCATATACACACAAGTCATCGCCGTAGTGTCGATTCTCCTCAACGTTGTGGAGCTTTTCCATCTGCTTCAGTTGGCGATAACACGTCGACTAGAGAAGAGATATCAGGCACAGGTGCAGATTCAAAATAGCGTTAGAACAACACCATCTAAAGCTCAACAACCATCCTTTGACGAAAGAAATCATCTTTTTCTTCCTGTAGCACACAATGGATACCCTACAGAAGGGGTGGATTGGGACAAAAGAGATCCTTCCATGGCAGAAGACATGCTTCCAAGCTACTCAAACTGCATTAACAATATGAAGCCTGCATTAAACAAAAACAATCTTCCTAAAAAACACCTCAAGGCTGATGACAAACCGAGACATTATGTTTGAGAAGCAGAGCACCAATGTGTAAATGACCTTTAGTGGTTTACTGTGCATTCGAGAGCCATTTCCTTTGTTTAGATAGGCAGGGAAATGGGATGAACTGTCTTTTGCGATCTGTTGCCAGATTTGGGAGCCTCTCAAGTAGTGATTAGTTCGGAGAGGCTCAGGGTCAGGAAATACTCAAAGCACTGAGCCTAACAAGGGCTGTGTCTACAAACAAGCACAATGTCTAAAAATGGCAAGGGTGGGTTTAAGTCAACTGAATGACTGATATGGTACAGATAATGTAGTACGTAATGTACTGTATTTGAAACCAAAACCTAACTATACTAACTGTATGTACAGTATTTAAAAGGTATTTAAGAATTATTTTTATATTTCATTTAATATTTATTTTCATTGCTTTCATTAAAATATTTTATCTGATGTTTGATGAAGAGGTTGATATTTACACATGCAATGTCATAATTATCATAACCAGCTGTTTTCTGTGACAAAACTAATTAAATTGTATCTGCGGGTAGTTTTTCACAAGGATACACTAACAACTGAAAATAACGATGGTCATTTCAACAAGACATGAATGCACAAATATAACCAAAACTAAGTAGCATAAAAGTATGTTAATACGACCAATAGAATACATTTTAGCCAGATTAACATTGTGTTTCAGATCAAAGTTAACATGCTTTAAAGGATTAGATTACCCCAAAATTGTAATTGTTATTAATTATTCACCCTCATGTCGTTCCAATCCTCCTTTGTTCCTCTTTGGAATACAAATTAAAGAGCCCCTATTATGGGTTTTTGAAAATCACCTTCCATGTAGTGTTTAACACAGCTCTTAGTGAAGTGAAATATCCAGCTAAAGCTTAAATCTGAAAGTTGACAGTTTTTAAAACTATTGATTCATCTATAAAAGAGTCGACTCATAGTGGTTTAAACGAATCGTCTTGATAACTAGTCATCAGCCGTTTCGGCATGACGTCGTTACGAAACATAATGGTTGTGCGCGTAGATGGGCACTAACACAGCAGCAGGAGGCTCATGAAGACGCTGTGCTTACCTGGATATTATTGGAAGTGTGAGGGGAAAGGAGTCGTTCAGAAATCTGTACACTTACAATGGGTGATCTATCACTACACAGCTCATGCATTAAGTTTCTTCCTCCATCTTGTAATGGACAGACAATACACCAGGGATGCGGGCAAAATAAGGACAAAATATTAGGTACACCGGCAGGCTGCTGCACGCTGGGTTTCAGGCTTGTGAAGGGAGCGCAGGAGCCCGCAGAGATTGTCAGAGGACAGAGGATGCTACAACCTCCCGGCTGGGTATGTGATCGTTTGGAATAGCAGAGTACAGGTAAGCCCTAAGAGAATATAGCAGTTCACGGACGAGGTGCCAGAGCAATGATTGCAAATAGAAATGATCTACATGTTTTGTTACTAGTTAGGTACTGTATCCGGTTAACTCTTTTTATTCTCATATCGCGTCTAATGCCACGTTGAAAACGTGACGCGTGCTGCTTTGTTTACGGATTTAAATGTGTTTGTGAGCTCGTTTCACTAACGTTTGTCGTTGCTATGGCCACTGTTAGCTAATCCTGCACACGTGCAGCGGTCAAGGTTCAGAATAGTTCAGCTTTTGCTGCTGTGTGGATTAATTCTGAATGTGTGTCATACTTGAGAGCAATGCTGGTGTTAAACTGCACTGCTTTCGGCGCTGAGGTGTCTGAATAACACTGTTGAGAACCAGGTACTGTTTACTGTGGTGTTAGTAAGTTTACTTTGAAGCGTGTTTCGGGCGTCCGCTGCGATCGGATCCTATACCAATGTTGGCGACCTGGGGGCTTGATAAACCACGCTGGGCATTTCACTGTCTCGCGCTGAACGATGTTGACCAATCGCAACAGGCTGTCATCGGTCCAATCAGCGCAGATTAGCTTCGCGCTAAGGAGGGGTTTGAGAACAAATGAATCGCTGAACGATTCATATGGGAGTCGCTGGGATAATTAGGTAAAAATAAATGCATATTATAAGACCATGAAAGGGTTTTTTGACCTTGCATACATATCAGTATGTTGTTGGAGACCCATAAAACCGAAATATGATTCTTTTCAATGTGTAATAGGGGCTCTTTAAGATATTTTAGATGAAATCCGAGAGCTCACACATCCCCATTGGACAGCAATGATCCCTAAACATTCAAAGTCCAGAAAAGAAACCAATAACATTGTCAAAACATTCCATGTGACTTCAATGGTTCATGTTCCAATGCACTTTTCTGGCCCAAAAAAAAAAACGAAACAAAAAAAAAAAAACAGTAAAAACAACCGTGTTCACCATCTTGCACATCAGATCAGGGTGCATGTTTACCATGGATTTTCTTTACAGTTTTGTTTTGTTTTTTGCCACACAAAAGTGTTCTTGGAGCTTTGTGTGATTACAGTTCAGTTGACCGACTGAAGTCACATACAGGTAGAATGTTGACCATGTTTTTGATTCCTTTTTTTTATCTCTCTGGACCATTGTTGTCTATGGAGGATGAGAGCTCTCGAATTTTAAGAGTTTTGGGTGAGGTGGCACGATGGCTTAGTGGTTAGCACTGTCACCTCACAGCAAGAAGGTTGCTAGTTCCAGCTCACCTGGTCAGTTGGCATTTCTGTGTGGAGTTCACATGTTCTCAAAATATTTGCGTGGGTTTCCTCCGGGTGCTCCGGTTTTCTCCACAGTCCAAAGACATGCGGTATACTGTAGGTGAATTGAATAAACTAAATTGGCCCTAGTGTATGTGTGTGAATGCAAGGGTGTATGGGTCTTTTCCAGTACTGGGTTGCAGTTGGAAGGGCATCCACTGTATAAAACATATGCTGGATAATTTGGCGGTTCATTCTGCTGTGGTGAACCCTGATAAATAAAGGGACTAAGCCAAAGGAAAATAAATAAATGAATAATTTTTGGGTGAATTAATACTTTAATGTGGTGAGTGATGCCTCATTGGATATTTCGGCCCAATCTTAATTCTACCTCTTAGACCTCACCCCTCATTTTGTGTGTTCACATGAAGGGGTAGGGGTGTCCCAATTCTCTTTACCTTGAAGGGAAAGGGCTAGATAGCCCTTAAAACTGAGATTTTTTCAGGACCACACTTGAAATCAATGGGTACGAAAATTTCCCAGAATACACCATCTACAATGGCAGCATGGCTGCACACGGAAGTAAAGAGATGCACAAATCAGTATTTTTTGTCATTGTTATGAACATTTACAACAAACAAACAAACACGTTTTAATACATTTATAACGACCTTCATGTTTTACCTTTATGCTTTAAAAAAATATATAAAAAAACACTGAAATGGTCTATAATCCATAACAATAACTCTTGTATTGTAGTCCCACAACATACTTTCACATCACTCGATGACACTCGAATACCCTGTCAGAAAAGTCTAGTGTCTGGTATAATGTTAATGTTGTTTTTGTGTGTTTACATAGAGGAATATGGCCAGGGTATAAATGCACAGTACAGTTAAGAGCTTATTGCCACCTTTTATCGTTATGATAACATGATATCGTTGCCCTCAGTGATTTCCTGAAGATAAATACCAACTAATAATGCAACTGGAATAACTACAGCAGTCGCGATCATCGATCTCATGTGAATTAAGAGATTGCAATAACATATGATGACTTGTGCAAGTAGTGCTGTTCCATTTCTTAGGGGTTTCACACTCTGTTTTAAGGGCTAAGGGGAATGGCCCTTCATTTCAGAAGTCTCGCAAGATGTGCAAGACGTAATTTTGCAGAGGTTTTTTTTCCCAATGAGCAAGGCATATATAAAACTGCGTCATAAAATGGCACTGTTTTAACTGATATTAACAAGTTTTCAGTGATCAATTCACAATCGGTCAGCCAAATTTCTAAATGGTATTAAGTATGTCTCTTGGGACCACTTGCTTTTAGATTTTGTTAAGACCATTACCCATTATTTTGTATTGCACTACTTTGTTGTAGTGTTCTTTCCCACAACACCTTCCAGAACAACCTTTTTTTAGTACCGAGTACCACCGTCTAAAGCACTCAAAACTGTGACGTTTTAGACCCCATTACTTGTGTTTTTACCGTTTGATTTATCTTGATACATAATGCAGTGCCTAGACTACCAAATACAATTACAAACAGCAATTACAAACTTCTGAAATACATAGAAAACATTTTAATATTGTCAATAATAACAATAATAGGAAGAAATGTAGAATCTGCTTCATTACCTCACCCTGTTGTTATGTGTTTGGTCGTTTCAAACTATTTCAAAACTTTTCAGACGAGACAGCCTTCCGGTATCATCAAGGCCTTCCATTTCCTGTTATGCCGTGAGTACAGCACATTCTACAGCAGTAATTTTAGCAATTCTGAGCTGTCTCAACAATGATAAGCACTTATCTGTAGCAGGAAAAAGGCAATGATGGGTAATTTACAAGGTGGGACAGTTTGTTATGTAAGGGGTCAAATCCAAACAATGCATTGAGAAGAACAAGAAGGGAAAAAATCCCTGCTTTTTCCACTCAAAAGGTATGTTTTGCTGGCTAATGGAAATGGTGTTTTATTAGAGGGTGTTATCTGCGCCGTTGGACTCCAGTCTATGAAAGATTAATGAGTCTTGTGCTCGTGGGGTTGCCAACCATAACCTGTAGTCTTTGCCCAGTGCATAGTTTTCTCTATCACAGCTGGCCCTCATGAACGATTCGCCTGTCATCTCTTGCCAATACAGGGTTTCAGAGGTGCTTCACAAGATGTGTAGGTCAACAAACAGCTGGTGAGGACTGACCTCTTTAGTTCCCCTCAGTTGCCAAACAAAGAGAAAGACAGCGAGCGAGAGAGACTGCCTGGTACAATATCAAACTCCAATCTGGGTGGGAAAAAAAGAAAAATAATGAAAGCTCTTGTTCTGGAGTGTTTCCTTTTGTTTTTCTTCAACGTACCACCTACAAAAGCTGACTCGTGGCATTGCCAGCTGTGCTTTATTATGCCCACACATGCATCAGATTTACAGAGGGTAAAATAATTATTGAACACGTCACCATTTTCTCAGAAAACATTTTTCTAAAGGTGCTGTTGACTCGAAATTTCCATCAGATGTCAGTGACAACCAAAGTTTTCCATACATACAAAGAAAAGAAAACAAATTAGATTATAAATTAAGTTATTTATAGTTAAATTAAATGACACATGGAAAAAGGTATTAAACACATGAAAAAAGGGAGATGTCAAAATACATGGAAAGCCCAGACAGCAGCTGAAATATCTCTGTGTTTAGAAAACAACTCTGCCGCTCATCGCTGTAAATGAGTATTAGTTATTTCAGTCCCAATACCCACATTACCAGATGATGAAGATGAAACCAGGGTGGACATTTTAGCAAGACAAAGATTCTAAAGACAGTCAAGGAAACTCTCAAATGCTTTCAGAAAAGAAAATACAGCTGCTAGAATGGCCCAGCCAATGACCTAACCTGAATCCAATAGAGAATAAGAACTAGATCAGAGTTGACAGAGGAGAACAACAAAACCATCAAGATTTGTAGAGTTTGTTGAAGTCTGCTACACCTAAGCAATGCATATGACTCCATTCTCTATACAAGAGGGGTATTGAAGCTATCAACACCAAAAAAAGACATTGATACAACGTATTAAATACATTTCAGTAGTTTAGTACCTTCTCATTGTGTCCTTTAATTGTTATTACACATAAAATTGTATATGCATATTGGAATTATTTGGGTTTTATCAAAATCTGGGTCAATTTCATATTAACATCTCCTCTAGAAATATATTTAGCATGAAAAGTCATGACATGTTCAACCATGGGCGTTAGTAGGCCTATTTTAGGGGGACTGTGTATTACTATTAAATTACTACTTATAAATGTCATATTAGGCTTTATATATAAAGCCTAATATTACAAATATATACTGTATATATATATATTTTTTTTTTACCTTATAAGGAGCTGAGCCCCCCTAAAATGAAAATTCTAAAATCGCCCGTGTTCAACACTTATTTTACCCACAGTACCAGGACACCTGAACAGATGTCTGTCATTTTAGATAAAACCCAAAAAGTCATGGATGCCAACTATATGCTCATGCGGTGAGGAGGTTACTTTTGCTGAATACAGACACAAAGGTCATTCTATTTGTGAAACCCAGCAGGGACGACGCCTGCCCATTTGCCCTTAGGTGATTTGCACAGAGTATAGCACCAATGAAAATGAGTTGCCACTTTTTGCAGATCGCTTCCCGCATCCTGATATTGTCGCTCAAACAGCTGATGCATTTCCCTTTCCACACTCTTCAACCTCTCACTCATACAAACAGGGTTTAAAGTACTTGTATGAACTGTACTGTACGTACCTTAGAAGAAGCTGCCGTCTGTGCTGGGACTGGGCTGTGTGTGGGTGTTTTCTGGATGAGAGGTGGCTTCGAGTGGCCAGTCAACCTGCTTCCCATTGGGACTTAAGATTGAGTGCCAAACTTCTTTCGGTAGGGGGTCTGAAGGCCGCAGTGTCAGGCAAATATGCCAGGGTATGCGGTGCAAAATAGTCACATGCACTTCCTGCCAGCTGAAATGATTAAAAAGCATGTCTTCACAGGGATAGCCATAACAAGAAGTCAAGAAAAACCCACAGAAGTATTACAGAGGCTTAAAAATAACAAGAACGGCCAGTCAGTGCATTGTTGTGACATTTGTGAGCTTGATTTTTTTTTAATTATATTATGCTCTTTATATATATATATATATATATATATATATATATATATATATATATATATATATATACATACATACACACTCACAGGCCACTTTATTAGGTACACCTTAATAGTACTCTGTTGGACCACTTTTGTCTTCAGAACTGCCTTAGTCCTTCATAGCATAGATTCAACAAGGTATTGGAAATATTCCTCAGAGATTTTGGTCCATATTGACATGATAGCATCACAGAGTTGCTGCAGATTTGTCAGATGCACATCCATGATGCAAATCTTCTGTTCGACCACATCCCAAAGATGCTCTATTGGATTGACATCTGGTGAATGTGGAGGTCATTTGAGTACAGTGAACTCATTGTCATGTTCAAGAAACCAGTCTGAGATGATTCACGCTTTATGAAATGGCGCGTTATCCTGCTGAAAGTAGCCATCAGAAGATGGGTATACTGTGGTCATAACGAGATGGACATGATCAGAAACAATACTCAGGTAGGCTGTGGCATTGACTCAATTGGTACTATAGGGCCCAAAGTGTGCCAAGAAAATATCCCCCACACCATTACTACACCATCACCACCAGTCTGAACCGTTGATACAAGGCAGGACGGATTCATGCTTTCATGTTGTTGACGCCAAATTTTGACCCTACCTTCTAAATGTCGCAGCAGACTTTCAGTGAGGAGACAGAAAACTTCAACAAATTTCATAAACATATCTCAAAAATTATTTGAATTTAGAAGACAAAGATCAGATGTCTTTTGAGTTTGGAACGACATGATTTTGATTAAATGACAGAATTCTAAAATATAAATATTTATATCATCAATTTGCCCACTTTCATAATGTTCCAAAGCTGTATTTAATTTTAATTTTAATTATTATTAATATTATTATGTAAGATTTGAATACAGTATCAGGATATAACAATCATGTGATCCCAATCATGAAAAATTAAAAGGTATACTTTACCCCAAAATGAAAATTGGCATCACCTTTGGCTTGTTCTAAACTAGTTGGAGTTATTTATGTACATATGTACACACATATATATATATATATATATATATATATATATATATATATATATATATATATATATATATATATATATATATATATATATATATATATATATATATATATAAATAACTCCAACTGTATATATATATATATATATATATATATATATATATATATATATATATATATATATATATATATATATATATATATATATATATATATATTTTTTTTTTTTTTTTTTTTTTTTTTTTTCTTTTTCAGTTTTTTTTTTTCAGTTTAAAGCAAAATAGATTTTTTAAAGAATGTTGGAAACTAGAAAAAACTGACATCCACAGTAGGTAAAATATAACAGAAGAATAGAGAATAGATAATATTAAAGATAATGGAAGTCAATGGTTTCCAACATTTTTAAAAATATACATCACATTACATAACATTAATGACAATTTGTATTTTTGGGGGGAAGTTTCCCTTTAAGCCTTTTGTTTACAGAAAAAGTTTACAGAGCTGTCAGCTGGCCAAATAATCTCATAGTTAACTAGATCCTTTACTTTGACAACCTTAGGGAAACAGGCTTATCTGCTTCCTGATTTTCCATTGGTCACTCCAGGCATTGAATACAAGGCTTGTTCCACTTTCACAATGGAGCAGCGGTGGGCATTGTTACATTGTTTGGGTGAAATCCCACCTGCAGTGGTTTCAGGACATCAGGAGCAGCTGTGAATTACACACAAAACCAATACTACATTCTGTTTGCCTGTTTTTCTGTACAATAGGGAACAGTGTTTTACCCCTGAAAAATGACAAAGTGTTGATGCGCAGTTTCTAAGGTGCCCACAAAGCAAAATATCTTTGGCTCAGCTCTGGCCCACACAATCAGCTTTTGCTTGGCCCACACGCCGCAGTGAATTACGGTACATGAGTGGACAATGTCTGGCTTCCAGACAAGAGCCAAACATGGACCATATCTGGGCTAAGTCTCAGCCAAATTAATAACCCATAACTGATCCTGAACTGGACCGGATATGTTGGTGTGTCACGACTGCAATGAAATTGATAAACCCATGAATCATTGCGCTTTTGGTGTGCTATGGGCGTGCTTTTTCTCAAAGCGACCTGATTGGTAGAATTTGTTTTCTTTATTTGAAAATAATAAAATGTGTTTAAAAGTGGGTCATGATACAGTAAATTTACATGGCCCACATATCAATTATTAACATCTGGCCCAAATATTGTGTGCCACCTTAAAGACAGTGCCACCTCTGCCAAATCAAACCAGGGCCATGTTTGGCCCACATGCTGTATGGCAGTGCCGGATGAATGCCTGCTGTGCCAGATTTATGCCAAATCTGGGCCAGAATTCTTTGCTACCTGGGTGATTATTCATGCATACAGTACACTGCATGTCTATATGATATTGATGTCCTTAGTCTTTCAGTTCAGGTCAGATTTTTTGTTTATTATTGTTATTATTATTATTATTATTTATAACCCATTCCATCACTCAACAAGAAAAACAGATGAGTCATAATACATCACGAGCTAATCTAGATAAAGAGCTAATCAGACCAGTCATACAAGACAGACATGAGTCATTGAAAAAACAACATCTCGACTATAAACCATGACTCAGTTCTCAAGCTAAAACCAATATTAATAAAGCGAATGGAAAAACTATGACATATGCTTCATAATAATTAGGCACTTGAAGGTTTAAAATGCTTTCAGTATCACATACTATTCTAAACAGCTGGAAGATTTGCTATAAAATGTACCATAAATTAATTAGTTTGCCTTTTAAATGTGCTCATCCTGAAGTGGTTCCAAACTTTTATGAGGCATCTGTATTCATAGCTAATATTTCATCTTTATTTAATGTTTCTTACTAATAAGAAACCGAAACCATGATGTTGATCTTTGTGACGAGATGTTCATTATAAATGTAAAAACTATGAAAAACAATAGCAAGTCCTGTATGACACTGCGGAAGCAATACAAGGTTTGTTTTTCTATTAATCAGATTTACTATGTGTTTGAATAAAATGTTAATACTTGATTCAATTCCATAAACATCTGAATTTCTTCCAAATTTCAAATAAAAATATTGTCATATTGTCCTTTTTTTCAGAAAACAAAACATGCTTTGTTATTGGTTGTGATTAAAAATAATGAGTTATTCCACCAAGTATTGCTTCACTAGTGTTGCGTAGTCTAAAAAAACGAATATAGATGGCTCTAAGTAACAGCTTTGTACTGCAAATGACAACAAAAAAGCCATAATATCAGCAGGTTTGTTTTCCCCCCAACAAATTAGTGATACGGCTCACCATGTTCACAGTGTCGCATATACAACACAGTCTCTGAAATCGGACAATGGGGTATTGATAAGACCCAAGGGTCCCATTCTGAAGGAAATGGAAGTCAGTTTTGTAACTACTGTATCTAAAAGGGTTCAAAGAGAGAACAGAAGTAACTGCTTGTGGGAACTGAACCATTGAGCCCATGGGAAAGGGGAGGATTTTGAGCGTCTCTCCATTGTTTTGGTGGCTGATGGGAATCTACAGTGAATAATGATGCTGTAATTGTGCAGGGAGGTTGTACACATCCTGACTGAGGGGCTGAGAGAAGCCGGCAGGCGTCGTTCCTTCTTCCTATCACTCAGGAACAATAGAGCTGTTTGTCCTATGGGACAAACTAGCACCTTTCCAGCACCAAACCTACAATCTTCTACCTGGTTAGGCACAAACAATCCAGAGACATATCCTTTCTAATACAACTACTGGATGTTCGGGAACACGAGTCCTCGTACAAACACATCAGGGTGTTTCACCCACACATACAGTATAGAACAGAGATTCTGGTAAGTCTTATAATTATATTATGCTCTTTATATATATATATATATATATATATATATATATATATATATATATATATATATATATATATATATACATACACACTCACAGGCCACTTTATTAGGTACACCTTAATAGTACTCTGTTGGACCACTTTTGTCTTCAGAACTGCCTTAGTCCTTCATAGCATAGATTCAACAAGGTATTGGAAATATTCCTCAGAGATTTTGGTCCATATTGACATGATAGCATCACAGAGTTGCTGCAGATTTGTCGGCTGCACATCCATGATGCAAATCTTCTGTTCGACCACATCCCAAAGATGCTCTATTGGATTGACATCTGGTGAATGTGGAGGTCATTTGAGTACAGTGAACTCATTGTCATATTCAAGAAACCAGTCTGAGATGATTCACGCTTTATGACATGGCGCGTTTTCCTGCTGAAAGTAGCCATCAGAAGATGGGTATACTGTGGTCATAAAGAGATGGACATGATCAGAAACAATACTCAGGTAGGCTGTGGCATTGACTCAATTGGTACTATAGGGCCCAAAGTGTGCCAAGAAAATATCCCCCACACAATTACACCACCACCACCAGTCTGAACCGTTGATACAAGGCAGGACGGATCCATGCTTTCATGTTGTTGACGCCAAATTTTGACCCTACCTTCTAAATGTCGCAGCAGACTTTCAGTGAGGAGACAGAAAACTTCAACAAATTTCATAAACATATCTCAAAAATTATTTGAATTCAGAAGACAAAGATCAGATGTGTTTTGAGTTTGGAACGCATGATTGTGATTAAATGACAGAATTCTAAAACATAAATATTTATATCATCAATTTGCCCACTTTCATAATGTTCCAAAGCTGTATTTAATTTTTATTTTAATTATTATTAATATTATTATGCAAGATTTGAAAACAGTATCAGGATATAACAATCATGTGATCCCAATCATGAAAAATTAAAGGTATACTTTACTCCAAAATGAAAATTTTCATCACCTTTGGCTTGTTCTAAACTAGTTGGAGGTATTTATGTACATTTATGTACATATATATATATATATATATATATGATGATGGGAATCTACAGTGAATAATGATGCTGTAATTGTGCAGGGAGGTTGTACACATCCTGACTGAGGGGCTGAGAGAAGCCGGCAGGCGTCGTTCCTTCTTCCTATCACTCAGGAACAATAGAGCTGTTTGTCCTATGGGACAAACTAGCACCTTTCCAGCACCAAACCCACGGTCTTCTACCTGGTTAGGCACAAACAATCCAGAGACATATCCTTTCTAATACAACTACTGGATGTTCGGGAACACGAGTCCTCGTACAAACACATCAGGGTGTTTCACCCACACATACAGTATAGAACAGAGATTCTGGTAAGTCTGTATAATGAAAGAGAAATTAACTTTGGAGAGGATGTTTCGAACACAGTCTGAGCAATTACAATGATTGCTTTCGCTGGAAAACTAAACATTATTTTAGAACAGGATGACCCAAACTGTCCTCTCCAGAGTCTATTTTGGTCAATTACAGCACACTTGAGGATTCACAGGTCAAATGTTTTTGTTAAATTTTTTAGATAGAAAAACTTAAGATGACAGATGGTGCAAAACCAGTTTCAAAATCCAAATGAGCCTCAAGATGACTTCAAATAATTAAAAAATTATTTATAAGCTATTATATAAGCTATTGTTATACAGTAAAACATAAAGTGGAAGATTTTAAAATGACAGTTCACCCAAAAATGAACATTTGCTATTTATTTATTCACCCTCAAGCCATCCAAGAAGAATGTGACTTTCTTTTTAACTCCAAATGTGGTCCTTGGGGGTTCATGATAGTCCAGAAAGAAATGAAAATAAGTATCGAACACGTCATGATTTTTTCTGGTGATTTCATTTCTAAAGAAGCTGTTGACATGAAACTGCTATAGATTTTGGTAAAAACTCAAACAATCCAAACATATAAATACATAAATATTTAGTATAACATTTCATTTAATATATAAGATTTTTAAAATGGATAACAGCAATGGAACGACAAAAGGAAATACTACTGAACTACTAAATTGTATTTAATACTTTCATTCATTCATTCATTTTCTTGTCGGCTTTGTCCCTTGCGGGGTCGCCACAGCGGAATGAACCGCCAACTTATCCAGCACGATTCTACGCAGCGGATGCCCTTCCAGCCGCAACCCATCTCTGGGAACTTCCACACACACATTCACACTCATACACTACGGACAATTTAGCTTACCCAATTCACCTGTACTGCATGTCTTTGGACTGTGGGGGAAACCGGAGCACCCGGAGGAAACCCACGCGAACCCAGGGAGAACATGCAAACTCCACACAGAAACGCCAACTGACCCAGCCCAGCCGAGGTTCGAACCTGCGACCCAGCGACGTTCTTGCTGTGAGGCAACAGCACTACCTACTGCGCCACTGGGTTGCCCGTATTTAATACTTATAAACTGCTTTTTTTTTCTTGGTAATGACAGCTTCAAGACCCCTCTTGTATGGAGAATGGAGTCACATGCATTGCTCAGGTGTGATTGTTTTCCTATAGATTTCAACAGAGTCTTCAAATTTTGATGGTTCTGTTTTTCTCCTCTGTCAACTCTGATCTAGTTCTTATTTTCTATTGGATTCAGATCTGGCTGGGCCTTTCTAGCAGCTTTATTTTCTTTTCTGAAACCAGTTGAGAGTTTTGTTGTCTGCGTTTGGGATCATTGTCTTGCTGAAATGTCCACCTTGGTTTCATTTTCATCATCTGGTAATGTAGGTATTGGGACTGAAGCAGCTAATATTTATTTGTTGGCGAATAACTAGAGAGATTTCAGCTGCTGTCTGGGCTTTCCATGTCTTTTTTTGCCTCCTTTTTTTCATGTGTTCTCGTGTCATTTTATTTTATCAAACATAACTTAATTTCTAAACTAATTGGTTTTGATTTTGCTGTACATTTGGATGGATTACTTTGGTGGAAATTTCAAGTCAACAGCAACTTCAAAAATGGTGACTTGTTCAATACTTATTTTACCTGCTGTACTGTATAATGGCAAAACAAAATTAGCTTCTGATGATCGATCAAGATATTATGAAGTGAAATAATCAGTTTCATTCATTCATTTTCTTTTCGGCTTAGTGCTTTTATTAATTTGGGGTCGCCACAGCGGAATGAACCGCCAACTTATCCAGCATATTATTTTACACAGCGGATGCCATTCCAGCCGCAACCCATCACTAGGAAACATCCATACTCACATTCACACACACTCATACACTATGGTCAATTTCATCTTACCCAATTCACCTGTACCACATGTCTTTGGACTGTGGGGGAAACCGGAGCACCTGGAGGAAACCCACGCGAACACGAGGAGAACATGCAAACTCCACATAGAAATGCCAACTGACCCAGCCGAGGCTTGAAAATAATCAGTTTGTTAAAATTAATTATTAATACATTAACAATATTGTCTTTACTGACACAATGGCTCAGTAGTTAGCACTGTCATCTCACAGCAAGAAGGTCACTGGTTCGAGCCCTGGCTGGACCAGTTGGCATTTCTGTGTGGAGTTTGCATGTTCTCCCCATGTTGGCGTGGGTTTCCTCCGGTTTCCCCCACAGTCCAAATACATATGCTAGAGGTGAATTGAATAAACTAAATTGACAATAGTGTATGTGTGTGTGAATGTGAGGGTGTATGGGTGTTTCCCAGTACTGGGTTGCAGCTGGAAGGGCATCCGCTGTATAAAACACATGCTAGATAAATTGGCGGTTCATTCTGCTGTGGCGACCGCCAATGAAAAAAGGGTCTAAGCTGAAGGAAAATGAATGAATGAATATTGTCTTTAATCTGCAGCATTGGCAAACAGCCATGAGTACAAGCCTCTTGGCGTATAATGACACAAACATGATCTGACAGCAGATATACAATGTATATTACCAAAATTGTTTCTAGTTATCCAAATTATATCAGGAAGAAATGGGCTGAATTATTGTCGCAAGGCTTTGAAGTCTATAAATTTGAGAGCCACTGCTTTAAAGTGACATTAACACACAATTCCCCCTAAAACCAGAATAGAAAAACCCAGCAGAATCTGCTGAACAAAACTCCCATTGAGTTTACAGTGACGTAAAGGTTTTAGTGGCGACTTGAAGCCATTCACTAAGCTCAACAGGAATATTGCTTCAAATATAACCTTTTATAGAAAACTGTTTTGAGCAGACAAACCGGCGGTGCCTGGTTTTAGCATGTATGCACTTTGCTGATGCACATCTAGATCAGCACTCATAAAGTGTCACTGGCTTGTTGGCAGCAGTGAAGCACAACTTATGCTGGAAAATGTTAGGGTTACCTTTATTAAGTACACTCTGGTGATTTGTGAAGTCTTGTTCTTCTGGTCTCTATTAATCAAGCTGTGTGCTGAAAGAAAAAGTATGTGCAGCAAAGAAAAAAGCCAATGCATCTGTTCTACAAAATCATATAAGGTAATGTAAATGCACTACTTAGGCTACGTTTTCACGAGTAAACACTAAAAAAGCTTTTTTGAAAAGTCCCACATTGTTAAAATTAATTTAGGATCCAAGATTATGTATCGTTGTAAAAAACACTGCATGCCTGTGCACATGTGGTACTGTAGTCCAGGGGTTACCAAACTTTTCAGCCTGTGACCCCCAAAATAACAATGCCAGTGACTCGGGAGCCCCAATAACCTCTTAGGTGGTTATAAAAATACAAACCTTGCGAACGCAAAACAGCTCACACACATACACCAATAGGTCCAAATCTAAAATTTGATTAATTTTAAAGAACGCCACTTGGAGGTTATCCTCCATGTACAGTTGTGGCCTGTATTTAATTTTAATGTATGCGAGTGCCGTAAAGGTGTCGGAAAGTTTACACTGATGCCATGAAATAAATCTGCTGCCTCTGACCCTATTGCTGTGTCTTTAATCATAATGAGACTCCAGGGATTGCAATCTAATGAAAAAAATGCAGCATTATGCATATAGACAAAATATGCTCATTCTAAGAGTTACATAAAATGAATTTCATGTCATCCCATATTATGATCTTTTACCTTCTGATAGAATATACAGAACCTTCCGCTGAACGTGGAATAGATTTAAGAACTCTTATCCCAGTGTCAATCAGACTGTTGAACACTGATTGATAGTGTGCATGTTTTTCTTTGAGTAATTCTTTTGCATGTTTGTTTTTTATCATTTCTATTGTGTCAGAACCTGCTGAAGTGCTCTGTGAGTCCACAGAAAATTTCCCCTTGAGGGACAATAAAGTATACAGACAAAGTCAATTGCATATAAACCATCAAGATGTACATACAGTTGAACCCAGAATTATTAGCACCCCTGAATTATTAGCCCCCGTTTATTTTTTCCCCCAAATTTCTGTTTAACGGAGAGAACACATTTCTAAACGTAATAGCTTTAATAACTTATCTCTAATAACTGATTGATTTTATCTTTGCCATGATGACAGTAAATAATATTTTACTAGATATTTTTCAAGACACTTCTAAACAGCTTAAAGTGACATTTAAAGGCTTAACTAAGGTAATTAGGTTAACTAGGCAGGTTAGGGTAATTAGGCAAGTTATTGTACAACGATGGTTTGTTCTGTAGACTATCGAAAAAAAAAATTAGCTTAAAGGGGCTAATAATTATGACCTTAAAATGAATTTTAAAAAAATTAAAAACTTCTTTTATTCTAGCCAAAATAAAACAAATAAGGCTTTCTCCAGAAGAAAAAATATTATCAGACATACTGTGAAAATTTCCTTGCCCTGTTAAACATTTGGGAAACATTTAAAAAAGAAAAAAAAAATTCAAAGGGGGGCTAATAATTCTGTCTTCAACTGTATATAACTTCAGAATTGTTATTGTTTACTTTTTTATTGTTTATTCATTCACTCATTTTCTTTTCGGCTTAGTCCCTTTATTAAAAAGGGGTTGCCACAACGGAATGAACCGCCAACTTATCCAGCTTATGTTTTACGCAGCGGATGCCCTTCCAGCCGCAACCCATCACTGGGAAACATCCACACACACTCATTCACACACATACACTATGGACAATTTTTGCTTACTCAATTCACCTGTACCGCATGTCTTTGGACTTGTGGGGGAAACCGGAGCACCCAGAGGAAACCCACGCGAACACGGGGAAACGTGCAAACTTCACACAGAAACGCCAAATGACCCAGCCGAGGCTCAACCTTCTTGCTGTGAGGCGAACGTGCTACCCACCGTGCCAGGCTTTTTTTTATTGTTTATTAATATTTAAATATTACTTAATTTTCCACTTATTAAAAATGTTTTTCTGTGTTCGTGTGTTGATTTGACATGTATAGTTAGGGGTCAGTAGGATTTTAAAATGTTTTAAAATAAGCTTCTCCTGCTAACCAAAGCTGCATTTATTTAATCAGAAATGGAGTACAAATTGTAAAATGACATTGCACTGTAACATATCTGTTAAAAAGCATTTTATGATTTAATTTAATAATTTATTCCATTAATTTTGAAGATGAATCTTCAGCTTCATTACTCCAGTCTTCAGTCACATGATCCTTCAGAAATCATTCTAATATTAATTATTACTATTATTATTATTATTATAAATATTATTATTATTAATAGCAATAAATGCAATATTGACTGGAGTAATAAATTCATTTGAAACTACATACAATAAGTAGTTATTTAAAATTGTATTAAATATTTAACAATTTAACCTTTTTTTTTTTTACATTTAATAAATGCCAACTTGATGAACAAAATCACTTTCTTTCTTTAAAAAAAACTGACCCAAAACTTTTGACTGCAGTGCATATGTATATACACTAACTCAAAACTTTTATGGTTTACTTTTTATTGTTTATTTTTAATTATTACTTTATTTTCCACTTATTTAAATGTCCTTCTGTGTTCATGTGTTGATATGCATGTATACACATACTCTGCGCTCCTGAAAGAATTACCACAAGAATTCCTTTTGTGTTTGCGCACACTTGGCTAATAAAGCTTATGCTGATTATGAGAAATACACATGTGCAGGATATCATAGCTTTCACAAAATTACATTTTTTTTTTGTTCACGTGGAAACGACAAGCATTTTCAGGCCATCAAAATGCAGTTGTTGTGTGAGCATACCCATGAAGAACTATTTATTTATTAATTTATTATCAATAACAAACAGGGAGATCTGATGAAAAAAATTTATATATACTGCATGTCTGCAGTTTTGTTTTGGGCCACAAGAGGTGCATCAATTACACCTAACTTCAAATATTAAAACTTTCAACTTTATATGTAAAATAAAGGTAATTCACGCTTAATTCAAAACTATGATTTTGTGTTTATAAACAATTTTGAACTTAATCTGGAATTTTCTTAAAAATCAGCAGCACTTTCTCAATTCAGTCACAAAAAATAACTCATTATTATTTTACAATTTGGAGTGCACTGCACTGTATAATGCAGATATACTGTAATGTCAAAACTAGGGCCCGTGGGACAAAATTGGCCCATTGTAATCTTTGATTTGGCACACCATCCCATTTGAGAGGAGACTGAGAAGGATGAAAACGGCTGGAGCGAACGACTTACAACACAGAGATCGTCATTTTAAATTTGACGTAATTTGTTTGTTTTATTGCTGAGCCACAAAAAAAAAAAAAAAAAACTTTAATTAAAGGTTTCAATTAAAAGTTATAAATGAATCTGATTTAAACAAATAAAAATTTTAAATGCTGTCACGTGACAGATCGGTAAGCGAATCAAGACAAAAACTAGAGTAATTCTGTTATAAATGAGATATAAATTTCTTTTTACTATAGTAAGTTTATCATAAAATGTAAAAAAAAAAAAAATACTGTACTAGTTATTAGTTAGTTATTAAGTAATTCGTTTTCTACTCATTTTTAAACATTATTAAATAAATTACCCATGGCAACTGTATTTACTTCGGTCCACTAGCCTCAATTAAGTTTGGTTTTTGGCCCTTCATAAGAAAAAGTTTGGGGAACCCTGGTATAAAGCAAGCCATATAAAGCCTGTACTACAATATGAAAGTATCTTAATAATTTAAAAAAGAAATACTAATACTAACAACACAGATTATAAAGATCATGATTTTAACCTCTTAAAGTCAAGTGCTATTTTGAGCTTTCCGCCTGGATTTTGCCTAAACAATATCAAAAGCTTCCTAAATCCACATGCAGAGGTGTAAATGCAAACGGTTGGTATCATTTTGAAGAAAACCCTTTGAATTTTCATAAAACTCTGTTGAAAGTAATTAAAATAATTGTATATAATATATTGTAATAATTGTATATAATATATTGTAATAATATATTCTGTCTGTGCTATAATAAACCCACCAAAGAGGCGTAAACTCAAATTTGAAAGTACCTTTTAGGTTCTGTGTGGTCTAGGTTGCTGTAATTATTTTGTTGGTTCCTGCACATGTCAGTAATCATAGGGGAAAAAATGTCTTGATCTAATAATCTATGCAAAAGTTATTTTATTCCAACTGATGTGAGAACGGAACCACTTATGGGGGTTTCGGGCCAGTACGAACCTTTAAATGTTAAAGAATGCGGAAGTAAATTATGTCATGGGCCCGGTACCGGGTAAACAGAGTTTAGGTTAACTGTAGTTAAATAAAATAAACCAGGGTTTACATTTTTACTACTAAAATTCCATGACTTTCCATGATTTTTTCAAGACTTTCAAGTAAATTTTCATGAACTAATGTTTCATGCAATGTCTACATATGCATGGTAACAAACAATACATGTTAAAATTTATTACAGCATATCGTAAAACACGCAGAAGTCCATTTAGTTTCAATCTATATTTATATCTACGTAAAATTAATTTAGATAATGCTTACACCGCATTAATAATATGAGAGTATGTGATTGGCCAAGGACAGAAAAGAAGTAAATAACCTATATTCAAGTATACAGATATCCGTTTTCCATGACTTTTTCAAAACTTTTCAGTTTTTCCAGAACTTTTCCAGGCCTGGAAAATGCCATGTCAAAATTCCATGACTTTTCCAGGTTTTCCATGACCGTACGAACCCTGATAAACAGACTGTGCTGTGAATTTGAAATTGAGCCAAGAAATGGACACCCAGTCCTATGTATAATTCTGTTGTGTCATGCAACGTGCAAAATTCACTAGTTGGAAAGATCATCCAAGAACCAGCACTAAAAGTAAACCGAGTCTTTACATTTATTACATGAACACAAGGCAGCAGCCTCCCACACACTTCAGCACAAATGTTGGCCAAGGCAATTACCACTGACATTTTAGCTGTAACGATGCTGGGGAAAGCAATATATGCGTAATGAGCTCCATGGTTGATTTTACTGTACTGTAGATGTAAATGGACACAGAATAACTGGTTTAAAATGCTTCCACACACTTGAAAACACGTGTAAAGTTCTCACATAAACTCTGCTTTCAAGCTTTTACTTGTCGCCGTGTTCATTATTACCAATTACCAGAGGACTACAGTGACGACACTCGCCTGAAACATTTTCAGGTCCATCTCAAGTGTTGTCTTGCATAAATGTACTTTTATTCAAGCGGACACAAATTCAACAAAGGTGGTCTTTCTTTGAGCTTTGGTCTCATGAGCATATGACAGGGAGAACGAATGGAAAACTTATTAAAGCTTTCCAAGTTTGGACTTGGGCAATGTAGTCATGTGTCTCTGCATGCCTAAGGGCAGAAGATGAATGCAAGGAAGTCTCAAAGAATAAAAGCTTTAAAATATTCTCTCAGCACTCAAAGTTTCACCAGCTGGCCTGGTAAATATTACAGCAAGACTCCGTATAATTAGGGCAGCATAACAAAGTGGCATAAGAGTGGACGTGAAATCACCCCCCCAAAAAAAACCTTCTCTGTAAAGTTCCTGTCCCCGGAGCCGTGAAGTGTAACAAATGAGCCCAAAGTTTGAGACGTTGTGCATCACTATATGGTAATCAGGATTTCATGACGTTTAATGAAACTTAGCTCTTCACCGCTCGGTTTCTTTCCAGCACTGCTCTCGGTGTGAATTCCAGTTTGTCCTTCAGGCTGAGGACCTGTGTGCTGTCCCGACCGTTCAGTTCTTCTAATTTACGATCCTCCCTTAGTTCTGCAATGCCCCTTTCTTCCCCTGGAGCATTAGGAGTCCCTCTGATAAACCACTCTAGATGGTAGCCAACAGCTCCCACCACAAAGGCCACCGGGAAGGTCACGTAGGGCGCATAAGTGCGCATGGCTGTCCAGAACAATGGCCACATGGTTGCAGGCTCAGAAATGCACCTGAAAACAAAAATCAGACCAAGTTCTGGAAGGTTATTTACATTCAGTGTTGGGGAAAAGGTACTTTAGAAAGTAATGCATTACAATATTGAGTTTCACCACAAAAGTAGTAACTTGTTGCATTATTTAGTTACTTTTTATGGAAAGTAATGCATTACATTACTTTTGCATTACTTCATATTACCTGGCTGAGGCTTCTTTCTTTAATAGAGGAGCCTGCATTTAACGATGCACTGTATAACCTACACCTACATTACCTTTAAAAAAACATTCAAATATTATTTTAGGATAATGTTATCTGAGAACTTCCTGACCCCAGAGCTGTACATGGCGTATATGCAGGTTATTGAAAGTTTAAAGCAATGCATTTTAGGGCTGGGCGATTAATCAAAAGTAATCCAAATCGACATTTATAATCTAAAATCGTTCTAATTTTTTCAGGTCAATTTTTTCCATTACTTTTCCTACCGTTTGTGAAGTCACATGACCTCGCTCTGTTAAGGCTGAATTACACTTATTATATTATGATTTATACTTATTATTTTAATATGATATTATACTTCTGCCAAGGGCGCGTGTACAGTCTAGCGCAGCCTTCGCAAACCCGCACACCACTCAAAAAAAAATGTACATATACGTCACAACAACACGTAGCGCAAGCTTTGTGATTGGTCGGTTTGGTATCGATGATGACGTTGGGTGACGCAGAGAGCCGCATTTCAGGCAATGTGTGTTTTAATTACAGTTGTTCAGCGTTGATGTTCTATAAATAATCATAGATAGTAGATTGTGTGTGTTTCCTTCAATTATTTTATAATCAAGTAATGCACCCTTCATTCAAAAATCTCTTGACTTGTAATATGTGAGCATATTTACTGTACAAAACTTGTCAGTGAACTATGAGGGCAAAAACATAAAATAAATAAATGAAATAATCGTTCATTAATCGTAATCGAGTTAAAATGTTCAAAGAATCGAAATTTAGATTTTAGGCCAAATCGCCGAGCCCTAATGTGTTTGCTGTTTTTGTACTAATTGTCTCAAGTAAAATCACTGTCCACTGAGTCAATCCCCCTCTTCCTTTTCTTCGATGTGTTCAAAATAATGAACACATTTTGTTATTGACTGCGTGATTCATAGTGACTACTTTAATGTTAATTCAGCAATTTATTTTTTAAAAGCTAATTAAACTAAAAAGTAACATTTTATTTATAAGTAATGCATTACTCGTTTCTTAGAAAAGTAATATTATCGCGTAACGTTACTTGTAATGCGTTACCCCAACACTGTTTACATTTGGCAGGAATTATTCTGTGTGCTAAATTAGAGCAAGACACTGTTGGCAAAAACATTCATAGACCAGTCAATTTTAAAATTTTGGGTTTTACAATGTTTTCAGTCTAATGGAAAAAAAACTATCCAAAATACACTTTTAAGTGTTTATTTTAGTGCATTAAATATTTCACTCACAATACGTGATGTTAAACATGTTTTTTTCTCCTGCACTTAGCAACAAATACACCAAATGTCATACTTTTATTCACATCTCTTCTTGCTACTATTGTTGTCGTTTTAGACAAGTAGGACTTGCACTGAAAGAAAGGGTAAACACAAATTTTGTTGTATTTTGTACAATTACAAAAAATATTATTCATTCAGGCAACACGGTGGCGCAGTGGGTAGCACAATTGCCTCACAGCAAGGAGGTTGCTGGTTCGAGCCCCGGCTGGGTCAGTTGGCATTTCTGTGTGGAGTTTGCATGTTCTCCTAGCGTTGGCGTGGGTTTCCTCCGAATGCTCTGGTTTCCCCCACAAGTCCAAAAATGCGCTATAGGTGAATCGGGTAAGCCAAAACAATTAATTCATTCATACATTCATTTTCTTTTCAGCTTAGTCCCTGTATTAATCTGGGGTCGCTACAGCAGAATGAACTGACAACTTATGCAGCACATGTTTTACAGTTACACAATGGATGCAACCAATCACTGGGAAACAATTTAGCTAACCCAACTCCCCTATAGCACAAGTCTTTGAACTGTGGGGGAAACCGGAACACCCGGGGGAAACCCACGCCAACACGGAGAGCACATGCAAACTCCACACAGAAATGCCAACTGACCCAGCCGAGGCTCGAACCAGCGACCTTCTTGCTGTGTGGTGACAACGCTACCCACTGCGCCACCGCGCTGCCCTGCTATAGACAAATTGAATAAGCTAAAGTGGCGTATAGTAGTGTATGTGTGTGAATACAAGATAGTGTATGGGTGTTTCCCAGTGCTGGGTTGCAGCTGGAAATGCATTCGCTGTGTAAAACATATGCTGGATAAGTTGGTGGTTCATTCCGCAGTGGCGACCCCTGATTAATAAAGGGACTAAGCCGAAAAGAAAATGAATGAATGATTAATGATGGAGTGATGAAATGAGATTCACTCAAATATTAGGAAAAATACTAAAATATTTTCTGAACTTATTAAATGTTCATATTTTTACACAATACATGCAAATTAGAGCATATCTAGTGAAAGAATGCCTCGATTACATATTTAAGAACAGTTTTAGAATCCTTGTCATACAAAGAAATAATGTTTGCAATACTTACTGTAATGAACTGTAATGAACAATGAACTGTGGGAAGTGTGGCGTTTATTATATTTCCCCTCGTCACATTCTGTACATTTTACATTAAACTTTAACAAAAAAGACACGTTTTATGATTAGCTAATTAAACAACACTGTCATAATTTTGTAGAATTAATTAAATGACACTGGAAGTAATTGTGCATTCGTCTTTAAAGAATCACGTAACAGGCACAAGGGTACTGGTGTCAAAACATGAGGCGCAGCAAATATACATTAATACGAAATATGTTCACTTAGATATGCTTCTAAAGCTGAACCGAATAACCTGCTGACTATTTAGTGTGTCATGTTTTAAACATTTATCAAATCATTAGCGCGTGCGTTTATAAAATCCCATGACTGTACGTACCTCTATCGCTAGGTGCCTCTACTTCCTGCCTCTTTGCGTCACAGTAAGCAACGATGTGATTGGCTATTTCTGCATGTCAGAATGACGTTTTTAAGTGTCATTCGTTCAGGGACAGAGACAGAAAAAAAAGTTTCATACAGGATGTCCTGTTAAAACAATACTGACACCTAGTGACCGAAGTTGAAAAGGCCTGAGCATTTGTCAAGAAATTTAGTTTGAATAATAACATTACAATAATGATGATAACAGTGTTATCATAATTATTCAAATTATTATAGGTAGTAGTATTACTAGTTTTATTTCTAATATTGTATAATAATTGTAAACAAAACCGCAACAGAAAAAATAAATGTATGACTGGGTTAAGGAGAGCATAAACACAAAAATAATAAAGCAATTGGTTTTGGGTCAGAAAACTAAACAAATTGGCATAATAATAATAATAATAATAATACTAATAATGACAACAACAACAATCCTACTACTATTACTAACACTAGTAATAATGATAACTATAAATATTGTGCTTATACACTTACCGGCCACTTAGGTACACCTTACTAGTACCAGGTTGGACCCCTTTTGCCTTCAGAACTGCCTTAACCCTTCGTGGCATAGATTCAACAAGGTACTGGAAATATTCCTCAGAGATTTTGCTCCATATTGACATGATAGCAACATGAAGTGTCTGCAGACATCAAAGATGCGAATCTCCCGTACCACCACATCCCACATGTGCTCCATCGGATTGGATTCTGGTGACTGTGGAGGCTATTTGAGTAAAGTGAACTCACTGTCATGTTCAAGAAACCAGTGTGTGATGATTATCGCTTCATGACATAGCGCGTTATCCTACTGGAAGTAGCCATCAGAAGATGGGCACACTGTGGTCATAAAGGCATGGACAACACTCAGGTAGGCTGTGGCATTGACACAATGCTCAATTGGTAGTAATGGGTTTAAAGTCAACCAAGAAAATATCCCTCACACCATTATACTGTCGTTGATACAAGGAAGAATGGATCCATGCTTTCTTGTTGTTGATGCCCAATTCTGACCCTACCATCTGCATGTTGCAGCAGAAATCGACTCATCAGACCAGGCAACGTTTCTCCAATCTTCTATTGTCCAGTTTTGGTAAGCCTGTGCGAATTGTAGCCTCAGTATCCTGTTCTTAGCTGACAGGAGTGGCACCAGGTGTCGTCTTTTGCTGCTGTAGCCCATCTGCCACAAGGTTGGACGTGTTGTGCATTCCGATGTGATCTTCTGCATACCTCAGTTGCAATGAGTGGTTATTTGAGTTACTGTTGCCTTTCTTTCAGCTGGAACCAGTCTGGCCATTCTCCTCTGACCTCAGGCATCAACAAGGCATTTGCGCCCACAGAACTGCCGCTCACTGGATTTTTTCAGACCATTCATTGTAAACGCTAGAGATGGTTGTGCATGAAAATCCCAGTAGATCAGCAGCTTCTGAAATACTCAGACCAGCCCGTCTGGCACCAACAACCATGCCACGTTCAAAGTCACTTAAATCACCTTTCTTCACCATTCTGATGCTTAATTCGAACTGCAGCAGATCGTCTTGACCATGTCTACATGCCTAAATGCATTGAATTGCTGCCATGTGATTGGCTGATTAGAAATTTGCGTTAACGAGCAGTTGGACAGGTGTACCTAATAAAGTGGCTGGTGAGTGTATGTATGCTACAATATAATATCAACAGACACCATTTTAAAATATATAATTTTTTATTTTAAACATGAACAAAAGTGAGAAAAGTATAAAAAAAATTAAAAACTCAAACAAATACAAGAAATGAATTTATTTTATTTTATTTTAATTAGAGGCAAAACATTAGGAAAAAGCAAAATCAATATATGGGGAGAGGGGACGAGAATATGCATAAATAAGAAGCTTTGGAAAGGTAAAGCTAAGCAAAGCTGCCTTTCAACCATTAATATTAATTTGCGTAATTTTGCATATTTAAAAAGCACAGAAATATTCATTATAACAAAATAATAAAAATAAAAATATTCATACTTTTCAAGACAAACTCTGATTAATTGGTAAACAGTGCTTGCTGCATAGCTAATGGCATTTTATTCACATGCACCACTGATATTTTTGGCAATAGTTTACTCTTAAATTACTGTATTAGATCTGTTTAAAGCAGATATCATAACAGTCATCTCTTGCAATAAGTGCTAGTTACATGCTAAGCTAATTGGCAAAGTTGAATGAACACAGTTTTCAGCTCAGAAAGGCACTGCTGAGGGTATAAAGTGTGGTGCCACTCATTCATTCATTCAGGTTCAAGCGTCTGGATTGTTTTACATGAGTCTGGTAATGGCACTGGCCAGAAAGTCTTCATAACTCATCTTCACGTTGCCTGTCATGCCGGTGTCTTTCTCTCTGAAGGCCTGGGTCATGCTCTGGAGCTGCGTACACACCTGAATGAAGCCGTCCAGCTGGAGAACGCTGGTCCCACCCCGCACAGAGTAACGGTTCATCAGCTCCTGAATGAACTGAGGACTCAGATTGTAGCCCATCTGAGATAATGCTGCAAAAAAGACAGTGGGAAATGGGATCAGTGTGACTTCTTTTAGTCGACTCTGTGAATTTGATCAATTATAATGTATACAGACGTTATAAATCAGAAAACATGATTCAATTTTCAAATGTTTTCTATTTCAATAGTATGTTTTTAAATTATATCTATGTATGTGATTTAAAGATGAATTTACAGCCACTATTACTTTATTCTTTAGTGTTAGAAATTACTTTAATATGCTGATTTGCTCCTCAAAAAAACATGTATTTATGTATTATTATTTCTGAAATAAGCTTGGGGAAAGTTTTACAAGGAGCAAACGAAAATTCGACCATCATTTACACATTTTTTTCCAAGCATGTATTAATTATTTTATCCTGGTATGGATGTCAATGACCATCTTTTCAAACATTCTTTAAAATTTCTTCTTCTGTGTTAAAAATACAAAAACAAAAAAACAAACAAACTTTGGAACCACTTCAGGTGGTAAGTAAATGGAGTGCATTGTAATTTCTAAGTGAACTATCCCTTTTTTTTAAAGTTGTCCTCTAAAAGAAAATTGTGATGCAGTTTTTTTTTAAAGATCCTTCAATAAATAAGACATATTTTTCAACATTATAAATATTTCTGCTAAATGTTAAATTGAATGCATTCTTGCTTATTTCTTTCTTTCATTTAAATTCCTGCAAGAGAGCGACTACATTACGGCAGGTTATTTTAAGAGCAATTTCTCATGACGTCTCAACAATAAAATTGCACGGGATTAGATGGAAAAAAAATTCACAGAAGTAAACACAAGCTTAGCAACTGCCTTTTTCCAAGCTTGTTTTTGTGACTACTACATCTTAAGTGTTTATGTGACCAAAATAAACAAGAACTAAATAATATAAAATATAAAGTAAATATTTAATTAAAGCAATTCTTGCTCATTTCTTTCTTTCTTTCAAATAAAAATTCCAAATTGACAAAAACTAAATATTATAAAATATAAAAATAAACAAAATATAAATCGCCTAAATATTACATTGAAGGCATTCTTGCTCTTTTCTTTCTTTCTTTAAAATAAAATAAAAATTCCAGATTGACAAAAACTAAATATTCTAAAATATATAAATATAAACTAAATATACTGCTCAAAAAATAAAGGGAACACTTAAAGTTACATTGTGTTAAGTGTTCCCTTTATTTTTTTAGCAGTTTATAAATCTGCTAAATATTATATTGAAGCAATTCTTGCTAATTTCTTTCTTTCTTTCTTTAAAAATACAAAAAGAGATTGACAAAAACACATCTTAACACCAGATGCAAACAGGTTCGTGCATCTTATTGCAAAATAAAGGACTTATTCCCACAAAATACAAAATCTAAATGTGTTTTTATCTCCACAGGTCCCACTCACAGTTATTTTTTTTGCACAGTTTTTATCAACACTGTCACTCAGCAGTAATCGTCCATGCACTTTCAGGCCTATTCACATCTCTATTGTGGCTTCAACTATCGCAGCAGATGAAATATTGCTCCAGCTGTCGTGAATAGCCTTGTTCATTCAAAATCAATGAGTATAAAAAAGGCACTGCAACACAGCGGCTAGGAGTTTTGAGGTTATTTTAGGAGCAATTTCTCATGACGTTTCAACAATAAAATTGTGCAGGATTAGATGGAAAAAGAATTTCACAGAAGAAAACATGAGCTGAGCAACTGCCTCTTTCCTTTTAAACTTGTTTATGCAACTGCTAAATCTTGAATGTTTGTGTGACCTAACCTTTTTATATTAAAACACATTTGTTGTTGTTTTTTCCTGTGAAATTTGACTAATCACGGATAATTGTAATTATGTTTTGTCTATTGAGCAAATCCCTAGAGCAGTAAACAGAAACACTGTAATCTTCAAATAGATATGTGAAATGCTATGTGAATTATCTTTGAGGAAAACGTACAGAAAAACAGTTGATGAAAGCAGCAAAAACTTCCTGTGTTTAGATTGAGGTTATGATTAGTTCACTGATCAAGCCTTGTTACTATAGCACAGCAAAAGTCAACAACAGAATTCATTGCATGCAAAAATTGCTTGATTAAAGATGCACTGCATGTAAATAAAACAAGTGAATTTATAAGGAATTACAACAAATGACATGGTACAAATTACAATATAAGATAATTATAAATTATAATAATGATAATTTGACAGTTTGTAGTATACATTGTTGATTTACATTATTTAGATATAGCAGAATTAAGATTATTATATTACAGTGTTCAGTATAAATGAACATTTATATTTTTATCCATTTCTCAGTGAATATAGGTAATATATGATGCATATATATATATTGATGCATTTGAACAAAACTAATTTATTAAACAGGTATATTTATTAAACTAACATTTAAGTCACCAAACATCTTTAGAAAAAGAAAGATAATACATGGGTGGCATGGTGGCTCAGTGGTTAGCACTGTCACCTCACAGCAAGAAGGTCACTGAGTCCCAGCTGGGCCAGTTGGCATTTCTGTGTGGAGTTTGCATGTTCTCCCCATGTTCACGTGGGTTTCCTCCGGGTCCTACGGTTTCCCCCATAGTCCAAAGACATGCACTAAAAGTGAACTGGGTAAACAAAAATTGTCTGTAGTGTATAAGTTGTTTTTAAATATATATATATATATATATATATATATATATATATATATATATATATATATATATATATATATATATATATATATATATATATATATATATATATAATAATATTCTTCACTAAGATTTAAATTTGGGTGTACTCATTTTTGGACTGTTATCGCAAGTCATTTTCTTAGATTAGCTCCAGATTTGACTTTAGTACTGATTAATCTACGCACAAATATTAGGCCTGCACGATTAATAATTTTTCAACCGAAATCGTAATTTGAAAAGGTGCGATTTTCCAATAGTAAAAGCTGAGATTATTTTGATTATTACTATGGCGAGGGAGGCGAGCGCGAGTAGCCTAATTAAAATGCTCCAACTACTTAAAAAGCAGACAACTGTTACAGAAGAACCCATGAGCCCCTATTTCACTGCTACGGATGGAGAAAATGAAAGCTGTTAACTCTCTCTCTCTTTATATATAATTATATTATTATAGATATACTTATAAATTATACATTTTAATACAAGAGGTCTTGTGCTGTTAAGTAAAATCTAAAACTGTGTATGGAAAGCACTGTCAGTGCACCGTTAATGTCATAAAGATTAATGTGAAAAACGTAAAACAATCTAAATTTAAAGGTTTTATATATCTATATATAAGATTTTATATATAATTTCTTTAACTGAATTTAAAATACTGTAGATATTTTCTTAATTTATCATGACAACTTTATTGGAAAAAATTGTATTAAATAAACAGAAGTAAAGTGTAGCGTACTTTGTGATTATGTTTAGTCTTTCTTTGGTGCAATTAAAACCATCACATCAAACCTGCAGCTCTTTTATGAAATTATAGTAAATCGCATTTTAAAATTGCAAATTTGATCAGATAAATTGCAATTACATTTTTTCTCCATATCGTGCAGCCCTAAAAATTATATTATTGTAAAGCATCCTATTAAATATTCATTTAAAGGATAGATTTTTGAGGGGTCATACTCATATACGCGGATCACCATATTATATTATATTCATTCATTCATTTTCTTTTCAGCTTAGTCCCATTATTAATCAGGGGTCGCCACAGTGGAATGAACTGCCAGCTTACTTATCCAGCACATGTTTTACGCAGCGGATGCCCTTCCAACCACAACCCAACACTGGGAAACACCCACAAATTCTCGCACACACTCACTACGGCCAATTTAGCTCATTCAAACTGTCTTTGGACCCCATGTCTTTGGACTGTGGGGGAAATATATTATATTATATTAAAATTAATGCTTTTAAAATATTTCTTCTCCACATCAAGCCTGAATATATTTCATTAAAAATACAATAAAGCAGTTATATTGTAAAATATTAGATTTGATTGTAATTACTCCAGTGTTTTAAAGCTGCATTTTCAGCTAAATTACTTCTAAAAAGTTAAAAAACTTAATTCGAAATAACTTGAACCATTTATCAAAGAATGCTGAGCAAAAAACTTTATCAGAGTCTCCACAAAAACATAAGATCCTTATGATTTTGTGGAGAAGTTTACTTTTTAGAATTTATTAACATAACCATTTTAATGAAGAACAAAATTGTTATTTTAAATATAATATAATATAATATAATATAATATAATATAATATAATATATAATGACCAGTCAATTTCCCCTACCACTGTCAAGTATGTCAAGCCAGTGCATTTGGCCCCTGAACACAGAATAGCAAGGCGATGTTGGAATCTGTGATTACTTGCTATAACTGTCGTCATAACAGTGTGAACATGTGTCCATAACAGCAAACAGTCATCTCTCCTGACCTCTAAGCAGACTCACCCTGGTGCATCTCATTGGTGTTAATTGATCCAGATCGGTCACGGTCGAACTGCTGGAACGCTGCCCTCCACTGCTGCAGAAACGTCCACAATGCGGAGAAACCAAACACATCCACACGGCCCGATTTAGTCTTGTCAAACATATCTGGAAATGAAGACAAAGCACAGATTCCTACTTCAATTTCCTTTGGCGGGCGTCATCAGATGACTTCTATTTTTGCATTGTTTGCTTGACATTGCGGTGCTCTAAATTCAGTTATATGGGGATTTAAGCATCCACTCGATAATGTAACTGCTGTCAGGAGGTTTATGTTAACAACGGAGGCACTCACTGAGCATCATAATGCAGGTTTCGTCATTGAAAGAGGAGTTGTTGAAGTTCATGAGTGCCTGCTTCAGTTCTTTCGCATTAATGTAGCCACTCTGGTCTGAATCTACTGTGGAAAACCACTGGTAGGCTTCAGGGTTCACACCGGGTGGAATGTTACCTGCAATAGGGGGATAAAAAGGGTTATGTTAGTGAGTCTGATTCATTTATTTAAGGTAAATTTGCCCATTCAGAACATTTAAATTGAATTAATGAAACCATGCATTAATAAAACCAAAAAAAGAACTACATTAGTAAGTCTGGTTCATATTTTTCCATTAATTGAAGGTAAATTAGCCCATTCAGTACGTTTAAATTGAATTAATCAAACCATGCATTAATGAAACCAAAAAAGGATTACATTAGTGAGTCCGATTCATTTTAGTCATTAATTTAACGCAAATTAATTTAAAACTTTTAAATAAAATTTATGAAACCAAAAAAGACTACATTAATGAGTCTGATTCATTTTTATTCATTCATTTAAGGTAAATTAGTCCATTCAATTTTTTAAAATTGAATTAATGAAACCATGGATTAATACAAACAAAAAAGGACTACTTTAGTAGGTCTTGTTAATTTTTATTTATTAATTTAAGTTAAATCAGACCATTTATGAAACCATGCATTAGTGAAACCAAACAAGGACTACATTAGTAAGTCTGGTTCATTTTTATTCATTAATTTAAGGCAAATTAGTTAGTTCAAAACTTTTAAATTGAATCAACAAAACCATTTTCTTTCATTTTAGAATACTAATACACTAATACATTATTTAGAGAATCATCAGCTGCGTCCCAAATGGCACACTATACAATGATGTACTTGCACACTCAACAGCATAGTATATGTATGTAGTGTTGTCCCAAATGAAACACTAACGTTTTTATACTAAGCAGAATTTCAAACCGTTTCCCTGATGACGTTTGCCAAATCAGTGAAATAAATGACCAAACTACCAAATAATCCCTGCCATGAGTATAACCGCATTCACCATCGGGAGGCAGTATAATCACTCTCGTAGGAGAATCTTGCTTTCTCAATGTAAAATAAATAATCCAAAATCAGTGCCTGAAAGCTCCACCCCTTCCGCTACGTGAGCAAAGCAGCGGCTGTTGAGTGTGTGAAGTATCCAATAATCCACACTTCATTTTAATGGTGCATCATCCGGGTATGTAAAGTGCACCTATTATTTTGAGAGTTTTCAGTGTGAATGCAGTACTTACACTATTTATACTACAAAATGGTGTAGAACTGCATAAGTATTTGGGATGCACCTATATTTCATTAGTTTATTGACAGTTTAACTTAAAGGGCACCTATTTTACCCCTTTTTCAACATTTAAGATAAGTCTTTTGGTTTAAGTTAAGAAAGAAAGAAAGAAAGAAAGAAAGAAAGAAAGAAAGAAAGAAAGAAAGAAAGAAAGAAAGAAAGAAAGAATAAAGTGTGGTTTGAAATTATAATTATCATTATTTACTTATATATAAATTGTTTTAGTCTGATGGGACTTGTAAGTGTTTCGAACTGAAGCACATTAGTGTACATCTGTGTTA
Organism: Danio kyathit; assembly: GCA_903798195.1. NCBI lineage: Eukaryota > Metazoa > Chordata > Actinopteri > Cypriniformes > Danionidae > Danio > Danio kyathit. The sequence goes on along the minus strand of LR812537.1, from coordinate 44,792,537 downwards.
ATTTAATATAGCATTATTTTAATATTTGTTTGAATTAACTAGCATGCTTTTACATTTTAATTTTGATTTTAAAAAATATATTGTTTTGGTTATTATATTTATTTTATTTACATTTAGTTTGAATATGTCTATATAGTTCATTACTTTATATAGGTACTTTTAGTTTTAGTTTAAATACTAAATTACTATATTTCAACAAATTAAATAAAAAAAAATGATAAATGATGGACAGAACAAAAGATAAATAGACAGATAAGTTTAGTTTAAAAAAAATAATAACCCTGGTGTATATAGCTGGAACTAAATTAGCTCATTTATATTCACGTGACATCTCTTATATACTGAATAGAGCTGTTTAAGATACAGCATATGCATAAATGTGCAAAAGAATTTGTTCATTACTCTGCAAAATGAGCAGACAGATGATGAGGACAAGCAGTCCTACAGGTCATTTTTAAGGGAAAAAAACATATTGGAAATGGGTTGAACATGAACAACCCTATGCTGTCAGTGATATGTCGTCTCGGTCCCAAGAGGGACAAGAATAAGTTGTGCAATTTGGTGAAGCGCAGACGGTCACTGTATCCCTCGGGAGGAATAAGCACTGTTCAGAGGACAGTCTTCGAATCTGACAGCCATTCCCACAGGACATTATAGAATACTTATGGACTTAAACGCAGGCAGACACAACCGCACGAACCTTTTCTCTCGGAATTACCACACTCATCACTCTAATTCTCCCCTGGGCACGTTCTGTACCAGATCAGTACAAGATGCTTGTGCCATCCTGCAGTGTATCAGCATCCGTCATTCGGTGAGGGGCATATGACACAGCTGCAGTGCAGGAGGATCAAGGACCTTGTCTGCAGCACCTTCATAAATTCCTATCTTTCGTCTTTTATTCACAGCCCTCGGCCACTGCATGCCTGATGGAACAGCAGCGGCTCGCGGTGTCTTAGCTGCCAACCCTGACACTCAGACATCATCAGTCAAAGTAGCCTAGAGCTGCTGCCGACCACTCCTGAGACCACGTTGAAAAATTCACAAGCTGGAGCAACATCTATTACGCTGCATTTGCACATGTATGAAGCTGTGGAAAACATTCGGTTAAAAGTGATAGATTGCAAACCACATTCCTAGTATATATTCCTATCAGATCATATTTAGGAATGTTTCTTGTATAATTAAAGGGATAGCTCACATATTAAAATGATGTCATCATTTGCACACTCTTTATTTGTTCCAAACCAGTTAATATTATTATTTTTTGTTGTTCTCATAAACACACTAAAAAGATATATTAAAAAATATTGGAAACTAGTAACCATTAATTCCCATAGTATTTGTGTTCAGGTCACACTTTACAATAAGGCTGTATTAGTTAATGTAAGTTGATGTATTTACTAACGCGAACAAAAAATGAACAATGCATTAATTATGGTATTTAACCCATTTTTAAGGTTAATTAAAATAAAGTTATTCATAGTTAATGTAATGCAAAGAATTTTTTATTTAATGCCATGTCAGCAACCAAGGCTATTTCCATGGCAAGAACATTTCAATAATAAATATACAATTAAAAACAACAAACAATATGATTTTTAGCATTAATACATGATAAAAAGTCTAAAATTGATCCTGGTGTCACTTTATTAAAAACGTCCTTAAGAAAGTTCATTTGATAAAGAAGCCTTCTGAAATCATTAAAGCAGGACAGTGCAATAAAATGTGTTTTACAGTAAGGGGAATTGTGCAGTTATTCATTGTTAGTTCATGTTAACTCGCAGTGCATTAATGTTAACAAGCATGAATTTGAATGATAACAATGCATTAGGAAATGTTGAACTATGATTAATAAATGCTGCACAAGTATTGTTCATTATTAGTTCATGTTAGTAAGAACATTAACTAATGAAACCTTATTGTAAAGTGTGACTGTTTTTCCTACTATGGAAGTCAATGGTTACATGTTTCCAACATTCTTCAATATATATTCTTTTGTGCTAAACAGAAAAAAAGAAGAAAACTAAAACTCAAACTGATATGGAACAAGTCAAGTCAAGTGAGTAAATGATGACAATTTAAAATTTTTGGATGATCTGTCACTAAGTCATTATTACTAGTAGAACATGGGTTTGGTCTATTAATTAGGTTGGATTAAATAGGTTGGATATTAATAACATTATAGATAACATTTCTATAGGTTTGGGCTGGTAAGACATTTAAAAGGTTTATTCCAGGTTTAAACCTACACTGTGTTTCCGTCTGTTACAATAGTTACTCAGTCAGATTATGCACTTTTGATTATTAAAATTATAAGAATATATAAAGAATATAAAATCAACTTTACCTCAATACTGTTGTCAGTTATATAACTGTATATAAGGGTTAAGTTAGTTATATATTTACACATTCAGACTTTGGCGTTCAATAAAATACTAAAGCAGAATTTAAAAGCTTAATACAGGTTAATTATAATGACATACTTTTATTTTTCACACTTGTGACAGTGACATAGTCCCTATATTGTTTACCATGCTACGTTGTATATTGGGTCTGAAATCACATGTAGGAATGACTTCAAAACAACATTAGCACTATTGAACTGACTGAACAATTGATGACTTTTATAGTCATTGGCTGTTAATATGATTTCCCGATTTAGAATTTGCAAAGAATATTTTCTGAAATTATATTAAGAAAGTGTTAATATGCGAATGTAAAACCAACTTTATCTTAATTATAATTGTCAGTATAGCAGTAAATGGAATACTAAATTGAAATTGATATTCCAATCCACACCATGATTCATAAAGTCCTGGGGAATAACATGACAGCACATATATTTACGTATTCAATCCATTCACGTCACTGCATTTTTTCCATACAATGAAAGTGACTGTCTAGCAACTTCACTTGTATTTTGCAAAAAAAAAAATGACAACACTGATACACGAAGTTATATTATGATTGTAGACCTTGAAATACATGTGAAACTACGGTATACTGACGAAAAAGGGTAAATTACACTGTGGCTAGATTCAAGAGACACATTACTACTATTCATCTTTGTCAAGTCATCTTTGGAACAAGTCAAGGCAAGTGAGTAAATGATGAAAATTTTTGTTTTTGGATGATCTGTCACTAAGTCATTATTACTAGTAGAAAAAGGGTTTGGTCTATTAATTAGGTTGGATTAAATAGGTTGGATATTAACATTATAGATAACATTTCTAAAGGTTTTGGCTGGTAAGACATTTAAAAGCTTTATTCCAGGTTTAAACCTACACTGTGTTTCCGTCTGTTACAATAGTTACTCAGTCAGATTATGCACTTTTGATTATTAAAATTATTGTCCCATCATAAACAAGAAATGAGTCTAAAAAGTGGACATATTGAAGGAGAAACAATATTTCACTTTACCTATTCGCTTTAATGGTTTTATTTTCTAATGAATCTGCCACTCATGGCAGATTCAAAAAAACTTCCACTTACAAAACATGGTGAGGTAGTATTTTGACTCAAAATAAATGCTGTTTTGTGTAGACTTTGTCATAGTTCAGCTTTGCTCAACATTTTGTTATTCTACTGGTTATAAAGAACAATAGCAGAATTTCTATACTGATTTCAAGTACAAGCAGTATGAATGAATACTCAACAATAACAGTCAGTTTTAATATTCTTACGATATTGCAAAGATTTTTGAGAGTTCACGTTCACGTATATTAATTCATTTTAATATTCTGCTGACAATATTGAGTTTCTACTTACAGATCACACGTTGCTTTTGTTTCAGGTGTTAATACATTTATACTGGGTAAAACTGACATTGCCATGTTTTGTTTTTTTGCGATATACTGTATTTTGTAATATATAAAATTATTCACAAGATGACTATTTGTAGGCGACGCAGTGGCGCAGTAGGTAGTGCTGTCGCCTCACAGCAAGAACCTCGGCTGGGTCAGGTTCGAACCTTGGCTGGGTCAGTTGGCGTTTCTGTGTGGAGTTTGCATGTTCTCCCTGCTCCGGTTTCCCCCACAGTCCAAAGACATGCGGTACAGGTGAATTGTAGGCTAAATTGTCCGTAGTGTATGAGTGTGAATGAGTGTGTGGATGTTTGGCTTGGGTTGCGGCTGGAAGGCCATCCGCTGCGTAAAAATGTGCTGGATAAGTTGGTTCATTCCGCTGTGGCGACCCCAGATTAATAAAGTGACTAAACTGACAAGAAAATGAATGAATGAATGACTATTTGTATAGAATTACTAATTTTATATTCAGTGGAATCATTTGTAGTACATATGCAAAAATATATATAAAAATGTGCAAAAAAATTAATTAAAGCACAGATGAAATCAACAAAACTAAGATAACAATTATATAAACAATACTTTATGGTTTTCGATTGGACTGTACTGAAGTATAGAAATCCAATAATGAAATGTAAAATAACACAGAATTTTCTTTATTCTATTGTATTAAATAAACACAATTAATCTTTACAAAAGCAGCAAACTTTATAAATTCTTGTGCCCAAATAGTTTAAATTCTCTTGAAATCTTACAGTCACAGGCCTTAAAAGCACATCCAAATAAAAGTATTTCATAAGATTAAGTAAGAGTTCAACTTTGTAACGACTCCACAAATCACATGTTCTGAACTGTGTTTTCTGGTTATTTATAATCCCAATTTGACATTGCAGATCCGATATATTGTGGAGCCCTACTGGGTTACGCTGAATAGGTGTATTAATAAAAGTACAATAATCATAATGCATATGTAATGGAATCAATCCAAGTTTACCTTAAGACTACTTTATAGGGGCACTGTAACCACACAAATATGTATATATAAATAATTTAGTAATATGTTTATACATGTATGCTACCAATATAATATTCAGCCCAACTAAAACAAAGCAGAGTTACACATCTCTAACCTGCTGGTCCCTGCTGACTGTATGGTCCTCCCTGAGGTTGTCCATAACCTCCGTAAGGACCACCTGGAGCTTGACCCCCACCGTACGGTGCTCTTGGACCAGGTTGGCCATAAGATCCATATGGAGACCCTCCACCGTACTGTTGCCTTGGAGGGGCACTGGCATAAGGTGAACCATACTGTCCAGCAGCAGGACCACCTCCATACGGCGCCCTTGGAGGCTGCTGCCACTGGGGAGCATTACCCCCTGGTCCCGAATAACCCTTTGGAAACAAGTAAATAAAATGTGTATTGAAATAAACTAGTGTTGCTTGAATTGTAATGAAATGCTTGTCACTGAGGTAAAGTTAGTTTTATTCATTCATTTTTGACCAGTAACAATTTGTGACAGGCTACTTTGAATATTGGGTCTTAAATCGCATGTAAGTATGACTTTAAACAACATTAGCACTATTTAACTCACTGATTAACACAACAATGTTGTACTTTGATAGTTATTGGCTGTTAATGTGATTTCCCTAATTAGAATTTACAAAAATATTATTTGGTACCACATTTGTGAATAGAAAACCAACTTTACCTCAATATGTTGTCAGTTGTGGTCTATAACAAAGACAAATGCATCATCAAAACAATAAATAATAATACAAAATCTCAAATGTTATTATTATACTGTTGTATTGAGGTAAAGTTAGTTTTATATTCACACATTCAGACTTTGGCATTCAATAAAATACTAACGCAGAATTTAAAAAGGCTAATACTGATTATTATAATGCCACAACTTGTGACACTGTCCCTAAATTGTTTACCATGCTACATTGAATATTGGGTTTTAAATTACAAGCAAGAATGTCTTCAAAACAACATAAGCACTATTTAATTGACTGAACAGTGTTGTACTTTGATAGTAATTGGCTGCTAATATGATTTCCCTATTTAGAATTTCCAAAGAATAATTTTCTGAAATTATATTTGGAACCATATTTGCAATTATAAAATTAACTTTACCTCAATACTGTTGTCAGTTTAATTGTATATAAGGGTTACGTTAGTTTTAAATTCACACATTCAGACTTTGGCGTTCAATAAAATACTAAAGCAGAATTTAAACGCTTAATACAGGTTAATTATAATGACATACTTTTATTTTTCACACTTGTGACAGTGACATAGTCCCTATATTGTTTACCATGCTACGTTGTATATTGGGTCTGAAATCACATGTAGGAATGACTTCAAAACAACATTAGCACTATTGAACTGACTGAACAATTGGTGACTTCTATAGTCATTGGCTGTTAATATGATTTCCCTATTTAGAATTTGCTAAGAATATTTTCTGAAATTATATTAAGAAAGTGTTAATATGCGAATGTAAAACCAACTTTATCTTAACTATAATTGTCAGTATAGCAGTAAATGGAATACTAATTTGAAATTGATATTCCAATCCACACCATGATTCATAAAGTCCTGGGGAACAACATGACAGCACACATATTTACGTATTCAATCCATTCACGTCACTGCATTTTTTCCATACAATGAAAGTGACTGTCTAGCATCTTCACTTGTATTTTGCGAAAGAAAAAAATGACAACACTGATACACGAAGTTATATTATGATTGTAGACCCTGAAATACATGTGAAACTACGGTATACTGACGGATAAGGGTGAATTACACTATGGCTAGATTCAAGAGACACATTTCTACTGTTCATCTTTGTCATATGGCATCAATTAAAAAGATGCATATGTTCACTAACGTTAAAAACTACTGAAAAGCACGCGATTAACTGATTTGTTCAAATAAAAACCACCGCATTGTACAGTACTTTACATCACAGTAGCAACAAGCTAACTGATTAGCCTTAAAGCCTGTTTCTACGAAATTTACTCGATTTTGCGGTCATAATTACGCAGAATTTCACTGTACATTAAGTTCAGATTCTAAGACACAAACTGGAGAATCACATAAACATAAAACACACATATATTAATGTAAAATAGTTAAACCCGGAAGACAAACTTTACCTGTCCGTATTGATAACTCATTCCGCGGAAAAATCTTTAGCAAATGGAGCGACTGGGGTGTATTTAACAAGAACCGCCTCCTCACGCTGATTGGTGCATTCTCACGTTTGTCAACGGAGAAGCCTCATATTTTCAATCTGATTGGTTAAAACAATGGAAAATTGCTCATAGCTGACACTGTGAGTCACACTGTGTACATAATGTAAAGTTTTGTTGTAGTAACCATATTTATGAAGGAGGAGGGTTGATATAATGTTATAATAAGGTAAGAGTTAACATTTTTATGAAACTTGAAATGAAAGTTCTTCAAATAAGGTTTTTAGATAGTGTTGTTAAAAACACAGAGCCCTGTGACTAAAGATTTGCCCTGACTTGGCTTGACATTGGCATTAGTAGTACTGTAAACATGGCATTTTTGTGTCCACTTAAAATTAAAGGTCACACATTATTTTGATGGTCTGTTTGTTGAATTTAAATTACATTGCATCTACATGCCAACTAATTCTCATTAGATTATAAGTAGACTGTTAGGTTGGGGTTAGGGTTAGTGTAAGTTGATATGTACTTGCAAAGTTTCTTATAGTCAGTTAAATGTCTGTTGAAGGAGCAGTATGAGCAGATATTAAGCAGACAGTCTACTAATACTCAAATGGACAATCAAATTAAAAGTATTACCAAATTAAATTTAATAATAATCATCATCATCACAATAATAATCATCATCATCATCATCACGTTAAGTGGTTTATTAAATAGTATTAATAATATTCAAATCTAATGATTCGTGTTCAAAATATACCCGATAACCCTGCCACATTTGGGATATTTCACAGCATGATTCCTGTAAACAATATGAATACACAGTGCATTTACTCACACAGACTATTACATCATATGGAACAAACACAGTTATTTAAGAAAATAAGGACGGTATTAATGTCCACATAGTAAATACCACAGTTAGTACAGTTCTGTTTTCAAGGGTTTAGGTGCTCTATGCTTAAAATCAGTTTTGTGAACAATCCTACACTTGAATAAGTACACTAGATGGCAGTGTGCATCTTAAATGAGACACAAGATGACCTTCTCACTTCATCACAATTATAACATACTGTATACAAACAAAACACATAGATTAGTTACTGTCAAAATGCAAATATCCCATTTGGTGTATGAATTAATTGTATTATCTACATTATTAGCCAGGTTCCAATGTGTCTACTATTATAAATCATTACAAAGTCAACTTTCATATAATTTGATCATCTCTGAATGGATCATCTCTGAATTTATTAGTTCTTCTGCAGCCTTGGCCATTTTAAGATTGTTGAGATTCTGGTTGGACATGGCTGTCGGATCCACCCTTCTGCTTATGTGGTGTCTATTCTCCTCACTCTTTTTGTGCAGAAATTTGCCAGTTTTCTTTGTAATCAGATACACCATCTCACAGATACACATGAAGATGCACACGGAGGAGGAGACCACCATAAAAAGAGTAAAGATTTTCTTCTCTGTGGGACGGGAGAGGTAGCAGTCAACTGTATTTGGACAAGGATCCCCAGTGCATTTGGTAACATTTGGCATGTCAAATTTATAAAGATAGTACAAAATATACAGGAATGCTGCATCAAAGCCGGCTTTGAATAACAGGCTGAGGATATAGGTGTACCACAGGCCTCCGCGCTTTCTTCCTGGGTTTGCATACATGTTTTCGCCATTGCGGGCAGTGTTGTACTTCACATTCTTCATTTCTCTATATTTGACATGAGCGACCACCATGAGAGATGGACAAGTGACGAAAATGAGCTGGAGAGCCCATAGACGGATGTGGGATATGGGGAAGAACTGGTCGTAGCAGACATTGGTGCAGCCTGGCTGGGCTGTGTTGCAGATGAAATCTTTCTGTTCGTCGCTCCACACTTGCTGGACAGACACGACAAACACCAGGATTCGGAAGATGAACACCACGGAGAGATAGACACGGCCAAACACGGTGGAGTATTGGCTAACCCCACCAAGCAGGACCTCTAGGGACAACCAGTTCATGTCTGCTGCTGCAAACTGGCGTCTTACTCATTCCAGGATATTAGCCCTACAAAATTAATACATAAATAAATGTTTTTAATTACATGAATATAGTACTTTTTATTCTAAAATAGCATGTTTTATCTATGTTTTTTGACATTTAATATTCAATTCGACTTGCTTATTTTCTGTTTTTGTACATTTAGATTTCTTTTGCCTTCATCTAATAGGCCTACTAAAGGTGCCAATATACTTCAAGCTCAATTTAAAAAAAAAGAATTGGTATAATGAAATTGAAAACAAAGTCAGGCTAAGATAGGGCTGGAAATTTAAAACGGCTGTAATTTTAGTTATATGTTGATCTAAACAATGCTCTTAGCAGCTTAAATGGCATCAATATTGTAACAATATTTATCAAACAAAAGTATGTCGCTTTCAAAATCATTTTTACCCCTTAATGAAGTATTTAGTATTATAAACATGCTTAATCTATTTTATAAATAAAATATACTGTAGATAATATTTGAAAACAACATTAAATTTAATACTGTTGAACTAATGTCCATATTTTTTCATAATGAGCATTGTAATGTTCCTTTTTTAAAGACCCGTGGTATTTAAAATGATTTAATACTTTATATAAATATCTATTTAATAAATATTGGACATAATATTTGTAATGCAGCTGTACATAATACTTTTTAATGAAATTAAATGTTTTCTTTTTATACAATATTTACTTACTTTATTCACACACAGGCACACACATCTAATCAGGTTTTATTCTATCTGTTAAAAAGTACTGCTTTTGTATTTATTTATGTATTTATTTACTTTTGTCATTGTTAATACTATTATGACCCATAACATCCAGAAATCCACTTTCTGAAATCTAAATACTTTCAGTTTCACAATGAGTATTCTTTTGTTCATAACAGAATGGTCATTGAGCAACACTGTTGTTCTGCTTTTCAATGATTAACTCTCAACTCAACTCAATTTATTTTAGAGCACTTTCAACCAACCACAATGGGTACCAAAGTGCTGTACATAAAAACACATAACACATGCAAACATGCCAAAATACTTAAACTCAAGACACATGATTAAAAGCTAAAGAAAATAAGTGTGTTTTTAGTGACTTTTGAATTGAATAAGTTTTTTTTCCCTTCTCTAAATTTTAAAGACAATTTGTGGAAACAAAAAAAAAAAAAAAAGAAAAAAAGAAGGAAAGATATTGATGGCATCACCTTTCAAGCATGTCATGTCAACAGGTTGCAACAAGTAGTTAAATTGTTTCTAAAGGCAGCAATGATCCATTTTTGGTGGCTTTCGTTTGATTCTTTCCCCTTTTGTTCACAAAGAAATCAATACTTTTAAACAAAAACAAGTCAACATATGTATTTAAGGATAGTATTGTAAATTTTTATTGTTTACCAATTTAGGTCTGCATAGCTTTTACCATAGTATTGAATGTGCTCTTGTTAGTTTTCAGTAGAAATAGCATTTGCATAGATAACGAACTAGGTCATATAGTTGGTATACTGTAACCTGTCATTAGTTTAACACAAATCGTAATCAAAAGTACAAGAAGCAAGCCATTAGTGTTATCGGGTAGATCTATAGCAGATATGTGTATACAAAGCATAAAATGTGCTGTAATTTAGCCTGAAATTTATGTGGAAAATGCCCCAATCAAATTAACAAATCCAATTTAATATTTATGTTAACGGTCAAATTAGTACTGTACATACTGAGACTATACAGTATGTATAGTACTAGCTGATTTGAGTATAAACTGTTTCTTAAAAACTGTATTTTGAAGAGATCTAAGTGATATGTCCTTACCTTTTGGGATTTCGGCTGTTGTGAGGAAGAGCAATTGCTTTTCCTTTGGCTGACAATCAAGAAAGACCTGATTGGTGGAAAGTGTCTGATTATATCTATGACAATCACCTGAGTTTAGATGAAATGAAATCAAATCAGCGAAAACAAAAATAAAACCTTGTTACTTCTGTTTCCACTCAGCGGTGGGAGATTTACTATGGTAATCAGTTTTTTGTAACGCCCGTCGCCAGGGGCATTTCATAAAGCTGGTAGCCAAGGTTGTTTAAAACTAAGCAAACCTTCATAGGATGGCAATTCTTTGTTTATATACTGTATGTGCTGTAGGTGTGTGTGTTTATATGGGTGTGTGTGTGTTTTGCTGACTACTTTACTGTACTGTATGAGAAGTGCTAGCATTTAAATAACATTGTTTTATATATAGACATAATCTTATATTGCAGTGATAACTAATTTCTCGTAAAGCTACAGTATACAATCTTATTAATCTTTTTTTTACTGGATATTTGGCATCAAATTTTTAGTGAATCAGGAATACAGTTGGTTATTCTTCTTTATGTTGTCACATAAAATACTGTAGTCTAAAGATAATGAGCAGCATTACATGAAAAAAACATTGTAAGTTCAAAACGTTCAAAGCAATTGCAGTCAAACTGAAAGTGTCTATACAATATTTAGAAACATGACTAAAAACAACATTCCATGAATGGGTGGAATATTTTACGTATGTGGCATTTTCATAAAATGAAAACGACAGAACATCCTGGTTATGACTGTAACCCATGTTACTCGAGAGTGGGAATGAAGCAGTTGTGTCCCTGAAACATCGGGAATTCCCAGATGACCAATCACTCTGAAGAGTAAAGCCGCGGTCATGCTGTACTTTTTGTTACATAGACTTCCATTTATACACAAGCGAATTCGACAAACTGGAATCACAAGCTCGTACAAAAAGTTTCGCAGTTTGCTGGATTGCAAAGTTCAAGCTCGGTGAACTCTGACCTGCGAAATGGCATCATGTGACTGCGTGAGACCAATAGAAGATTAAAACATGACCTCTCTGTACAGAAATTAAAAATATGGACCAATTGCCCCTTTTCGCAACGCCATATGACAGAATTTCACATGCTCAAACTCTAGTGTCACTGCGGCACAAGTAAACGGGCCAATGAGTGCCTATAAGTTGGCAAACCACAGCTCCCACAGGTGCAACTGATCATAATCAGGCATGTAATGTTTATACTGTAGCCAGGACCTGAAAGAAAGCAAACCAGGCTTTAATCGCTAAAACATCTCTGTTTCCTCCTTTAGGGAACATGGGTTATAGTCGTAACGTTCCCCTTCAGAATAGGAACTTCTTTGTTGTGTCTTTGAGATATTGGGAATGTGTAAGCAAAGTGCCATAGCAGCTGGACTCATCATGTGTTTGGTGCAAAGCGTTTGCAAAGCATAGCATGTGCACACAAGCATCACCAAAAGTGCAACCTTCCAATGTTACCAGAATATGGGAATATTTTTGAATTTTGTGGGGGGATGTACGAGTTACTTTACCTAGCTAACTGTAGACTAGAGATTTTAGAGAAACAACAGTACACTGAGAAATCATGCCAGTGCCGAAGGGGAGGGACTCTGTGGAGGCCACCTGCTACCCAAATGGGGAGATCTGGTGACAATGTAAGCATATGGGCTAGCCCTATCCAGAGGGAGCACTACATATGATAAGAAGGTTAGCGGGTAGGAAAAACACGGCTCCGCCTAAGAAAAGGGAACTGCACCATGACTGAATGACATATATGGAATCATTAACTGGGAACACATAGCTGGCACCAATCCCCAGAACGCAGGTTGACCAAGGGGGCATACCAGACATGGATTGGGCCAAGGATCTGGCTCCTCCACTTTTGCAAGTGCGAGCCGCGATCTCAGCTGTGCAACAGTGAGAGCTGTCCGCAAGCAACACATCGGCATACTGGACCCCCAACATGTAATGCAGAACACGCGCCCATTATCTAGAAATAGGAATCACTGCATTCAGAAACGGAGAAAAGTCAGAACAACGTCTTGAAAAAGATGGCTGTGTTCAAAATCACCTACTACTCAGTTGGTACTACATTTGAATTTGAATTTACTACTCGACCATTAGAAAAGCACTCCCATTCTCTCACGAAGCATTATGGCATAGCGTCCATCCAATGTGCACTACAGAATCTTGCCGGAAGTAGTAGGTTGTCCGGCTACTTCTCGCATACTGTTTTTCGAATTCTATGAATTCGGACATAATACTCGGCTCATTACTGTTTTTAGTGTACTATATAGTATGGAAATATGCTATTTCGGACGCAGCCCAATTGTTGCCTGACCGTGTTGCTCTTAGGAAAATCTGCTCTTTTAGAAGTACCCAGTGAAACACCAAACTTATTGTCCGGTGTGCCGCAGTCGCATGCATATGAATGGAAGTCTATGGGGCGAAAAGTTTAGTGTGACCATGGTTTTAGAGTAATTGGTCATCTGGCAATTCCTCATATGTCAAGGACACAGTGTAGAAGTTCCCGTTCTGAAGAGGAACAGAGAAGAAGGGTATTATATGAATACAATAGGATGGGTTTTGTTTCATTATATGTTGAACTGTAAAGACTAAGTTGTTTCTGGGCAAAGATTAAAAGATAAATTATTAACATGAAGATACCTCATAATCTTTTTTTAACGATTTTGAAAAAATATATTTCATTATTATAATTATTATTTTTATTATTTTAATGAAAATATATTTAAATATGTTGGTCAATATGAAAAAAAATCATTGAATAATTTATTTGAATGCATTGTTTTGAATTTATTTTAACCTGTCTATCTATGTATGTAGCACCAGTGCAAATCCTGTTTTGCTTTTTGAAAACTCAGAATTTAATAAAAGACAGTGAAAAGTTAAGATAAAATATATATTTTTAAATGCTCATTGCATTTATTTAGGAGTTCCCCTTTCAGATGCAAAATCTATGGAAGAAGAGAATCATGCAGTTTGATTTCAAGTAAAAGTATTTTATGTTTTACATTAGTCAGTTTTTTGTTTGTGCGCCATTACTGGCTATTATGGGAATAAGCTCATCTGTCTGCATTCTGCACAGAAACAAACATAGAGATTACACACTCATCAGCAGTTTTATGGATATATTGTTTCACACTCATTTACAGTTTAGCAGATCTGACCATCTATCTCAATGTTTGTAAAAAACAAAGGTCTCAAACAAAGTGCAAGATTAAGAACATTCCAACAAAAAAGCTATATATATAATGCTAAAACTATGTTCTGGTCAAAGAACTCATCATATAAAAAAAAACATTCATGAATATTTTCTAAATAAAAATAACAATGTACATATCTTTTCTTATATAAAGTTTTGCTCCAATAAATGTACACCAATTAGCCATTATATAAATGAGAAGATTATGACAACCTACATAAAATATGCAGTTGGTTGCTCCCAAAACAGCGCTGAATCACGGACACTACAAGACCTTTGGTTTCTGGCACCAATGCATTAACAGCAGAAACTTTTAGGTTGTGAGGTGGAGCTGCAATAAAGCTTGTTGGAACTTGCTGCCCAGAACATCCCAAGCTCAATTTGGAATTCTGGGAAATTTGGAAAGTTTAACAGTTCCTGGTGCCATCACTTCTTTAGGAAACAAACAAACAAAAAATGAAACTCATCAGGGGACCTTTTCACTCTCCAGTTCAGACTGTCCAAAATCGTAGGCATTTTCAGTAAAGGTTAAGAGTCATAAAATTCTGATTCTGATTCTTCTGAAGCTACAAATACCATATTCACAGCAGAGTGTGAGAAGCATTCTTCTTATATAAGCATCATTACAATTTTGTGTGGCTTGTAGCAAAGTAAGACCAAACCAGATATTTGCATTGCATTTGACTGTAGGGTTGGGTACTGAAACCTGGTGCTATACCTGTATAACTGGTACAGTATGTACAGTATTTAATTAGTCCAAATCTGAGCACAGATTTTGGAGCTGTTTATAGAAATAAGAGGCGGAAGTAATGGAAGCATTATTCTTTATATAAGAAAATCAATTAGATTTGAAAAAATTCTACATTTTTAATCAGTAACCTGTATATATATATATATATTATTGTTTAACTTGCTTATTGTATGTTTGGTAGAAGGTAATATATACAGTGGAAGTCAGAATCATTAGCCCCCCTGAATTATTAGTCCCCTTTTTAATTTTTTCCCCAATTTCTGTTTAACAGAGAGAAGATTTTTTCAACACATTTCTAAACATAATAGTTTTAATAACTAATTTCTAATAACTGATTTATTTGATCTTTGCCATGATGACAATAAATAATATTTTACTAGATATTTTTCAAGACACTTCTATACAGCTTAAAGTGACATTTAAAGGCTTAACTAGGTTAATTAGGTTAACTAGGCAGGTTAGGGTAATTAGGCAAGTTATTGTTCAATGATGGTTTGTTCTGTAGACTATCGAAAAAAAAAATCCAAAGGGGGGCTAATAATTCTGACTTCAACTGTATATATATATTGATAAATGGATACTAAAATTTAAAGAGACAATCAAAAATTTCTGAATGTCCAACAATACTATATAGAAATTCCATGACTTTCGATGTCTGGAATAAACCTTTTAAAATTAAATGAGGGCTGCACAGTTGCTCAGTGGTTAGCACTGTCATCTCAAAGCAAGAAGGTCGCTGGTTCGAGTCCCAGTTGGGACAGTTCTTTGTGGAGTTTGCATGTTCCCCCTGTGTTCGCGTGGGTTTCCTCCAGGTGCTCCGGTTTCCCCTATAGTCCAAAAACATGCGTTATAAGTGAATTTGGTAAACAAAAATTGGCTGTGGTGTATGAGTGTGTGTGTAAATGCGAGAGTGTATGGGTGTTTCCCAGCACTGGGTTGCGGCTGTGTAAAACATATGTAGGAATAGTTGGTGGTTAATTCTGCTGTGGCGACCCCTGATAAATAAGGGACTAAGCCCAATAGTATCAGGATGCAAACTTGGATTCGCAAACTGAGACTGCACCAAGTCTACATCCAGACCTCTCTCACTAAGCCGAAGGAAAATGAATGAATGAATAAATGAATGAATGAATGAAAATAATAATATTCCAGAAATTCCATGACCTATGGAAACACTGTGGTGAAATATTAATTTGACCCTGGTATTGTTAAAATCCCAAACAATATACCTTTGACTGGTCAAAATGTTTTGGCACATCAGAAAAAATCTCATTTACTATCCTTCAGCTAATTCCTGTTTATCAGGGGTTGCCACAGTGGAATGAACCACCAATTACTCTGGCATAAGTTTTATGTGGTGGATACCATTCCACTACAATCCACAGTGCTGGGAAACACCCATACACTCTCCCATTCACAAACTACGGACAACTTAGTTCATGCAATTCACTTACCGCATGTCTTTAGACCAGGGGTGCTCAACCCTATTCCTGGAGATCGACCTTCCTGCAGTTTTCAGTTGCAGCCCATATCAAACACACCTGCCTGTAATTATCAAATGCTTCTCATGTTCTAATTAATTGGTTTAGGTGTGTTTGATCAGGGTAGGAGCTGAACTCAGCAGGAAGGTCTATCTCCAGGAGCAGAGTTGAGCACCCCTGCTTTAGACTGTGGGGGAAACCAGAGCACCCGGAACAAACTCACAGACATGGGAAGAACTTGCAAATGCCACACAGAAAGACCTCCTGGTCCAGCCAGGACTTGAACCAATGACCTTCTTGCTGTGAGACAACAGTGCTACTGAGCCACCCAGCATAAAAACAACTTGCAAAAAAAGAAAAAAGGTATCTAGTTCAAAGACTCAATGGATCTGTGGACAAAATCTCTGAAGGTGCAGTATAGGCTGAAGCGGCTGCTGGTGCCATGGTTACAGCTTACCCTGTCTGTTGGTGAATATGCGCGGATATTTGTCATGTTGCTTCTGCGAGCCTCTCCGAGAGTAATTGGATACAACTCTCACCCCTGCGCTGTCAAAAGGAGTTTGTTTTCAAATATAATGCCTCAGGCTGTCAGCTTGTCTACGCCGTGCCCATCTGTGAGAGTTTGCATGCAGATATACAGTACTGCAAGTTTGTTTACCTGTAACACATAACAGCTTATGCAGAACATGTTTCTGGAAGTCCTCACTGATTTGGCATGTTTGCGTGTATTTCCAAACTCGTGCTTATTTCTTCCAATCTCCTTCCTGCCCCAAATTTGTCCACAACAAAGGGATTCAAATGGATATCCTTGTGCAGTGCAGGATAATCCCATGAAATGTGAAATATTTTTGATTAAACCTCTAACATGTTGAATACAGAGCAGGGTTTGGCGTGACTTTTTTATAACCCAGGTATAAACATTGTTAGCAAGTGTCTTTAATGTCTGTTTCGCACACTGATGCATAAAACATTGTATTATAAACAGTGTCTGCCGCTCCTTCTCACTGACTGACAGAAATCAAATCTCACAAAAATATATCCTGGTCACATTTTACTTTAAAGTGTAAAGAAAATATGCTTTTTTTTTTTTTGCTTGCGTGCTTGTTTATTTATTTATGCATTTTTATGATAATTAAGCTCATTCCCTAATCACTAATTCTCATTACAGCAATGTGTTCAGACACTCAAGTAAATCTAATTATTCATTTATTGCTAGTTCCTGTTATGTTTCTCATTATTCTCAGTGGTGATTCTCTTTATATTCTCATTACTTGAATAAGGAGCATTGTTAAAAACCTTATTACATGCACTGCTGTTCAGAATTTTGGAGTTGGTAATTACAAATAATCATAAAAAAAGTTCTGAATTATCTTATGCTCACCAAAGTTTTTAAAATACTTATTAAATGTTTTTATTTTTTTTAAATTGAGCAAAAGGTATTATTTTAATGTAATCTAAATTAAAGTAATGCCATAATTGAAATATGAAAATGTAAATTTCTAAATACTTTGTACAGTTGAAGTGAGATTTATTAGCCCCCCTGAATTATTAGCCCCCCTGTTTATTTTTTCCACAATTTCTGTTTAATTGAGAGCAGTTTTTTTCAACACATTTCTAAACATAATAGCTTTAATAACTCATTTGTAATAACTGATTTATTTTATCTTTGCCATGATGACAGTAAATAATATTTGACTAGATATTTTTCAAGACACTTCTATACAGCTTAAAGTGACATTTAAAGGCTTAATTAGGTTAATTAGGTTAACTAGGCAAGTTAGGGTAATTAGGCAAGTTATTGTATAACGATGGTTTGTTCTGTAGACAATCGGAAAAAATATAGCTTAAAGGGGCTAATAATTTTGACCTAAAATGTTTTTTTTTTTTAATCAAAACTGCTATTTTTCTAGCTGAAATAAAACAAATAAGACTTTCTCCAGAAGAAAAAATATTAGCAGACATACTGTAAAAATTTCCTTGCTCTGTTAAACACCATTTGGGAAGTTTTTAAAAAAGAAAAAATTTTCAGAAGGGGGCTAAACCTTAAAACCACTTTTCAACCAGAAACACTGGCGAGATCTTAACTTACAGTATATTTACTAAATATTAATATAAGAGATTCACCCAAAACTAAAACATTATTCATAAACTGAATAAAAATCTATTAAATATAGCTAATTCCGCAGGTTGGCGCCTGTAGAACTGCAGACATGTGTGGCCTTGGTAACGGCAGTAAACAAAGCAGCATGATGTCAAATCTAGGAGGATTTCATTGATTTCATAAACTACACAGTATCCTGATGTTCGCAGATTTAATTAAGGCAATCTTTAGCATACAACTATACATTGCATAAACAAAAATGATATAAAAAATTTAACACTTTGCAAAATAGCATTTAAGACTTTTTAATACCTTTAAGGGCCTTACATTTCTCTACATACTTTCTGAGACTCCGCAGACTCCCTGATAATTGAGTACACCCCATTTTGAAAATTAATATTTTTATCCATTTCTGAATATAGGCAATGTTTTTTGGTGCATTTAAACAAAACAGATTTATTAAATATATTTATTAAAATAATATTTTACTTATGTTGCAAAAAAAATACAACCTACAAAATTTCAACAAAATGTTTAAATTATTTTGCTTCTCTTGATTTTTCCTCTTTTTTAAATTTGTATTTAATATTTTTCTATAACATATAAATTTGAGTATACTAGTTTTTAGACCGTTATCGTAACTTATTTTGTTAGATTAGTTCCAGATTTGGCTTCAGTACTTACTTATCTAATCTATATGCACAAATATAATATTGTATAACTTCCTATTAAAAATATGAATTTAAAAGATAGATTTGTGAGGGGTGTACTTATATATGCTGAGCACTGTATGTATGTATATAAGTAAATATGCATGTATGTACGAATGTATGTATATATGTATGTATGTATTAAACTTCTAACTATTAAATCTAGAACTTTTGAATGGATGTTACATGTAAACATATCTAATATAATAATGTAATATAAATAATTGCATTCATACCCAAAATATCTAAAATGGTTAATTTTAATATTTTATGTAGCTTATGTAACAGGTTATCAATATGTAATGAATGAATCATTTACATTTAACATTTCATTTACATTTTATTGCCAAGAAAATAATATATTTAAATGATTGAATTAAGTAATATACTAACACATATAATATAATACAGTTGTATTTTTTGTTTGTTTTGTTTTTTTGCTTTTCTATCTAGTTTTTTTGTCAAGTGTCTAAAAGTTTTCCTGACTGGTTTTCTAAGAATATTCCTGGCAGCAGAATGAAGATCCATTGATTAAAGAGTCTTTATTTGTCATGAAGATCGTGGTTCTCACTCAATGAATGAAGATCAAAAGAAAAGCCAATAGAAACAGCGTCCGCAGCAGATCATTCCACCGATGCGCCACTAGAGCGGGCTGAAGCTCCACTGTCCTCCATCAGCTGCTCCTCACTGCAGACACCAGCAGGGTTTACTGAAGCTCTGGAAAAGCGCTTTACAACTCAACCTCACGCTGAGAAGAGAAGGAACACAGATGCTGAGTAATTCTATATTTGTGACTCGGTTTTTAATTAAACTGTGAACTAGACGTAAAAATTTGTAACCCAATCGGGCTTTCGGAACTAAACCCAACTTAAATCTATCTGTGGATTTCTCTCAAATTCTGAAAAGCACATGATAGACCATAGCCTATTGTGCTTTGTATAAGAATCTTTGATAAAGAAAGCAGCATAAATTTTTGCAACCAATCAATATAACGTTAGTCTTACCTTTTTATGTAGATTTTTGATAGAATCTGCTCACTTTTGTTGCTTTTTTCTTCCTCATTTTTTATTTTATTTTTTTGTTTGGCATATTGGATTTACAATCTTTATAACTGATAAAACGTGCAACCAAACTTGTGTCTTGAAATCTAAAGCCTAAATTTAGGCTAGACGTCCTGTTATTTGCCGGGAAGTAACATATTTCACCAATATTTTTCCTGTCTCGACACTAAATGATGAATTAATGCAAATAAAATAATAATAAAACCTACAAATGTTATTTGTCTCTAATACAAATATTGATAATTACCCTGTTCTTTTAGTAGTCTTTTGTGACACGAACATATTCCAATCAAAGCTAGCCAATCATGTCATAGTATATTGTAAAGAACAAAATTACCATCCAATCACATCTCCACATCGATCAAGCAGCCGTTGGTGAAGGCGGGACCTGAGCCCTCAGGCGTCTGGGCAGATTCACAGTCCAGAGAAAACGAGGACGAGATGAAGTTGGACAAGAAAGTGGTTCCAGCAAGATAAAAAGTGAATAAACTTTAGAAGGTATGTTGACCGACACAGTACAACTTTCTGAAATGTTCAGCATCTCAAATAATCGCCAAACCAGTGTTTCAACCGCTGAATGACGCCAGCTTATTTGACATTGTTTACATATTTTATACTGTAATAGGCCTATTATATTGTTACGTAACACTTAACAATGATGTAAAACTGGAGCAATGATATGTAACGTTAGGTATAATGCGTTTTGCTGTTTATGCACTATATTCCCAAGATGACTTGAGTAACTGTTTAGAAAGATTGAGAATTTTACATTAATTGGGATCATTATGTAGGATATTGCATCTAAATAAAACATACAACATTATACAAAAATATACACAATAAGTAAAATCACAGATGAAAACAATCAAAAAAGATACAAATGAAATAAACAGCTCTTAATGGATTTCGAAGTCTAACAGTAAACAGTACAGAAACTCTATAATCAAATGTAAAACAACACCATATTCTGGACAGTATAAACACAATTAATCTGGAAAATTTTGGAATTTCTTGTGCCCAAAAGGTTTAAATTCACTTGAAATCATACAGTCCTTAAAACACATCTCAATAATACAATTTTTTTTACACTATTAGATTAGGTCACGTTATATTAATCCCAATTTAACATTGCAGGTCTTTCAATGTGACTATTGCAGCTTCACACATTGCGATATCGATGCTGAAACCCTACTAATAAATCTCGCTAAACTTTGTGTTCAATACGCAGTGAGTTTGCGTAAGGTTGGGGTTGGGCCAATATTATGACCTCCCATCACCCCGCTGGTGCTGCACATCAAAATTACGCTGGTAGCACAATCTGATGGATAGCATAATTTCGTATGGAGATGTGCTAAACAATTTGAGTTGCTATAGCACAGATCTTCAAAACAGCTGTATTTGCAATCACAGTATGCTCCCTTAATTTCAACGCTATCATTTTATGATTCTCAAGACCTCACTCATAAATATACATAAATATACATAAACGTGGAGATTGACCTATTTCCTTTTGAAGTTATTATTATTTGATAAATGCTCTTATTAGTTATGATTCTACACTCTAAAAAATACATTTTCTGTTGGCACCTTTTTATTCCACATGGAAAAAAAAAAATCTTTGCACTAAGGGAAAGAGAGGAGATAGAGCGAGAGAGAAAATAGCTTTAAGAATACTACTCAAACTAAAGGCGTTTTATTGGTATCAAGGGTTCTGTAAAGAAACTTTAACATCCAAATAACCTTTGTACATTCTACAAAAGGTTCCTTACAGTGCAAAAGGAAAAGTTTATTTAGATTTTAATAATATATTTGGTATAACAAGATATATTTGTAGGAAAAGCCCAAAATACATGGTATTATTTACAGTGCTCATCATATATAAGTACACCCCTCACAAATCTGTCTTTTACATACATTTTTTTAATAGGAAGCTATAGAATATTAGATTTGTGCATATAGATTAGATTAGTCAGTACTGAAGCCAAATCTGGAGCTCATCTAACAAAATAACTTATGATAACGGTCCAAAAACTAGTATACTCAAATTTATATGTTATAGAAAAATATTAAATACAAATTTAAAAAAGAGGAGAGAATTTAAAATTTAAATCAAGAGAAGCAATAAAATGAATGCGGTTATACTGTTGGCAGGTATTATTTGGTAGTTTGGTCATTTATTTCACTAATTAGGCAACCGTCAAACATCAACTGGGAAACGATTTGGATTTCTGCTTAGTAAAAAAACATTAGTGTTCTATTTGGGATGACACTACTTCATACATATACTATGCTGTTGAGTGTGTAAGTGCATAGTATATTGTGCCATTTGGGACGCAACTATAGACCTCTTTGTGACAAAAAATCGTGGCGATTTGGAAATCACGCATGTTCAAATCGCGATTTCGATAAGATTTCAATTAATTGCACAGCCCTACCTCAGATTTTATATTTTCAAATAACTGCATCTTAACCAAAAATAGCCTCATAATAACAAACCATAAATAAACGAATAGCTTATTTGTTCAGATTGCATATGATGTATAAATCTCAATTTCCAAAAACTGACAGCTGTGGCTGGTTTTGTGATCCAGGGTTGAGTATGGAGTCAATCTAGGGCCAGATACTGTATACTTGCAACATAAAAGAAAGTTTTGCAAACAAAAAGTATAGAGGAAAAAAATATGAAAAATAAAGCAAATCTCAAAAAATTGCAAAGGGAAAAGTGAGTTTTCAGAAATAAAAGAAGAAATTTTGCTAACAAAAATAAAGAACTGCAAATAAAAGTCAAATAGTGGGAAATAAATTTTATATTTGCAATTTTTAAAAAATATTCTTATATTTGCTGAATATTATTTTCCAGTACTGCCTAGTAATGGGCGATATAAACGATATGCGATATAAACGATACAAAATTGGCCTACGATAGAGATTCTAATTCTATTGCACTATCGCGATAATGCATGTTTGATGACGCAATCTACCCGCGAAATTAAGAGCAACGAGCTGCAGCCGGCTGCAACGCATCATCTTGAATAAACAACAGTGCGACCATTTCGCTCGCATTTGCGACAAAAAATAATAAGCTCGATTGATAACTTAATTCAGTCGGCCACTGTAAAACAACATGCTCTTCACACTAACTTATGGTGTATTACGTTGGAAATCTATTGTGACTGTAGCACATGCTGAGCTCTCAACAACAGCACTAAGCAACGCATGGCACCGAATGGCGACGTGTCGCACAACTTGCGAGACTCATGCATGGCATGTCGTGGCTTGTCACACAGATTCCCACACAGCGCTTCCCACACAGATTTTACCTGGGCGGCCAATATATTATTGGGGCGGCCCGGTTCTGAGTTCGCGAGAAACTGAGAACACTCTGCCACAGACTCACAAGCTCTGCATGCAGACCCACAGAGACGCGCTGGATACAGAAGAGCGCGAAGACTAAATAGACTGATCCAGCTTACTATTTGGGGTGACAATACATTTTCCCCGGACATGTCCAAGAATCTGCTTTCGCTTTCGATATTAATTGTATTCATTTGTGCATTACTTTATAAGCAAACTTTATCTGGTGCGTCTCCATCTCTCTGCAGCACCAACACAGCAGACAGAGAGAGTGAGGGAGAGAGAGAGAAAGAGCAGATCAAGACACCAGTTTTAATTTCATTAGGAGAACAAAATGTTTAAAATCAAATGTGTTACCTTAGGCTGCAGGTTAGAAATATGTTTTTATTTAAAGTATCTGCAATACACAATTTTATTTGACTAATTTAATACTAAAAAGTAATTTCAGTACAGTGTAAGTTCCTTAACTAAAAAGACACCAGTTTTTTGTTCTCTGTAACTTGACATTTAGGAACCAAGGACTTAAAAGAAAAGTCTTTCTTTCTGAAAGGCACTACATTTAGTTTATTTATCTGCAACATTGTGTTGTTTAATTACAGTTTTGCTTTTGCACAATAAATGTTCTCAAAATGACATGCAACGTTTCTTTATTTCCTAAATAAAATAGCAGTTTGGCTTCCCTAAGGGTCTCTGTAACCTGTTCTGAAATGGTTCTGTTATAATTTATATATCGCAATATATATCGTTATCGCAAGAGGCTGCAATGTATATCGCAATATGGATTTTAGGCCATATCGCCCATCCCTAGTACTGCCTTTACAAAACTTCTCAAGTCAATTGCAATGCTCGTTTTGATTTGCGAGTTTTACTGTTTCGATTCATGGCTGATTTCCTTTGTGTCAAGATGTCTCCAGCTGATGACGTCGCTTCATAGGAGGCAAGTCCGGTTATGCCGTACACACCCAAGTTCCTGTGACTCCGCCCCCTTGTCAAATCAGGGCCAGAAAGTGAAACACACAGAAATGTGAAGTGCAAAAAAAAAGACAGCGGTTTTGTAAAGGTAAAATTGGAAAAAAAATATTGCATATATATATTATTTTATTTTTTTTATTTTTTTATTATTTTTTTTTTTTGCCACTGATGATTTTTTGTTTGCAGTTTTTTATTTTGTTGCAAAATTCATTTTTATTTCTCAAAACTCAATTTTCCCTTTGTGATTTTTTTGAGATTATTAGCATTATTTTACAAATTTTTCCTCAAAACTTTCTTTTATGTTGCATGTACAGTATATATGGCCCTAGATTGACTCTATAGTTGAGACTCTTTGTGAAATCCCCCAAAAATTTTCTATTGCATTTACCCAAAGATATACACACACTCTTTTAACATTTATTTACATTTATAAGAGTGTGCTGCATTTTATTGAATAAAAGATTGTTGTTCCTAAATTATACCAGCTAGCTTTGAAACAAAGGAATAGAGCACCCAAATCGCCTCTGCACATTGCGGCTGAAGAGGCAGCACATTGCAAACTATGGTCACTACTTCAAAGACCGCAAGTCTGGCTGTATATAACGAGTCCTCAATCCCTGTCTGCATCACCCAAGAGGTTTACCAGAGGTCACCGAGACAAAATGGAGCAGTGGGTAAAAGTGTTAAGACCTTGAGACTAGGATGGACAAGAATATTCTATAAAGGGGCTAGATATGAAGGGAGACCTGGCAAACAGGCTGTGTGTGTGAGAGAGAGAAAGAGACGGTGACTTAGCAGTCAAGACTTGTGCTCTTCTGAACCGGAGGAAGGATGGGGTTTGTATCGAGGGGGCGAGGAAAGGAGAGCTGTCACGAAGCGTCTCAGCCAGACTTCGGGTGAATGTAGATGTGTCCTGCTGTAGCCGAAGCTTCCGCTTGTCATACCTGGCAACTCAGATGCCAGCTGGAACACAGAGCTGTTCTCGAACCGCTATGACAAAGGGGTAATGTCTCTGCAGGCTTGTGTTGTGACAGATCTGTGGCTCACTTTTTGCAGGAGGCATGGACTGTGAGAGTGTGTTTTGCTCTAGCCTTCAGGACATCACCTAGACTGAATGCTTGGACTCAACTCCAGTTATGCCGAGTTTTTGTTTCACTCCATGAGAGTTTTGATGGTTGAAGCCAAAGCGCCATGTTTCGATTGGGTGGTTTTCGATACAAATGTAGAAGTTAAAATGTGAGCAGTGGCATCTCTGTATTGATTTTCTTCAGACGTCCTGGTTATGGTCCATTCTGAACCTCTAAATAAAAAAACAAGCTTTAAAAAACTCTAAAAAAAAAAAAATACTAAATCGAATACAAAACTGTTCCACACAGACTTTGCTACACTAAAAAAAAAAAAAAAACTACTGCAAACTACTTTATTAAAATGAGCTGAAACAACACACACTGAAAAAAATATTTTTGCAAAATTGTTGCAAACAATTTCAGTGTTTCCTCTAGGATTTTTTCCAGCTGTGGCGGCAGAACTTTTACACGGATGTACCAACTACCTATGGGTGTTATTTCAATGACACATGTTGTGAGCGCATTTATGTAATACGAGCATGCGAATCTCTGCTTGCGCGCTGATTTCCTCTGTTCGTGCACAACTTTACACCCTGAAATATACGCTGCTCAAGTGCGATTTAGTGCGTTTATGTGACGAGTACATCTCCAACATTTATAAGATTTGCTAGGAATATTTATGAATGTCTCCGGTAGACCGACAGAGCGGCATTAATGCGTCCTGAAGTAAAGTGAAACAGCTGAAGTAGCTGAACAGTCCTGAAGTAAAGTGAAACCGCTATAAATTCCAGCCAGATAAAGTCATTGTATGCAGAACCATAGACCTTTATCTATACAGTATAATTAT
This sequence comes from Danio kyathit, assembly GCA_903798195.1. NCBI lineage: Eukaryota > Metazoa > Chordata > Actinopteri > Cypriniformes > Danionidae > Danio > Danio kyathit. Next base: position 44,766,107 of record LR812537.1, on the reverse strand, counting down.
GGAAACTGTGTTCATCTTAACTTAAAGCTACGCCGTGTTTGCTGGTCTCACGTCTCACGTACGCACCTGTCAGTCAGTCAGCATGTCACCGTAAAGGGTTAAACAAATAACTCACAGCACTACTATGGTTAAAGAAAAGTTTTTGCTGTTATAATTCACTTACCTTTTAATACGTTTTGTCGCGATTATAACCTGCTATTAAAAACAACAACAACAATGACTGAATGTGTTGAATGGGAAGCTGTAATATAGCCATGGCGGGATGAATTTTGGTGTGGCGCCCCGCCATGTTAGAATGAATGTAGCGGAAACCATGAATTTATATGGGCTGAATTTAAACAAACTAATTAAATTTAGTAATGTTCAACTTAGTTTGTTTGTTTAAATTCAGCCCAAATAAATAGTTTGCAAGCATTTACCTTAAAAAAGCGAATCCGAATTTTTTTCAGTGCAATTTTTGAGTTTTTTTGGGGGACAACTTAATTGTTTTATGTTCAATCCATTTCAAGGTATCACTTTATTTTGATGGTCATTTTTGAGTATTAGTAGACTGTCTCCTTAATATCTGCTCATACTGCTCCTTTAACAGACATTTAAATGACTGTAAGAAACTTTGCAAGTACATATCAACTTACACTAACCCTAACCCCAACCTAACAGTCTACTTATAATCTAATGAGAATTAGTTGGCATGTAGATGCAATGTGACTTAAATTCAACAAACGGACCATCAAAATAAAGTGTAACCCATATCGATTTGTAAAAACTAATAAGCTAAATTAATTTCTTCATGGAACCCAGCAGTTTTACAGTGGAGATAACTTTTATTTGTGTTTGGTTAAAAGTTTAGGTTTGATCATCTTTCATTGATTGACATTGAATTTTGTTTTGTTTTGGGTGGTAGATGCAGAATTTATTAAGAACTTATACCCAACATCTTTGTATATGTGTATACCTGTGTGTGTCTATCTTTTTTATCTATTTGATAACTTATTACATAATTGGATAAGAAAAGTCATAGTTATGATGGATAGTTATGAAATTCTTTTATCTTATTTTGACTTTACATCTTGAGACTTATAACAGTAAAATAAATTTTGTTATTTACTTAAGTAAATCATAATTTAAATGTTATTTCATATCTCACTGTTGACGTATCTATTTATTTTGTAGATATACATTTTTTTTAATTAACATGAAGCCACAAAACTTATTATGAAAAATATTTTCATTTTATTTCACTATTATTATAATAATAATAATAATAATAGTAATAATAATAATAATAATTATTATTTTTTTTTCATTCATTCATTCATTCATTCATTCAATTATTCATTTTCTTTTCGGCATAGTCCCTTTATTAATCAGGGGTCGCCACAGTGGAATGAAACGCCAACTTATTCAGCATATGTTTTACGCAGCGGATGCCCTTCCAGCTGCAACCCATCACTGGGAAACATCCATACACACTCATTTACAAACATACACTATGGCCAATTTAGCTTATTCAATTCACCTGTACCGCATGTCTTTGGACTGTGGGGGAAACCGGAGTAAACCCATGTGAACACAGGGAGAAGATGTGAAATCCATACAGAAATGCCAACTGACCCAGCTGGGGCTTGAACCAGCGACTTTCTTGCTGTGAGGTGATCATGCTACCCACTGCGCCACCGTGACGTCCCACCTGGTTAAATAAAGAAACATAATGATAACAACAATAACATAGTGACAAATTTAACATTACACAGCACATGCCAAATATACATTTTCTATTCATTCAAATATCTGTCAGTGTGAACTCATTAATGTAAAATAAGATAGTGATACCTCAAGATATGTTACAAATGACACACACATACACACGTGTGTTAAATAATACCAGATGTTGCAGGCATCATTGCAAAAATGTAGCAAGCAACTATCTGAAGTGGTTTGTTATCACTCGTGGATTTGTGTCTAATCTCTATGATCTATATCTTGTATATCTCCTCTATCCCCATTTTCGATATGGTCTTCACCAGCAGGCGGCAATCTGTGGCCAGACTTCTAATTGCTGTGGCAATCAGAGCGACACGTTCAGCCAAATCAGCTGATTAGAGAACTTCAGTATGTCTGCGGTCTTCTAGGTTCAGCTGTCAAAGTGAGGACACAGACAGAGGGCCACAAACAGCATGTATGCTTGGATAGTGTGAACTTATAGGATTTCTCACTTCATACCAGCACTTCTATTCTTTAGACATGGAGCAAAGGAGGCTGGAAGTGAAAAGAGCTTGCTTAGAAATTGTTTTAGATCAATGGTAGATAATGGTTAGGCACAACCTCCTGTAAAATGTACAGTTGAGGTCAGAATTATTAGCCCTCTTGTTAAATTTTAATTCTTTTATATATGTTTTTCTTTAATGGAGAGAAGATTTTTTTTTCAACACATTTCTAAACATGATAGTTTTAATAGTTAATTTCTAATATCTGATTTCTTTTCTTTTTTGCCATGATGACAGTACATAATATTTTACTAGATATTTTCAAGATACTAGTATTCAGCTTAAATTGCAGTTTGTTTGTTTATTTATTTATTATTATATATTTTTTTCTAATTTTCTTTGAGTTTTTGCATTTACAATTTAAAGTAGTACATTACCTCTCCCCTACTACAACCACTGCATTGAATAAAAAACATAATTAAAATACAGTATATATCGTTCCAGACTTTCTGAGTTGACAGTGAGAAAACAGAGTGTACCATATATGTTTAGTCCATATGTTATCATTTAACATGCAAGGCTTGGCAACATCTGAAAAATGGAATATACAAAAGATTATATCTTTTATAATCTGCTTACATCTGCTATATCTATGCATATCATCTTTAATCACAAAATCTTCCAGATATATCAAAGTTAACAATGAGTGAATATATTATGTCATATTTGTTTAGTCAATATGTTATCAAGGGCTTGGTAACATTCAAAAAGTACAAAATAGAAATAACATAGGATAGATAGATAGATAGATAGATAGATAGATAGATAGATAGATAGATAGATAGATAGATAGATAGATAGATAGATAGATAGATAGATAGATAGATAGATAGATAGATAGATAGATAGATAGATAGATAGATAGATAGATAGATAGATAGATAGATAGATATATTTATTGATATATTGATAAATTTATTCTAAAGGCCAGGGAGTTCTTCAAAGTATTTAATAAAGGGGGACTAAAGTGCAATTTAAAGCCTTAACTAGGTTAATTAGGCAAGTTAGGGTAATTAGGCAAATGATAGTATAATGATGGTTTGTTCTATAGATAAATTAAAAAAACATATTGCTTAAGGGGGCTAATAATATTGACCTTACAATGTTTTTTAAAAAATTAAAAACTGTTAACAACTATTCTGGCCAAAATAAAACAAATAAGACTATCTTCGGAAGAGAAAATATTACAGGAAATACTGTGAAAAAATTCCTTGCTCTGTTAAACATCATTTGGGAAATATTTGAAAAAAAAAAAAAATCATAAGAGGGCTAATGATTTAACGTCATTAAATCTAGCATTCTTTCCAGCTCTATTTGATGAAATCTAAAAAATACTAATACTGAATTAATAATAAAAATAATAATAAACTTTTTAGCACCAAATCATATCAATATTAACTGAAGTAAAAAAACTTCAATTCAAATATATTCAACTAGAAAATAGCATTTTACAATATTGTTATACTGCATTTCTGATAAAACATGAGCTCACATATGAAAAACATTTAAAATTAATTCCAACCTCAAAATGTTGAACATGTTGATGCATATGTGCAAGTGAAAATTGTATTTTTAACGAATGCTAATGGGACTCTATGTCTCAGAAAACAGTCTAGGTTGAAGAATTTAAATTCATTGAAAGAAATTCCTGTCTTCCCACCTAATTACCCCCCACCTGCCAACACACTGCCTGATGCAACCTGTGGAAAATCCCTCACATAGACTATGACTATTAATGTACTATGGGCCCTTAGAGAGTTCTAGTTGCTCCTGACCTGTTTTATACATGCCCTTCAGTGCATGCATTACAGCTAGCATACCAGATAATTGACTGCGTTAATAGACACATAATGATCCTCATTAAAGCGTTGTTGCCATTGATTCCAGAATTAGACACATTGCATGCAATATGTATGTAGGTCTGTGGACCTACATAGAAACACACTTATTAACTGGGATCTTAAGTAATGGAAAACTCCAAGCAGATCAGTGAGAAGTGGGAATTTAAGAATCGGAACTACTAAGCCTTACTGGGATTTTGTGAGCTGGTATTAACTGGATACCACATTAGGGCTTAGTAAGAAAATGTAGTCTTATGTTCCAAAAAAGAGTGCCTCTTGAGTAATTCAAAATGTGTGAAGAAGATGAAAATAATGAAACTATTATAATAATTGCAGCCTGTTGCCCAGTGCAGTAGCCAGCATCTTAAAGTTATATATTACATTAATTTTAATGGGAAAGAGAAACCCATTGGCCTAATCCAAAAAGTAAAGTTATTTTATAATTTACAAATCATTTTCAAATAATAAAAAATAAGCAGAACCAACAAGTAAAGTAGTACATGTCAGAACATTGACTTTTTTTGTTATGTTTATGAGAGCAAGAATTTAAAGAATTTAATTTAGCTAACAGACATAGCAGTAATACACATTTATGAAGTGTTCACTTCTGTAAAGAGTCTTTTAATCATGTAAAAAAAGACACAAATACTACCAACCTAGGCTCATTCTGAAAGCATACCCCATATACATTCTGGAGAGCCCAGGAGGTACTTTTTTGCTGTTTTTGTTTTGGAAATCCACCAGAGGCCGCTCTATTCGCTTTTTGAGATCTCAAATTTCTCTCGCTCTGAGTGCCTGCTCTTCTTGCATAAATCCACCAGAGAGTGCTGTCGACTGACTGACTGACTCACTGAATGACTGTCCTCATCCTTCCCCTAAACCCAACCAAAAGTGTTTTCAAAAACACAGATTGACCCGCCCACCCACTTACCTAAACTCAGCCAGCAGTGTTTTGAAAAGCAATCCAGAAAAGCCCCCCTGATTTTTACCACGTTTTCATATTTGACCACATTCTCACCCTGTTATTTACTTGTTTATTTTATTTTTTGGCTTTTGTTTTTGTCTTACCTGCTTTCTGGAACCGTTCTTTGCTGCACTCGAACTTCATCATCGTGGTCAACTCTTCACTGTGTCTCAAGTCCGCCGACGTACAGTTGAAGTCAGAATTATTAGCCCCCTGTTTATTTTTACCCCCCACTTTCTGTTTAACGGAGAGCAGATTTTTTCAACACATTTCTAAACATAATAGTTTTAATAACTCATTTCTAATAACCATGATGACAGTACATAATATTTTACTAGATATTATTCAAGACACTTCTATACAGCTTAAAGTGACATTTAAAGGCTTAACTAGGTTAATTAAGTTAACTAGGCAGGTTAGAGTAATTAGGAAAGTTATTGTATAACGATGGTTGGTTCTGTAGACTATCGAAAAAAATATAGCTTAAAGAGGCTAATAATTTTGACCTTAAAATGGTTTTAAAAAATTAAAAACTGCTTTTATTCTAGCCGAAATAAAACAAATAAGACTTTCTCCAAAAGAAAAAATATTAGCAAACATACTGTGAAAATTTCCTTGCTCTGTTAAACATCATTTGGAAAATATTAAAAAAAAAAAAAAAAGAAAACAAAGGGGGGCTAATAATTCTGACTTCAACAGCACATGTCGAGCTACTGGGAAAACTGGTAACAACAAATACTATATTGAATACTATCAGCTAAAATGTTATCGGAAGTTTCACCAATCAGAAAAGTATAATGAGAAAAGATTATTTAACTCCGCCCACTCTCATGAAGCACTGTGAATGTTTGTCTCTTTATGCTTTAAAAAATACTTATACAAAACAAACTCTTTAAATTAACCATTTTATTTTTCTCTATTTTATTCATTTGTGTCATTTGGAGCGCTTCATTGGATTGTTGTTCTTTCCTTCATAAAAGAAAATGGAAGCTCTTGGGTTTTTTAGATTTTGTCATTTTCATATACTTCTTTGTTATTTGCATACCTGGTTCATTAAATTCATACAGTAGCTTAAAATGCTTAAACAAAGGGAATGAAAAAAAGGAAAATACTTCAGTAGCCAGTGCTGTTAAAACAAAATGACACCTATTGGCCAAACTACAAAATGATCTTCCAGTGCAGATAATAATAATAAAAAGACAAAATTCTCATTAATCTATAAATCTATCTTGGTGATATACAGTATGCATCGACCAGTACAATAATGTAATAATACTCCTTACTACAAAACAATACGCTACTGTCCTATTAATGGAACACTGCACTTTTATAGCAGCATGTGCAATGATATTATGCAGCATATGAAAATAGTCCCCAAGTAACTAAGGGTGCTTTCAAACCTAGACTTTTGTTTCGGAACCTGGCACGTTTCCCCCATTAGCGCAGTTCGTTTGACTTATGTGAATCCAGCAAACGTGCTCGGATCCGCGTCAAAACAATCGGTCCAAGATTGCCTGAATGAGGTGGTCTAGGCTCGATTGAAACGAACTCTGGAGCAGATCGATTGTAGTGAGAAAGCAATACGATCCGAACCAGGCTATATCACATTGTATTATGCATTTGTAATAGACATATATGTCTATATGAAGAGAGAATAATGATTAGGGTGGGATGTCATCATTCCTACCAGTAAATGTGTGTTTAATGTAAATATGAAAGTGTAAGCATGCTGAACTAATAACGAGAGCTATTTATCTGTTAGAAAAATTGACCAAACTGCAGTCTTGGTTGATCTGTTATTTCTCTCTATAACATAGGCCGATAATGCATAATTCTAGCCAAGGCTATGCATGAGAAAGTCTTAACTCTGATTTATATTTGGTGGCGATATATGTGGGTGTCACCATTCAAAATTATAGCACAACTCTGTGCTTATAATGTCTTGTTGCTCATCGTCATAAATTAAAATATGGATGCATGACAGCTGAGCGGGACTGAAAAATAAACCCTGGAACTCTGACCAATGTGAGGAGTTTACTCGCACGTTACTTGTTTTAGCTATTTTGGTCCGTTTAGAAACTTTGCCATGTTAAAGTAAACCATACCAAGACAAACAACGATCGGTCTACTGGTGTGAAAGCACCTTAAATAACAGCACTGCATAATATCATTGCTCCTGCTGCAGCCATGGTACAGCAGCAAAGTTTTTTTAATTATAACGTCAGAATAAAATTATAGTTCCTATACATTTCAACATAGAAAATAGGAACTTTTTATTTTCCATTAGTCTTAACACACAATGTAAAACTACAAAAGAGTTAAGCTTTAGATAGGAAAATTCTCTAAAAATCTCTTTTAAATTTTTTGATGTTAATAGTCTAATGCAATTTAGTCATTTATGCAGGGATTAAGTGGTGGCATGATCCGGCTGGGCCAATTGGCATTTCTGTGTGGAGTTTGCATGTTCTCCCAATGTTCATGTGGGTTTCCTCCAGGTGCTCAAGTTTCCCCCACACCCTAAAGACATGCTATAAATGAATTGGGTAAACAAAATTGGCCGTAGTGTATGAGTGTGTGTGTGTGTGTGTGAAAGTGAATGAATGTTTCCCAGTACTGGGTTGCTGCTGGAAGTGCATCAGCTGCTTAAAACATATGCTGGAATAATTGGTGGTTCATTCCGCTTTGGTGACCCTTATAGATAAGGGACTAAGCCAAAGGAAAATGAATGAATGATTTATGCTAAGCTAAGTTAAAAGTGCTGCCCACCAGACCCGGAGATTGGCTGAATGTATTCAGAAATGTTTAACTCTAGGTGAGTTGTAAAATAAGCCTATTTCCTAAAAAGTGGAGCATTTCTTTACTACAGTACTGCCTTACTTCTCCATATCCATTCACAGTAGCTGAGGTCTTATCAAGTATGCCTAGTTTCTTTTTCTATCTGAGAGGCGTTTTTGACCTGTGCTGGGTTCCCCTCAGGCTTTATTAGCATTAGTGGATGATTCACAGTCTTGAGACATCAGAAAGGTGATTACAAAGTCCAGGGAAGGACAGGAAAGTCTTTTGTCTTGCACTCGACTTTATGCCAGTGTGCAATCAATGACGGGCCGGCAACAATTGAGTTACAATCATTCTGCATTTTCCGGCAAGGCTTTGATGCCGGCGCACTCTTAAGCACTCTTTGATGGGACATGGGAGGGAATTGAATTAGCCTTACTCAGTGAGGAAGAGTGGCACCTTAGAGCTTTGCCATTCAATAAACCGCTCTCATTTACTTGCTGTGCCTTCTGTTTATCACACTCTCTTTTAACCGGCCTTTTTATTTCACCTTGTGCATTCACAGCTGCAGTTGAGGAATGAGAGAGAAAGAGGGATGGGAATAACGCACAGCCCCAGTCGTTGACTAATACATAAAGATGCTGTGGACTAGTTCATCATCAATTATTAGCTGCCGGTCATCATAATTTTATCAGGGTGTCCAGGTGCCACATGGAAGTGAGGTGCTATTCTTGCTATCATCTGGGTAATGCTGCTGACCAAATCACGTCGTGTTGGTTCTTTGGTGATACATCATGGCTTGATAGAACTATGAGGTCGCTTTTGAACTTATGTGGGTCCGGTGAATTGAATGAGCATTGAAAAAAAGGAATGAGTGCGATAATCCAGACAGTCATGGCTCACTAAGCAAGATTTATGTGCAGGACCATCTCATATTTGGCTCAGCGTGTGAATGCATAAATAATTTCAAGTATTGAAAGTCACCTTGGTGAAATGGTAATATCGAGGAGACATCCTATTTACATCGCCTCAGAAGTGGTATGGTGAAATAGATTGAGCAAATGAATACTGTATCTACAACGCACACAACCTTTGTCGAGACCTTTGTGTCCCACCACTTCAATTGGAAGCTGTCTACATTTCTTATATGTTTTAGCATTGCTTTTTTAGTTTGCTGGAATTAGAATGAGGCATCAGTCCATTGTCAGGGATTTGCAGTGTTGCGATCATTGTTAATATAATCACTGCATATAGTGGATTCTATGGACCCATTTCACAAGACTGTTATTACATGTTTAATGTTTATTATAATCTTAAATTCTTGAAAGTTTTTAATATTTATATTTTAAAAATCGTATGAACATTTGCATTAATGTATGCATTATATCATCTTTGCGTCAAATTACAAAAAAAAAAAAAAAATGAATTACCGCTTATGCAAGGCATTTCTAATGCAGCATCTATGAGAGTAAATTTGACTTTATTCTGTCCTCTGGCTGCCATCATTAGTCTCACACAATTTTTTTTCCTTTTTCTAGAACTCTTGATAACACCATCATGGAGTTTTTCTTTTATTATTTCATTAAATAGGATTAAAAAATATATATTTGTTGTACTCTCCCATTCACTTTGCTCTAAGTTTGCCTAACAATGACTCCTTCCTAGAGCTGGCTGATTTGACCTAAAATCTAAATCTTGATTAATTGAACATTTTAACTTGATTATTATTAATGAACGATTATTTATTTATTTTATTGCCCTCATAGTTCACTGATTGTTTGCTCTCATAGTTCACTGTTTTGTACAGTAAATATGCTCACATATTACAAGTGATAGATTTTTGAATGAATGATTTTAAAATATTTGAAGGATAGATAGTCATTGTCTTTAAATAATCTTTAAAAATAGGCTTTAACAGGTGACATGGTGGCTCAGTGGGTAGCACTGTCACCTCACAGCAAGAAGGTCGCTGGTCAGTGGTGCCCCCAGAAAATTTTCTTAGGGGTGGCCAGAAGAGGCCACACCAAATCTTGGGGTGGCACACAAAAAAAATTTATGAACTTATGAATTCATTCATTCATTCATTCATTCATTCATTCATTTTCTTTTCGGCTTAGTTCCTTAATTAACCCGGGGTCGCCACATCGGAATGAACCGCCAACTTATCCAGCACAGGTTTTACGCAGCGGATGCCCTTCCAGCCGCAACCCATCTCTGGGAAACATCCATACACACTCATACATACGGACAATTTAGCCTACCCAATTAATCTGTACCGCATGTCTTTGGACTGTGGGGGAAACCGGAGCACCCGGAGGAAACCCACAGGAACGCAGGGAGAACATGCAAACTCCACACAGAAACGCCAACTGACCCAGCCGAGGCTCGAACCAGCGACCTTCTTGCTGTGAGGCGACAGCACTACCTACTGCGCCACTGCGTCACCTTTATGAATTTAGTGTAATGTTTTATTTTTGTTTCTGGTAAATGAAATAATGTGGTTTTAATTCATTTAATTGATTACTCTTTAAATATCACAATTTATTCCTAAAAAAAATCTATAAATTCAAATTCAATAAAATAAAAAAAATCAATATTTATTTTAAAAACACTTTTCATATATAAAATCTTTTCAGTTATTTTTCACATACTTTTATAGTACAGCATACAGTATATGCCATGTCTAAAATTAATGAAGATTAATGAATTAATTAACTTCACAAATGAACAAACTGAACAAAAGACATTACAATATATACACCCTCACTATACAGACCCTAATAATATAATTTATCCATATTGCTTTTTGAGCCACAATTTTAATAATATAGCTTCTATGAATGTACCTTAAGGTAAATATTAAATTGCCATTGCTGTCTATTGAAGGTGTGTGCGTGCTGTCAACGACGATCGGGGAGGGGGAGGGGCAGTGAATTAGCTACGTCAATGGCACTAATCAGTCCACAATAACTTAGTGGCTGCTATTTATTTATTGAAATATTGTGAATTTACTCAAGTACATTTAAATTAATAATATCAACAGCAAAATCATATTGGGGTGGCCACAGGGGTGTCGAGAGTTTACAGAAGGGTTTTCTCCGGGTGCTCTGGTTTCCCCCAAAAGTCCAAAGACATGCGTTATTGACCTTATTCTTTGTGTACGCGCGGGCTCAGCCATTTGAATCTCTTTGGCTCGAGACTTCCGGTCTCATTCAGTTCCATTCATTTTTAGACGTTAAAAACAGCTTGTTCTGCTGCTTGATGTTAAAACTGATATTTTCCTATTATATTATTCTACTTTGTCTGTAGAACAAATTGTTTGACCGTTTTCTGCTGTTTATTATTCCTAGTCATTTCTTCCAAAGGAATCAGAAGTTATAAAACAATAAAAAAAAAACACACACACTTATGCATTTTAGAATAAGGTCAGTAGGTCAATTGAATAAGCTAAATTGGCCGTAGTGTATGTATGTGAATGCAAGAGCGTATGGGTGTTTCCCAGTGCTGGGTTGGGGCTGGAAGGGCATCCACTGTGTAAAACAAATGCTGGATAAGTAGGTGGTTCATTCTGCTGTGGCGACCCCTGATAAATAAAGGAACTAAGTTGAAAAAAAAAATGAATGAATGAAGAGGCTTTAACATCAAACAGTGAGCTTCTCCACAATGTCATCTGTAGCTTTAAATAGTGCAAATGTTTTATAAATCAATAGATTCTGACCGACTGTCAGTGTTTATCATTTATTAACTGAGAAATAATCATTCTGAAAGTGATCCCAATGATATATTTTGTCTACAACTTTGCTGTGGTCTGAAATCTGCTGTTTTACATTAAGAATGATTTTTAAAATGATGTATTTATTGTTATCTTTAGTTAATCATGCTTGGTGTGAACGGGCTTCAAATCTACTAATACTCTATTAAAAAGACTGAGAGATGACATGCTTTTCTTTTTATTTGGCGTGTTATGTAACTGTTTATGTATGTATAAGATCTGCAAAATTTCAAAGCCCAGTCGCCCACAAACTTTCTCAAAGAGGGAGCTGATCCAGATCTGTTGAAAAATCTATATCACTATGTTGAAATATTTTTAGAGCTGGCCAAATAGAAAAGAAAGAAAAGAAGGAAACAAAAAGAAAGAAATCTTGGTTTCAGGTATTGCTGATGTTGCTGCCATGAGTTTCTTTGTGAAAGCAAAAGCACTTTATTTTGGCTTTCCAAAATTGGCTTTCCAATGTAGTAAAGTTGTTTTCATATTGGTGATACACTAGATATTAGTACATTAGTCTTCTTTAACTTTGTTGTCACAAAACAAAAAATAGTTGCAAAAAGGTAAAAAATGCTGTTTTTCATTCAGAGTGCGCACCTAAGGTATACTTTTAAAAGTAATTGCAATATTATCAGATATTGTAATTGTTTTATTCTATAAATATGTCAAATTGAAAATGGTTATTTCAACATGAGCATCATTAGGAAATTTCTCAAAAGTTACATTCCAATATAAGCGCTACATATTTTAAAAATATATATATTTTCTTTGTATATACTGTATTATTGCATTCATAGAATTGCTTTTTAATTTTTGGGACACTCCCTAACTTGCTCTTCTTGGGATCACCATTTCAATTTTAGCATCTCATTCTTTAGCTGTGCGACTTGAGTAGGAGCAGGGAGCAGTATAGCTTGCTGTCACTTTAAGAGGCCCACGGTTTCAATTTATGGTTACACATGCCTTTTAATTTGGAACTTTCATTGTGGGCCCTATCATACACCCGGCACAATAAGGCGCAAGACATGTTTGGCATGATTTGTTGCTATTTTCAGATTAGCGCAAGAGTAATTTTCATGTATTGCGACATGTTGTTTAAATAGCAAATTCATTTGCACCACTTCCTGGAATCGTGGGTGTGCTGGTCTAAAAAGGAGGTGTGTTAAGGTGCATTGTTGGTGCGTTGCTATTTTGAGGAACTGAAATAGACTGTACAATTGACCAGCTGAAAGCAGGTATAAAGTCTTGACTTTATACGTGCAGAGCACGTTAGTTATGTGCCTATACAGGTCCAAACACTTGCACATTGCTTAGTACACACAGAATGTACAAAAACACACAAATATCTTTACTTATGAAAAAATTAAAGGATTAAAATGTTACAAAAATTATTATTTTCTGCATAAATAAAAAAAAAAAAAAAAAACACTGCCTCCATGCTTCATCTCAGGGGGCTTTTTCAGTTCCTTCATGACAATTTGCATTTGTATAATGTTATTATTATTATTAGCAGTATTATTTATAATATGCATATTTATGTTTGCTTTAATAAAAACAAATTTAGATTTGTCCACCTGTCAGGTTTTGGAGACGTATGCATCACTGTATGGGGTATAAGAATAGGACATGTGTTTGGATATAACTTTACCACACTTCGTTATTATTGTTCATTTATTCATTTGCTGGAAATTAGAACTGAAATTAGAAATAGGTTTGAAACAAATCTTTGCACTTAAACAAAATTAAATATGTAGGCTAATGCATGTCTTCAGTGGAGTGCGTTCAACAACGTTTCCTTATCCACGAACGTAACGGAGTAAAGAGAAAGTTAAGTAAAGAGAAAGTAAAGAGGCCAGTTGGAGAAGGCTCATTCTTTATCCTCACGCTGCAGATGCTCTGTTTAACTGTTTTCTCGCTAGTGAAGCGTTCAGTTTTTTCACTTACAAAGTCCGCCATGTAAATAGCAAATGCACCATGGCATAACGCAATTGACTCTTAAAGGGGATGGGAGATGAGACTAGGATTGGTTTAATGCATGTTATGCTCAAAACACACTATAACTCATTAAGAGAATAAGCACAACCCTGTTAGACCATGCGCCAGGGTGCAAACCGTATTTTTCCATCCATAAAATAGCAAAATTGGATTCGGACACCCTTAATGCTTCTGTGCCCTGCGCTTTAGACTTTGTGCGTAGATCGTTAAAATAGAGCCCTTTATGTTATTGTGTTACATAGCAAATGTTCGGCACAGCTTGAGACAAAATATGAATGTGCATGTGTGTTCTGCTTGTCTCTGAGGTGTACACTGTAAAAACTGCTTTTTTTACTTAGAGGTTTTTGCCTTGTTTCTAATTTAAATATCTAAAGATTTTTAAGACTCTATCAAGAAGCATTTTTTATACATGCAAACATTTTCTTGTTTTCAGATTTTTCCTTAAAACAATCAAAATAATCAACAATGCCAATGGGGTAAGCAAAATAATCTTATTTCAAAGCGAAAATTTGATTATTTTGCTTGTCTAAAAAAAAGCTTCTTCACTAGATACTAGGCAAAAACAAGGCCCAAGCTCTCTTTCACACTTTTAAAAATATGAATTCATTGAATACACTTCAATAAATGAAGCATCCATGCTTCAAGACTTTTCAAGTCAAACTGAAGGTGCATCCCAAATCGCACTATTCTACGCCATTTTGTAGTATAAATAGTGTAAGTAGTGCATCACACTAAAAACTGTAAAATGAATAAGTGCACTTTAAATACCCGGATGATGCACTTATTCAACCGTTAAAAAGAAGTGTGGAATGTTGGACACTTCAGGCACTAAACACAGCCCTTGCTTTACTCACATAGTGGAAGGGACGGATCTTTCAAGCACTGATTTTGGATTACTTTAGTTTGGATCGTGAAAGCAAATATGATTATACCGCCTCCCTATGGTGAATGCGGTTATACTCATGGCAGGTATTATTTGGGAGTTTGGTTATTTATTGCACTAATTTGTTAACTGTAAAAAGTCATCAGGGAAACGGTTTGAATTTCTGCTTAGTAAAAATATGTTAGTGTTCCATTTAGGAAAACACTACATATACTATGCTGTTGTGTGTAAGTGCATAAGTGTATAGTGTATAGTGTGCCATTTGGGATGCAGCTTGAGTGTTGTGGAGGAACAAATGCAGACTGCTAGAAAGAAACGGGGATATGACACAATCATCATTTTATCTCGATTAATGTTTTTTTATAATTGCTGGATTCATTTCTGAGCCCTAATGTGAGGTACTTTTAAGTTGAAACTTCACAGACCCAGTTTTTGCAGCATTATGTTGCACACTGTCAAAAGTGGCATCTTACTTCATTACCTCCGCATCTGTAGTGTATTATGGATGTAGCTATGTAGGATGCACACATTGGTCTGGTGTGCTATGGCTGGTCAGGGTTTGGGAAAGGCATTAAGGTCCTGTGGATGTAATGAAGATCAATAGGAGTTAGGATGGAAGAGGGCTGTGATCCAGGAACTGTCTCACAGTCGCAGGCCAAGGCGTTATCGATCCCACCTGCGCTGGCAGTATCAGATAAAAGGGCTTCTGGCTTTAGCCACCAGGATTATATGAAAATGCAGAGGAAGGGCGCTAAGCACTGGATCAAAGTGCCTCTTTCCTCTCTTCTCCTAGAAACATCCAAAAGGAACAAATGGCACTTTGGTAACAGCATGTGAACAAATGTTATCTCTCAAAATGTTTTAATATGGCAGCTCTGTGTTTTTTGTACTTATAGAAGCAAGATATATTTGGTAATCTCCACAAACAAGATTAATTCATCCACAGGCTCTCGTAATGTTGAAAGCTGACATTTTCATTCATTTATCCTTCTTATTTTTTAACAGCTAACACTCAGGACCCGCTGACTGTTGATGCCCCTCCTGAGGTTTGGGGCCACAGATGAGCGGAGCGTGTCTTTTAAAGCCTGAAAAGACTGCTTACCATGTGGATTGATTAGTTGAGACAGAAGCCCGTGGTCTGGATCCTGAGGTGCCTTCTTCATGGCTGGAAGGACCGAAGGGGTAAGAATGGCACAGTCCTTACGGCTGCTTTCGACTCGAATGTTTACGGGTTGTTTGGAAGTGATTATTCTTGTAGCATGGGCCAAGAGGCATGAAATATCATCTATTTGGTGTGTCGAAAACTTCTTCAAGCAGCTGATGTGCAGTTTATGTAAACCACTCTCTTTTTCTCTCCCTCTCTCACTTTCTCTCTGTCCTAATTTTTCATCCTTCTAAGTTATCAAAAGTGAGGAGGTCAGAGCGGAGACTTCAAAAATGTATATGACTCCACGGTCGATCGTTTCTATTAATTAGACAGTTTCCTTGTATTTCACTCAAGTCACATATAGTAGATGTTTTAATGAGTGGTTTCTTTCTGTACTTCACTTCACTGTTCAAAAAGTGGTTTGATGTGAGGGCTAATGGCATAGAAAATTCCTTTTTTGAGCCACATAGGGCAACATTTAGATTTACAGCTATACTGTAAAAATTTAGGCCAATTCTCACTAACTAGTGGCTTAT
Organism: Danio kyathit; assembly: GCA_903798195.1. Lineage (NCBI taxonomy): Eukaryota > Metazoa > Chordata > Actinopteri > Cypriniformes > Danionidae > Danio > Danio kyathit. Next base: position 44,749,933 of record LR812537.1, on the reverse strand, counting down.
TAGTACTTATAAAGCACATATTATGCATGATGTTATTCTACATTCCTAATCCTACCTAATACCTAGACCTAACAAATACCTTAATAACTATTTATAAGCAGCAATTTAGTGTAGTTTCAGGCAAAAGTCATAGTTAATGGTTTATTAGTGAGAATTGTATACCGGTAGCACCGGTGCTCCCAACTTTAAAAATTTAGGAGCACCAGAAAACATTTAGGAGCACCCACCAAAAATGAATGAGCACCACTGTAAATTGTATATTAATGGATTTATTGTATTGAAAACATTATCAATCGGGACCAACAAGAACCAGAAACAGCTATTTAACTAATTCTGTAATGACTTATTATTTGTGCAATAATTCCAAAATTAATATCTAATAATTCTGAAATATTAATGATGACGATGATGACAATAATATTAACAATGAATTACATTTCTCATTATCATGCTGCTTTGAATGTGAGTTTTCTGCTATAAAAAGTCCTACTGTTACATAATGAAAAATAAATCTATGGTTTGCATAAAACAGAAATGAAGCATTGCAGTAAGAAATAACCATTTTGCACTATTTTTATTTACTTGTTTTTATATGCATTAGGGATGTCCCGATAAGGTTTTTTTGCCCTTGAGTCGGAGTCCAAGTCATTTGATTTTGAGTATCTGTCGATTCTGAACCCGATCCGATACTTCTATAATACATAAAAAAAGAAGAGCGAAAAAACAGATCCATGATGTTCCTTATTTTTTATTTAATTCACCTTATTTTAACATTCAACAACTCTCAAACTTTCAACAACCGAGGAGACTCGGGAGACCGCGGAACAGAGAACACGTGCTCTGAGAAATGAGATGCTGTGTTCTTCCTGATGGTCACGGGCCCTTCATGCAAAATTATTTATTATATAAATTATTTACTGTTGTCCCCCTTTTCAATATATATAACATGCACAAAAGCCTTACAAATGTACTTTGCACAATACAAATAACACAGATTTGAATACAAATTTCAGCAAATAAACACCCTTAATGTGTTCAAATTGCTGAAAAAAGCTTATTGAGAAACAGCCATACTCGCTTTTTTCGCTTCAAGCTGCTTTCGTGTTCTACTTTGCGGCATTTAGCCAATAGCGTCTTTGCAACAAAGTGATGTCATTTGGATCTGGATATCCCTAATTTGTGTCATTTTAAATGCTCAGTCTCGTTATGCGCTGATTTAAATTTTTCTGTGTTTGTGGAAAAAATCAAGCGAGCCAGCCGACCCAATATATGAGCGGGGCAGAGCAGGTTTCTCGTGATGACCACCTGCAAAGTACCTTTCGTGAGCAGCAGTTTCAGCTTAAACTTAGTAAAGGCGAGCTTCTTTGGCGATGATGTAGGGCTGGGCCGATAAACGATATTGTATCAAATCATGATAAAATTTGTATCAATATCAATAATAAGCTCAGGACTTTTTTACTCTATATTGACCTAAGAGCCAATCACATGGCAGAAATGTGCAACAATGAGAATCTAAAAGGGTATTGATATTAGAGATGTTCCGAATTTTCGGCCATCGAAAATTTATTGGCCGAAAATGTTATTTCATTTAGCGGACCCTCTAATGTTTGTGACTTCATTCATTGTTGGGGTACTATTTTAAATCTGGAAGCAATAACAACTTATATTGAAATATATATCGTTATCATTCAATATGAAAAATAATTATTGAGATTGCATTTTTGCCATATCACCCAGCCCTATGATGATGTATGCAATGTTAGATTTTACATTTGGCGGCCATTTGCGCTGAACATGCAGTGAATGGAACGTATCAAGATTCGGGCCATTAAACAGCTTATCCACTCTGAGTCTTTCAGCACTCTCCTAAAACCCTCGATTGATCTCGACTGGCGGATCAACACTTAACACACACTCTCAGAAATAAAGGTACAAAACCTGTCACTGGGGTGGTACCTTTTCAAAAGGTACACTTTTGTACCTTACAGGGGCACACATGTACTTTAAAGGTACAGCTTAATACCTAAAAAGTACAAATGTGTACCTCATAGTACTATCAAAAAAACAAAGTGTACCCTAACGGTACAAAATTATACTTTTAAGGTACCAATGTGCACATTTAAGGTATAAAATTGTACCCTTTGAAAAGGTACCACCCCAGTGACAGGTTTTGTACCTTCATTTCTGAGAGTGCATGATTGCTATCATCGGCGGCATTATTTGTAACTTTAGGTGGGTTGGCAAACCTTTTCATCGTTCCTCAAACTTCAGTCGTTTGCATTTCCCGCGGTCACAAAAGTTCCCTGTCATCTGACAGCGGAAAGCCTTGAGTGATTAACAGCTAATATGAACCAATATAGCGGCAGGGAAGACCAATTCAGCATGTTTTTTAGAAAAAATCAAAACAGGTCGCACTACAACCATTATATCAGTCGCACAAATGCTCCCAAATATATTATGAGGTTGCATAGATTAAATTTTGGGTGCATATGCGACCAAAATGGTTACAATTTCAAGCCCTGCTTAATATAAAGTGTGAACAAAATGTTGTTAAAGGAAATAATCATTTGAATCTTTTTTGTATTTCAAATTGACATGTTTGATTTATTGTGATTGTTTGTTTGTAATTAATTTTGAAATGTCACATGCCTTCCTATGGATCAACAGTCAGAGATTGTTTGACATGATGATTGAAAAGGAAGCATTTCCCCGAGTCAGGAGCCATGTTTTTATGTCAAACTATAACAGCCAATGTCAACATTTTATAACTGCCATGATTTTAACTGTAAAATTCGCTTTCCAACATTAGTGAGTGTCAGAAATAACTTACAGTTGTGATCTGATGGGGAATCGTGATCACTGTCTGCTTCTGTCAGATCTAGTTTTCCCTTCACTGCTGAAATGGTGGGTTTGTGAGACGTTTGCTTCAGATAGCTCTGTTAAGGGTGAGTTTAAGAGCTGCACTGGTCTGACAGTGGAAACAAAGCTTGATTTTGGCACCGTGGCTCAAGGGCAGAGGCTTTTCACCCATATGAGTTCCATAATTAGCATTGGCTCTTACTGGCACATTAAATGGAGAACACTTCTGGAATTCTGAAGTTGTCATCTGATTGGCTGAATTATGCAGGATTTATAGGAAATGTGTGTTTTGCATTTTATCAATCTAGAAACAAAGCTTTTGAGATGTCCAACACCGTCATATATGTAAATATAAATTGTGTACCGCATTAGGGAACGTCATGTTATTTACATTTTGTTGTTCTTTCATTGCTTTGATTACTTTGGATTAAAGTGTCTGCCAAATGAAATTAAATGTGATGTAATTGGGACACTGAGCACTTATTAGGCCAAGTAAACACTGCATTTTCAAAAGTATGTAAAGATTTCAATGATTTAGGATGACGTGAATGAATTATTTATCAGTTGCACACTGGTCTGTTATTATATACAGTTGAAGTCAGAATGATTAGTCCTCCTGAATTATTAGCCCTCCTATATATTTTTCTCCAATTTCTGTTTAATGAAGAAAAGATTTTTTAAACCATTTCTAAACAATAGTTTTAATAACTAATTTCTAATAACTGATTTCTTTGATGATGGTACGTAATGATGGTACGTAATATTTTACTAGATGCTTTTTAAGATATAGTGTTTAGTTTAAAGTGCAATTTAAAGGCTTTACTAGGTTAATTTGGTTAACTAGGATAATTAGGCAAGTCATTGTATAACAGTGTAGACTAGAGTCATGCACGGGTCCTTTTTGGTAAACCCGCATCCGCAATAATTAAAAGAACACCTTACCAGTCACCCGACAGCAGCACTAATAACATTCCGTACCTGACCCTACCTTTTTGACATACACACCGTGACCCGAACCGCACCCTCATGATATGTAGATGTGCATCTACTGTATTTATTTTCTCATGCAGCAAGCAATAATTTAACAGAAAAAATAGCTATTGTTAATATCATATGAACTACTATTTTAATACAATAACACATTTCATAAATTACATATAAAAGAAATACATAAAATTATTAAAATAATGTCATCAATGATTAATGGTTTCAGCTGACTTTGTCGCTAATTTTAAATCAAACACAGAAGTCTCTCTCTCTTGTGGTGTTTGATGTGAGGAATGGGATGGCAAGACTAGAACTAGATCACAATGAGAATTATTTTTTTCAGATACAACGTTAGCAAAATCTACAAGCAATGTCACTTGCTAGCTAAAAATATTGGATTACACTTGGTTGTCTCTCTCGAAACTCTGCAACACCCTAGAACAGTGGTGGCCAAACTTTTTAGACCGGAGGGCCACATCAAGTTTTACAAACCAAGTGAAGGGCCACATGTCAAATCCTTCAAAAAATAACTTATTTATAGTGGCAGTATGCATGGTACATGTAATATCGGACAGAAACGTGTCACATTAACACACATTTTTTAAATAGTTATTATTGAGTCATGTTTACAAGTCAAATTAATTTGCACTGCTATTTATATTTACTTATCAATCATCATAAAACAATAAAAAAAACACTTATAAAATAAAATAATGGCGACGTGGTGGTGCAGTAGGTAGTGCTGTCACCTCTCAGCAAGAAGGTCGCTGGTTTGAGCCTCGGCTGGGTCAGTTGGCGTTTCTGTGTGGAGTTTGCATGTTTCCCCCACAGTCCAAAGACATGCGGTACAGGTGAATTGGGTAAGCTAAATTGTCCGTAGTGTATTAGTGTGAGTGTGTATGGATGTGTCCCAGAGATGGGTTGCAGCTGCATCCGCTGCGTAAAACATGTGCTGGATAAGTTGGCGGTTAATTCTGCTGTGGCAACCCCGGATTAATAAAGGGACTGAGATGAAAACAAAATGAATGAATGAAAAAAATAAAATAAATAAATAATAATAGTAATAATACAAATGTAATAATTTTTACAGTGGAGAATAGAAAAGATATTGTCTGATAGAAAAAATCTCATATTAACACATTAAAAATAATTTTAATGTTTGCGTGAAAAATGCCGACTTAGGTTGAAGTCTTTAAAAACAGCAATACTTTCTTGGCATATTAGACATAAAACTTTCTGTTCGATATTGGTGAAGAAGAAATTTGTTGTCCATTCTTACTTAAACACACAACGTCAATTTTTCTTTTTTTGCCTGACTCATTTTCAGTCATTAACGGTAGAGTGCATTTTAATATCCGAGAGTGTGTTCTAATTTTACTGGTTGCGCTAACTGTACCACGTCCAACACTGCCATCAAATGGCATTCACTTGTATTGCATCATAAATTTACTAATTCTGAAACCAAACCTTTACTCAGAAGCAGCATTTTAAAAACTCCCTTGCGGGCCAGATGAAAGAATTTAGTGGGCCACATATGGCCCACGGGCTGTAGTTTGCCCACCTCTGCCCTAGAGGGTACGCTACTATCAAAGCTTAAAGCCCCCATGAACCGGAAGCTGCGACTGTTATTTTGTTCGTATTGTGATGCAGTGAGAAATGGAATATGAAATGACAAAACAGTGGACGGGGCTTGTTTTTTCTACTGCGAGCTGAATTGATTTATAAAGTAGGCATTTCATTCAGAAAGATGGGGAAAGTGTTTGGGGAGAGTTATTACAACCCAACAGACACCTCCTTCTCACCATTTCTTTTAGGTGTCAAAACTGAGAGTTGGAGCGGCATGGTTAAATATATTAGCCATGCCCATTTGCTAAAATATACATAATCTGACAATTTAACTGAAACTAAAAATGTGCATTTTCAGATTTCAATTAAAGATTAGAAGTGCAAACTATTTTTTTTCTTAATGACAAGCACAGATGAATTGTTCACCACAAAACTAGCAATGTAAGCTAACAAAATCTGGTTAGTTTTTATTTCTTGGGGACTTTAAGTGTAATGCAGGAAAGAGACTCACCATGATAAGCTTAATATAAAGCTAATAATATTGACCTTAAAACCATTTAAAAAAACTAAGGTATAAAAAACTGTTTTTATTCTAGCTGAAAAAAAAAAAAAAAAATAAGACTTTCTCCAGAATAATTATTATTATAGGAAATACTGTTAAAAATTTATTTCTTTGTTCAACATCATTTGGGAAACATTTGAAAAAAAAATAACAGGAGGGCTAATAATTTTGACTTAAACTGTAAATCTGTCTGTTATTATAGTGTATAGCCCTCAATTTATTTGTTTTCAGCCTTGCATTAATAAAACAGCCATATTGAGATACAGTATAGTTTACATTATATATTGTTCTCTCATGCTGAACAGCGAGGCCATTAAAGTACCATCTGGATTCTGTCAATTACTTTGTGGAAAGAATGAGATTCAAATATGGAGATGGGGTAGCACCACACATTCACATTCTCCTGGGTAAGTGCCTCGGAGAATAAGCAGTGTTTGTCTGGTGTGCCAGCCTGGATCAGATCATTAGTATGTAGATCCTTAGGCATCAGTGGTGTCGTGTTTGCCTTCTAGGTGCTCTTTTTCTGCTGAGTTCTGAGAGGCTGATACTGTATTTGTCCCCACAGGACAAATTGCGTTTTACTGATGCCTTCCTGTAATTTCCTTGGCAAGTTTACAGCAGTGGTGTACTTGTGGGTAATGATGTAAAATATTCTACGGGTGTTAACCAAATAAGCAGGGGGACAACATAGTAGGTCATTTAGTGAAGAAGTCATAGCCTGATCTGAAAATACAGCACTAGACTATGTAATTAAAATCCTATATTACATGTTTACAAAAACATCTTATAAAATGTCTTATAATACAGGGTAAAGAGAAATCAAATGAGGGGTGTAATTAAACCAGTCTCCTTTAAAAAGTAATAAATTCTTCATAGCCTCTTCCCATCTGTTAAAAGTGGTGCAATTTTCACTGATTATTTCAACATAAATTCAGTTTAAAAGGATTGATGTTTCTGTTAAAGCAGTGGGATACAGAGAAATCACACAAGCAAAAAGTCAATAACACTCCATGTGTTTTCATATTTTATAATCTTCACAGCAGTAGTAAAATTACTTGAAAGCTAAATTATACAGTTGGCTTTAGAGAAAGAATTGTGATTTATAATATACCATCTTCTAAGTTGGATATATTTTTTTAAATAATAAAAAACAATCTAATTCTGATTTAATTTTTCTTTATAATAGGCTGAATTTTTAGCAGTAAAATAAAAACTAATTAATAAAATGATTTACTCAGCATCATAATTCAGAAATCATTATAAAATTATGATCTGTATTTAAGTATAATTATCATGTGTTGTGCTGCAATTTGTGTGGAAATCATTCATTCATTCATTCATTTTCCTTCGGCTTAGTCCCTTTATTCATCAGGGGTCGCCGCAGCAGAATGAACCGTCAACTTATCCAGTATATGTTTTACGTAGTGGATGCCCTTCCAGCTGCAACCTAGTACTGCGAAACACCCATACACACTCACATTCACACACATACACTATGGCCAATTTAGTTTATTCAATTATTCTATAGCGCATGTCTTTGGGCCGTGGGGGAAACCGGAGCACCCGGAGGAAACCCACGCCAAAACGGGGAGAACATGCAAACTCCACACAGAAATGCCAACTGGTCCAGCTGGGACTCAAACCAGTGACCTCCTTGCTGTGAGGCAACAGTGTATATATATATATATACATATAATATGCATAAAGACCTTACAAATATATAATACGAATTTAAGCAAATAAACACCATTAATGTGTTTATGCCTTTAGAAAGATTTTCATGTTAATATTTACTTTCTCCGTCTCATTTAGGGAAACTTCTGAGGTAAATAAGTTAAATCTCTGAGCTTTAATAATACATCTATATAAAATGCTGCACTTCCCACCTCCTTTAACCTCCTTCTCGAGAAAGTCTTGCGCTCAAGTCTGCATCGACGCATCCTCGATACCAAGAACACATCCGGGAACTTTCACGTGTTCTACGTCTTGAGTTTTGGAACGGAAATTTGGCAGTTAATGATGACGATACACGAGGACATAAAGACTCAAGAACGCCGAAGAATGCATATTGAGAACTAAATTGGCATTAGTGTATGAGTGAGTGTGGAAGTGTATGGGTGTTTCCAGTATTGGATTGTGGTTGGAAGGGCATCTGCTGCGTAAAACATATGCCGGAATAGTTGGTGGTTGATTCCGCTGTGGAAACCACTGATAAATAAGGGACTAAGATGAAGAAAAATGAATTTTTCAAGATGCTCGTTTTCAGCTTAAAGTGCAATTTAAAGGCTTAACTAGATTAATTAGGCAAGTTAGGGTAATTAGACCCTAATTAGACCATCATTGTATAACAATGGTTTGTTCTGTAGACAATTAAAAAAGAAATATTGCTTTAGGGGCTAATAATATTGACCTTAAAAGGGTTTTAAAAAACTGCTTTTAATCTTAGCAAAATAAAACAAATAAAATCTTATCCAGAAGAGAAAAACATTTAGGAAATACTGTGAAAAGTTTCTTGCTCTGTTAAACATAATTTGGAAAATATTTGAAGCATAAATTCATAGGAGGGCTATAATTTTGACTTTTCTGTTTGTCTTCAAAAGATCTGCTTTGCTTTACTGGCTGGTGCGAAGCTTTCCTCATCTGACTTGTTTTTGAAGAGAAAGGGTGCTGAATGGCAATTGCACTTCAGGGGCAGAATTATCAGCCCTGGCAGCCTTTGTGCCTAGAAGTTAGATTTGTTTGGCACATACACCACTTTCTTTTCTAACTCTGCGAGAAGATGGAGAACTTGTGGGCATATATGAGCCGAGGCTTCTAAGCCACAACCCTCATCTGAGTGCTTAAACATCTTCCCCCGGGGGCAGCATGAGAATAGACAGTTTATCTGGCACTGTACGAACATTTCAACAAAAAAAAAATGCCATCCGTCCTTAAATATATGTGACTCTTGTGCTCGCAGGCACTGTCGAGAGTCATTACAGCCCTTAATCTGTTTAGCCTGAAGGGACATTAATGCCAACATTGCCTGTAATCCTGGAAAGAAAAAGTGAAAAGAGAGCATGAAGAGAAAGGAAGACCTACATAATAACAAAAAGTGCCGAAATGTGATGGATTCACAGACATGATTGGTCTTTTGCACCAAATAACTGTGACACAGCTTGAAATCTGCTGCTCTTCTGTGGTGCCCGACAATCAGAATGGTACACGCCGGATGGTGGCACGTCATGCATTTTTATACTCCTCCTCGGCCTCGCTCTAACTAGGGGTGTCACGGATGTTGGGCATGGTAACCTTTCTTGATATTGTTTCTAAGGCTTGAAAATGGGTTTTATTCTGGCTTGAAGATGAGATAAGCAAGGAGTCTCACTGCCGAGAGTCAGAGGTGGGTTATTATAATAGAAGTGATTCGCATTTCTTTTTGACTCTCCATTTCTCTCCCTCCAAATCTCGTTACCTTCACCATATCTGTTCCCTCCGCAGTTTTCATGTTTCACAAAATCCCATTCTCTTCCCGTTCCCTTGTCTATCTTCAGCTATCTTTTCAGCCAAATGTCCCCAAGTCCTCTTCTCTCAGTGTCTCTGATGTCCATGACCCCATACGCCTCTCCCTGGCCACGGTCTAGGCGTCAAAACCCTTTGGGGATGGCTTTTCAGAAATTGGATCCACGCAAACATCCACGCAGAGCTCCAAAATAGCAGTGTCTCTTTTAAAATGAAGTTACTGTTTTATTTGAAGCTCGTCTTTCCTCTTGTTGCATGCGGATATGTTTGAGCGTCCTCCCAAAACACTTCTCATCATCATCATCATCATCAAGCTTGATTTCTCAGCTGTTCCCTGGGATGATGAGTCTTCGACATACCGCGTCGAGATGACAATCATAGGAACGTGCATCATCGCATGGAGCCTATTCCTCACGGCTCGTCCTGTCTGTCTCTGCTAAGCTGCGATTTCCTCTACTTGGGTCAGCCCAAGGGACGGGACCCGTTCTCATAAATCCAGCTGTGGATAAATATGGTCGCAGCTGTTAAGCAGAGATGACACTTTACCTCCAAGTGCCCCCTACTGCCACACGGGCCTCTCATAAATCCAGCAGGCCTGAGATCTTCGGATCAACTCGATAAGAAGCAGAGAGCATGTAATTACACGGCAGCAGGGACTTATTGGGATCTCAGCCCTTCCCGTCTCAATTCATCTTAATTGCTGGCCCTCACAAATCTATATCCACCCCCTCTCATTTTCAGGCTTGAGACATTTGATGGTACTTATGTGATGCTCTCTGCTTGCATGCAGAAAATATTGGCACAAATATCTGGAGTTTTGAAGGTGTAGTTTTTATTCTTTTATCATTTTTATTGGTTTAGTAGAACTTTAAATAAACCGTGGTCCTTGTCCATTCATTAAATGCAAGTTAAAGGATACATGTACCTTAAGACATCTTAAACAAACCATTAGTCCCTTTATTAGCATTGGCTCTCATTGGCACATTAAATGTAAAGCTATGGACCTTAAACAAAACATACAGGCAAAACAAAATTAATAATTGTGGCTGCTGAAGATACATTAAAGGGAAATGATTGGCCATTATTTATGTATATTAATAAACTGATAATTATTTGCTTTGTTTTGCAATCGTCAAGAGAAGGAATCTCCTGAGCAGATATGGAAATGAGCAGTGTTCAAAGTACTGGGGGGTTTGACTCCTCTAATTAACTTTTGATCCCCCTCGAGGGAGGAATAAACAAGACATATGGGGAGGTTGTGGGTCTTCTCTATAAATAGTGAAATTTAGTTTTCACTGATCTGTATCTTAAATAATGATGATAATAATAATAATAATAATAATAATAAAAACATTGATTTGAACAGCCTAATAATGGTTCATACCATTGTGAATACATGAATCTGCCTACTGATAAACACTGTAAGTGTTCAAAAGAAACGTGTTCTTGTAAAATAGGCAGTCCCTGGGACTTTTTTCAGATTTTTACAGCCTAAAATGACTGATTTTACTGTGGCTGTTCTTAAAATTTGCGGCAACATTTGTGGCATTATTTTACATTGATTTGCTATAAAATAATATACCACAGACAAAAGTCTTTATATATATATATATATATATATATATATATATATATATATATACTGTAATATGGAAAATCTGTAGCGACAGGACAATCAAACTGGAACTGTGTCTTTTTTTAAAAGGAGACGAGCGGCAAATCCGGATTTCATCATTTCCAGATGCGAAAAGCTCTTGGGTAAAAAATGTTCCTTACAAACGCATTCTGTCGTGTGTTGTGTGCACTGTAATCCACATATGAGTCCAGCAGCGCTCTCACTATGCAAACAACGAGAATGCTGCCTTCAATCCGAAAAAGCCGGCAGAGGGTGGGGAGGGGGGCGGCGGAGCTGGGTGTTGAGATGATGCGGGGTTTGTCACGGACGAAAGCGAAGACCGAGGGGCGCTGAGATGATGCAGGGTTTGTTGCGGACAAAAGCGAAGGGGGGAGACGCGCCGCGGATGCCGTCCTGACTGCTCTGCCACCCTAGGCAGCCGCCTAGGTCGCCTCTATGGACATGCCGGACCTGAACGCAGCACACTAAAAAATGCAACACTGACGACCCGTGTCTCGAAATTCTTGTTCTTTCTCTTGTTTTGGCAACACAACGTGGCGTCTCTCTGTCGTCTGAACAATGTAAAAAGGAAAACAGTCTTCAAAGCTATCATGAATATTAATGAAGTTGCGCCGCATACACAAAAGAGCGCGCTGATTGGTTTCTCATGAATTAATGCCGCACCCTCAGAGACGTCACAATGTTCTCGCAGGTACAGACAGCCACTCTCCACGCTGGATTTACACGCAAGTATCTCAGGGCCGTGAAGCAGCTTCAAAAATACGAAAAGAACGGAAGAACGAATTTGCTCAAAATAACGCAAAAACAACCAATTTTCACTTTTTAGTGCAATATATGTGTCCTAATAGTGTTTATAGCAGCGTGGGACACATATATGACTGTCAACAGCTCAAAAAATGTGTTTTGGTGTTTCGTGACTCTTTAAGTAAATTAACTCACCTTTATATGTCATTTGTCTCATATTTAACATGAGTTGTCTTGGCTAAATGCCGTGTTACAGACCAGCGTAAAGGTATATGCTGCCACCTACGATATTGATGTGTGTAAAACAGCTTAGCGAGAGTTGTTTGCGTCCACATGGCCTTTGTTTTGAGTGAATCCGTGTCGTGATGACATCATAGAAACCGGCTAGACCCCAACTTTGCGGGAAATCCGCGGCATTTCAGAGAATCTGCAACATTTTGTGGAGTTGGCTTGATTTTGCAATAAATTCATCAATCGCAAAATCCTGGAGGGACTCAAAAGTGTTCGTATGTACACATTAGGCTAAAAGTAAAGTAAAATTAGAGTCGTAGTGCATATTTTAATAGACACCCTTGCTTGCAGATGGAACTTTAACAGTAAAACACTTAGCACAATCTCGTGATCATCCGTTTTTTTGCTGCAGAAATGGAAACTTGTCAGCGTACTGTAAAATTTGCCGTTTTATAAAAAAAATTGTAAATCACGTCTGTTGAAACATCCCATAAGAGGTTACTGTACATCAGAAACCACTTATTATCCCTCAAAACACTGAAAATAAGTTGCAAATTAGTAAATAAGTTGATTAATCAAAGAGATTCACTGAATTTGGTGGCGACGCGGTGGCGCAGTAGGTAGTGGTGTCGCCTCACAGCAAGAAGGTCGCTGGTTTGAGCCTCGGCTGGGTCAGTTGGCATTTCTGTGTGGAGTTTGCATGTTCTCCCCGTATTCGTGTGGGTTTCTTCCTGGTGCTCCGGTTTCCCCCGCAAGTCCAAAGACATGCGGTTCAGGTAAATTGGGTAAGCTAAAAATTGTCAGAAGTGTATGTGTGTGAATTAGTGTGTATAGGTGTTTCCCAGTGATGGGTTGCAGCTGGAAGGGCAACCGCTGCGTAAAAAATGTGCTGGATAAGTTTGCGGTTCATTCCACTGTGGCGACCCCTATTTAATAAAGGGACTAAGCTGAAAAGAAAATGAATGAATAAATGAATATGGTTCGCTAAAGCATACATATGCATAACATAAACTACTGAAAAAAAGCTCACCTATGAAAGTCAATGTATAATGCGCACATTGGTAATGAGCATTAAGTTTGTAACACATTCCTGTAAGTACTGTAGAAGGCCATTCAAGAGGCTGTTATAGGTAAGGTGTTTTTAAATGCATATTGAGAAGTAATGAAAAAGTGTTAATATTTTACTTTTAAACATTTAAACCTAATGTAGGAGACCCTCAAAACAGCATTAGGAAGGTTCAAGATAACATAAATGTGACACTTTTAAACTATTTATTCATTGTTTATGTAAAGTCTATTTCATTATTTACTGTAAATGATTTATCTGTGCATATAAATTTTGTAAAAATTTTGCATCTTATTGTTTCATTTTTTAAGTTCAACAAGTCATTTCTCAACACAGTATGTGAAAAAAGACTATCTGCTTCTTGCCAACTTTAATGGATTAAATTTATTTTAGTTTATTCAATTCACTTATAGCGCATGTCTTTGGACTGTGGGGGAACCCAGAGAAAACCTACGCCAACACAGGGAGAACATGCAAACTGCACACAGAAATGCCAAATGACCCAGCTGGGGCTTGAACCAGTGACCTTCTTGCTGTGAGGTGACAGTGCTAACCACTGAGCCACCGTGTTGCCTTCATATCATTGTGTTATGAATTAAAATACCCCAAGAAATTCTGTATTATGGCAATAATCTTGGATTGCGTCCTCTTTTAAAGGGAAGAGAAAATGTGGTGTAATTTAAGGTAACATTCAAAAACGGATAACCATAAATGACTATGGACCTGACGACAAGCAAAAAAAAAAACCCTGCTCATAAATGTTCATCCTTTCTAAATATTCTCTGGCTAAATGAAATGAGCGTAAGGTCATAACTAAAGCAAAGAATGATATCGAACTGGCCAGCCTGGAGCACAGACAACGCACATCATCCCTCAAGCAACGTACATGGAAAAATTGTACAAGTTCATTGGGGCAAAAGTGTCATTGTTTTAATTACCTTCGCAAGCTTCCTGCGAAACAAATTAATCATGTGTCCCTTTTAAAGGAGAGCCCTCTTAATTATGTGGCTCAGAAATGGTTTTCATTATGAACTAAATGATTTCCCATTTTCAGGCACATTTGGTGAGACGTGACTCGACAGCGGCAGTGTTTCGAGAAACGAGACGGAGTGCTGGAGTTGTAAGAGCTGTAATGAGCTTTTAAAACCTGCAAGTGGAAAAGCATGAATTTTTATACAACAGTGCTAATTTGCTATTAGACGCTTAGTGTTTTTTCTTTTTTTTTTAGGGCTGTCAATCTATTAAAATTGTAATTATGATGTTTTAACTGAATTCACTAATGCTTAAAAAATAATAAATAATATGTGCAAATAGTTTAAGCCTAACATTTTACTGTATGATTTTTAAGTGTTAATGAGGGTCAATTGTTTCCCCCATATTTAAAAAAAAACTATTTCTGTTTAATGAAGAGAAGATTTTATTCAACGCATTTCGAAACATAACAGTTTTAACTCAACTAGTAGGGGTGTGAGGTGAGGTGTGTAGGTGGTCTCACAGTTCGTTATCACGGTCACGGTATCATGCCATCGATTTGGTTCAATTTAATATCTTGGTGCAATGACAATGTTTTCTATAAACAATTTGATATTTTACTTAGCAAAACAATAATTATTGTATTAAAATGTATAATTTATAAATATATTGATATATTATTTGTATTACAATTTTGTCCTTTAATACAAGCAGTCAGATATATGAACTGTACCTTTAATTTTACTTGCTTAAAGAAAATAACTCTTTTTGAATGTATCAAACAAAACTGAAGTACATGCACAGAACAACATGGGCATCTATCCCTGCTGAAAAAAAACAGCTTAAACCAGCCTAAACTGGTTTGCTGGTTTTAGCTGGTTGACCAGCTGGGTTTTAGTGGGGTTTTGGCCATTTCCAGGCTTTTTTCCAGCTATTTTCAGCCTGGTCTTAGCTGGTCAGGCTGGGAGATGACCAGCTAAAACCAGCTTGACCAGCCTAACCAGTCCAGCTTAAACCAGGCTGGTCAAGCTGGTTTTAGTTGGTTTTAGCTGATCATTTTCCAGCCTGAGCTGAGCAGCTAAGACCAGGCTAGAAATGGCTGGAAACCAGCCTAGAAATGGCCAAATCCTCTCTAAAACCAGGCTGGTCAACCAGCTAAAACCAGCCAACCAGCTTAAGCTGTTTTTTTTTTTTTAGCAGGGATAGCAAATAAACACATGTAAATATTATCCTGCTTGCTTTTTGAGTGTTGTTGAAGGAGTTGTTAAACCGCTATGATTGATCACGCAATCAACAGAAAAGGCTGCGATTGGCTCTAACGGACACTGATGTTAAATGGCCACGGCAATCAGCTGATCCATTATAGACTGCAACATGGTAGAGAAAACTCGCTCTATAGACACGCTCGTGTCTGGATCCACCGTTATTGTTGTAACAGCCGAGAGAGGAGATAAAACGTTACCTCACGAACATGCCAACAGGTCAGATGGGCCACAGAGAGTGAGAGAGAGAGGGTTTACAGTTGTCATTTTTTCTTAGCTGGATTCTGATGTACTTCCCTGTCAGTGTAAGTCTTTCCACCAAACTCACAACCAGTGAATTGTGCAGTTATCTGCATTTTAAGTAGTTTTAAATGCATTACTCGCGGTCTCCTTCCTCGCCATATAATGCATATATAAAGGACGTCAGTACATAATAAGTAGTTACTAACACCACAGTAAACAGTACCTGGTTCTCAACAGTATTATTCAGACACCTCACCCCTGAACCCAACCCCCCGGTCTCCTGAATTTTCAGGCACAGATTTTGGCAGGTATGTGTGTGAGCCCATTGCAGGAGTGCATTAAAGCAGTGCAGTTAAACACCAGCATATTGCTCTATTCTTAACCATGACACACATTCAGTATTAATCCACACAGCAGCAAAAGCTGAACTATTTTGAACCTTGACCACTGCACGTGTGTAAGAACAGCTGACGGTGGCCAAAGCAACGACAAACGCAAGTGGAGCGCAAGCTCACAAACGCATTTAAATCTGTAAACAAAGCGCACGTGTCGGATTTTTAATGTGGCATTAGACGCGATATGAGAATATAAAGAGTTAACCAGATACAGTAATTAAATACAACATTTGCAAGCTAGAGAAAACAAGGAGGCAGCCATTTTAATCGCACTTACTTATACTTTTGAAATGGAGGAAGAAACTGATCCATGATCCACTGATCCATGTACTGATATAGTTCGTACAGCTAAATACTCGTTATCAAGATGATTCATTTGAAGCACTATGAGTCGACTCTTTTATAAATGAATCAATAGTTTTAAACACTGTGCACTATCAGATTTAAGCCTTAGCTGGATATTTCACTTCACTTAGAGCTGTGTTACAGACTACATGGAAGGTCATTTTCAAAAAAACCTTATTTTTAGGCTAATTGAAGGCCAGAACAAGATTATTAAAAATGCTTACTGATCTCAGAACTAGCATTAGCACATGTATGGCTCACTGAGTGAAGTAACAAACATTACTGTTGTTAATAAAGCTGCCAAGACACAAAGCATGTGTGCTACTCTTGCAACTCTGCAAGGCGGTAAAATTTAAAAAAATATATATCTGAAACGCATCTTAATCTTCAAAATAATGAAGATTAAATACTATCAAGTCCTTCTTTGAACTAAAAACACCTAAAATTACTTTTATTGTGAACAATTTCTCTTTTTAATGCAATTCTTAAGCAAAACATTGGGTTCAATGTAACTCAGTGAGCTTCAAACAACATTCCCTATGTGTAAGTTACATAAACATGATTGCAGTAGGTTATAATAAGTATAATATAAGTTGAATCAAGTAGAAATAATGCTTTAGGTCAACAAACATCCATGTTCACCCTTTACAGTGGCTACTAAAAATTCAATTCAATTTTGCCATCACAGCAATAAATGACATTTCATGATGTCTTTTCAATTGAGAATTTACAGTACTTCAATATACACAGCTTATTTATTTATTTAATTAAATTAATGCAGTCTTGATAAGCAGTCTTATCACAAATGGCTATAAGCATCACTTTTTGAGGTCTCTGCATCAAAATGTGAAAAACCTTGCAATAATTAAATAACATATAGCTTTCCATGACACATTGTGGTCTTGAATATGGCAAGTTGCTCTTGCCACTGACCTGCTGTGACCGTGTTTGACTCAAAGGTGATATAGGTGATGTTAAGCTTCAGTGATGGTTAAATTACAGACAAGCAAATGTAATTAATCATATGCACTAACATGTTACCTTTGGCAGTCCTAGTTAGCCTCTCTCTCTCTGTCTCTCTCTCTCTCTCTCCTGGGCTGGCAGTTCATATACTTGCTCAGACAAGCTTTCTCAAGGGAACAGCAGGCACATAATGCAGTGCATAGGTGAAAGCAAACAATGTTGTGAAGAGGCATACTGTAAGAAAAACAGAAACAAACAAACAAACAAACAAACAAACACATACACTGTATGTTTAGCTTTGTTCAAATGCTTGCATGTTCTACAGGATGTATACAGGGCATAAATTATTGCATATATAAATGGCTGGACTCTTCTAAAACAACAAACAAACTAAAAACTATGAACATAACAATAATTGCAATGTACTACAGCTTTTCCTTGTTAACAGAAAAGCCAGTGATTAAACTAATCCTGATAGTTACCATGAGTTACATAATGTTTACAAATAAAACCTTATTTGAGTGTCGCCAAAAAGCTTTTAAAAATTTGTCTTTTTAAATTGATATTTTTAAGTGTTTAGTTACACTTTAGTCAACTTTAGACATACTGTATAGCCCAGTTTTACAGACAAAGCTTTAGGCTAATCCTGTACTATATTGCATGTATGAGCTGTCTCGACTGAAAAGAACTTAAAATATGTCAGTGCCATACACTCAAAAAATACTTTTTTGCTTCTTATTCTTATTTAAAATGAGCGAAAACAACACAATTCTTGAGTTTTTTGGGACAACTTAATTGTTTTATATTCAATCCGTGTTAAGTGACTTGTGTTGGGACAACATGAAGGAATTATGTGGAACCCAGCATTTTTACAGTATAGATTTGTCTCAAGATGCCCACTGGTAAGCCATTTTTATTAAGTGAAGTTTTAGAAACTAATTTCGAGAGGAGCATGTGATATGATTGATCGCAGCTGGTCCTCCATCCGTAATCATTAGCTAGCCAATCGGATCAGCTCAACATAAACATCCTGCCTAACTTTACTCCCTTATCTTTGTTTTGGAAGACCTCTCCCCATCCACCCCTTCTCCCTTCTCCTTTCTCATTTTTTTGTAAATTAATCCAGGATAGGGCGACACGGTGGCTAGCACTGCTGCCTCACAGCAAGAAGGTCGCTGGTTCAAGTCCTTGCTGGGCCAGTCGGCATTTTTGTGTGGAGTTTACATGTTCTCTCTGTGTTTGCGTGGGTTTCCTCCCACAGTCCAAAGACATGAGACATAAGTGAATTAGATAATAGTAACAGTCACAAGCACTTTAGTACTGAGCTGGTGTGGTTGGCGGTCTATTCCTATAGAGCTCTCATTGTAAATCAAGGAATAGGCCGAACGAATTGAAGAAGCTGGCGTCACGGTGGCGCAGTGGGTAGCACAATCTCCTCACAGCAAGAAGGTCACTGGATCAGTTGGCATTTCTGTGAGGAATTTGCATGTTCTCCCCGTGTTCGTGTGAGTTTCCTCTGGGTGCTTTGGTTTTCCCCATCAGTCCAGAGAGATGCGCTATAGGTGAACTGGGTAAGCTAAATTATCTATAGTGTATATGTGTGAATAAGTGTGTATGGATGTTTCCCAGTGATGGGTTGCAGCTGGAAGGGCATACGCTGCATAAAACATGTTGGAAACATGTTGGATAAGTTGGCGGTTCGTTCCGCTGTGGCAACCCCAGATTAATAAAGGGACTAAGCCAAAAAGAAAATGAATGAATGAATTGGAGGAGCTCTCGAGAACTACCTGATCTCGTACCCCCTTACATGCTCATTGACCAGGTGTGAGCCTTGGTCTCATCTACCTCCGAGCTTAGGGTTCTCTCCTGGACCGCATGCCAAACCTGTTAACATCATCAAGCATTAATTACTGTAAGTGTAATTACTCTTGAAAGCTGTTTAGATCTTGTAATATCTTGTTAAGTCTTAAATATTACATTTTGCACTCAAAATCATGTAAAGGAAAAGTAGAGCACTGTTGTGTAAATGTACCCTCAGAAATGAGAGTGCCCTAAGGTATACCCTAAGGTATTTCTAGTGTTACTTCATGTTTGCCAATGCCGTTAACAAATGTTAACAAATGGAACCTTTTTTAAAAAGTGTTACAAAAACCCTTGCACTCAGGCATGTGTACTTTTTGGTCTGCATTGTCTATCATAGATTCTTGAGAGCACAAGTGAAGATATTGAGTTTCCACTTCTGATTTAATGCATCTATTTTAAGAGCAATTGATTGAAAAGTGATGCTCTTTGTGTTTTACTTAAAAGTGATGGGTTTTCTTTTAGAATTTTAAAAAGCTTTCAGTGACGACCACATTCTTACTCATTCTCTGTGTCACTATTTTTTTCTGATGAACATTGCTGAGAATTGGTGATGGTCAGAGAAAACAGTGAGTCAGAGTTCATTATCTGAGCCGGTCGTGCGGTTTGTTCATGTTGAATGCGAATGAGCTTGCATGTATTTTTTTTGTTTTTTTTCTTAGTGTCTATCCATCGAAGTCTCTCTGCACTGACTAAACCCAGGCACGGTGAAATGCACAGCCTTTTTTTTTTGACACCCACGTCTTCCACCCCTTCTCCATCTGTCTCTGTTGCCATGATACGATACTGATGTGAGCCTGTGCTCCCTCTCCAGAAGCTTTCAACCCCTCACCTCTCCCACTGTCATTCACTTTCGCTCTCTACATCACTCCGAATCAAGGCCGCTCAATAATAAGAGATGATTAAAGCCTATTCAATTTATTTAATCATGACCATCTCTTTCTTACCGTAATTTACAGCTGGTCAGTGCACTCATGGTGGTTAAATGTTGAATTCAGGTCTTGAGCACAATTAAAAACATCAACAACGTAAACATTTGAAAGGAATTTTTAACAGCAATTCATTAAAACAGGGCTAAGAAACACATACAAAACATATTGAGTGAGCGTTTAAAAGTGCAATAAAAATGACAATATCAAGTCAACTAAAAATGATTGCCATTACTTTTAGTCATACAGTAAGTTCTTTTAGCCATCAAGGCTTTTGATGCAGAAAAAATCAACCCAGGCTCATTCTGAATACGTAACGCTATATTCATTCCTGGAAGTTTTTTGCAGATTTTGCTTTCACGAATTCACCAGAGGCCACTGTTTATGCTTTTTCAGATCTCAAATTTCTCTCGCAAGTGCCATTCGTGCCTACTGTTCTCGTGTAAATCCACCAGAGGCCACTGTCAACTGACTGACTGAATGACTGACTGACTGACCGATCGACTGACACACCCTCCTCCTTCCCAAACCCAACCAATAGTGTTTTCAAAAGCAAGGATTGACCCCCCCACCGACTTTCCTAAACCCAACCAACAGTTTTAAATAGCAATCCAGAAAAACGTTTTTAAATTTTACCACATTCTCACCCTGTTATTTACTTGTTTATTTTATTTTTTGGCTTCTGTTTTTGTGTTACCCGCTTTCTGGAACCATTCTTCGCTGGACTCGAACCCCGTCATCGTGGTCAGCTCCACTCTGCGGTTTAATGTCCGCCAACGTACATGGCGAGCTAGACAGACAAAATGTAACAGCTGTCAATATGGAGGTGAGCGGTCAGCTGGTAAACGTGAAAATGAACGATGTCAAACCACCCAGTAGCGTTTATTTTAAAGATGAAATGCAGCCATACGTACTAGGGATGTCCCGATCATGATTTTTTTGCCCTCAAGTCTGAGTAATTTGATTTTGAGAGTTTTTTTATTTAATTCACCTTATTTTAACATTCAACAACTCTGTTAACAAACAGAGCACTTCTGTGAGGTAGCTTGAACAACCAATAAATAACTTAAATTCTTCACTTTTGGACTTTAGTGCAACAATAAATATAAAAAAACAAAACAAAAAAATAGCACCTCTACTTAAAATACCTGGCAGGCAATCACAAGTTGACATATCTCACAGTTTGCTATGGCAATGTTGTCGTCATCAACTTTATAATACCTCCAGACCGCAGACATACTCGCGCTTTCCACTTCAAACTGCTTCCGTGTTTGATTTTTCCGGCATATAACCAATAGTGTCTCTGCAACAAAGTGATGTCTTGCCACACGCATTGCTGTTTCTGTGTGAAGTCAAGAAAGAGGTTGAACTCTGTGCCCCTGCATAGCTATAGAGGTGTTTAAAAATAATGAGAATATATATATATATATATATATATATATATATATATATATATATATATATATATATATATATATATATATATATATATATATATATATATATACACATACAGTTGAAGTCAGAATTATTAGCCCCCCTGAATTATTAGCCCCCCTGTTTATTTTTTTCCCCAATTTCTGTTTATGGGAGAGAAGATTGTTTCAGCACATTTCTACACATAATAGTTTTAATAACTCATTTCTAATAACTGATTTATTTTCTCTTTGCCATGATGACAATAAATAATATTTGACTAGATATTTTTCGAAATACTTCTACAGCTTAAAGTGACATTTAAAGGCTTAACTAGGTTAATTAAGTTAACTAGGCAGGTTAGGGTAATTAGGCAAGTTATTGGATAACGATGGTTTGTTCTGTGGACTGTCGAAAAAAAATAGCTTAAAGGGGCTAAAAATGTTGTCCTTAAAATGGTTTTTAAAAAATTTAAAACTGCTTTTATTCTAGCTGAAATAAAACCAATAAGACTTTCTCCAGAAAAAAAAATATTATCAGACATACTGCGAAAATTTCCTTGCTCTGATAAACATAATTTGGGAAAATTAAAAAAAGAAAAAAAAATTCAAAGGGGGGCTAATAATTCTGACTATATATATATATATATATATATATATATATATATATATATATATATATATATATATATATATATGTATATATATGTATATATACAGTGTTTCCTCTAGGATTTTTTCCAGTTGTGGCGGCAGGCCTTTTGATCTACCAAGTACCTTTGGCGTTATTTCAATGACAAATGTGACGCAGTACTAAAAATTACGCAGTACTACAGATCGGATTTGTGTAATACGAGCATGCAGATCTTTATGCTTGCGCTAGGATTTCCTCTGTTTGTGCACAAAACTTCTTGCACGCCCTCAAATATACGCTGCTCAAATGCAATTTAGCGCGTTTATGTATTGAATTTGTCTCCAACCATTATTAGATTTGCAAGGAATATTTATGAACGTCTCCAATAGACCTACAGAGCGCCATTAATGCATCCTGAGGTAAAGTGAAACGGCTATACACTCCAGCAAGATAAAGTCTTTGTTTGTTGTATGCAGAGCCATAGACCTTCATCTATAAATAAAGTATAATTATGGAAACTGTTTTCATCCTAACTGAAAGCTATACGTTTGTTTGCTGGCCTCACGCATCAGTCAGTCAGTCAGTCAGCATGTCACCTTAAAGGGTTAAACAAATGACGCACAGCACTACTATGGTTACAGAAAAGCTTGCGCTGTTATAGTTCACTAACCTTTTAATTTGTTTTGGTGCGATTATAACCCACTATTTAAAAAAAACGACAATGTTTTAAATGAGAAGCTGTAATGTAGCCGTGCCGGGATGCATTTTGGCGTAGCGCCCCGCCATGGTAGAATGAATGTAGCGGAAACCATGTATATACATACATACATATTCGAGTCCTGATCAAGATGTAACGTCCGATTCTGATCCAGTCTGAAACCGTGTGATCTGGCCCGATTTTACAATCAAGTGATCAGATCTGGACATCCCTAATACGTACTTCTGGCTACATCCAGTAATTTGGTATCTCCAGAAATGTATATAGGGCTACGTTTTAAGAATGAGGCTATGTTGGAAAAATTCACCCCAGCGATTTCCAATAAGCCTTATATAATAAATTTGAAGACAATAAAAGATGCATGAATTTCATAAACCATTACAAGTTATGCATACAATTTAAGGATTTCGAAATCAGTTCTGACAGACACGGCTGAATGGTCAGAAGAAGCGGTTTCATCAAATTAGATGTAATATGCTTGTTTTTCGGGTCCCTATTTATAATCTAGCGCAGACCGAGAGTAAAAAAAAGATCAATAAAAAGTGCATTTCAGTAATGATATTTAGTATAGTGTTGCTAATGTTGCTTGGAAAGCTTTTGGACTGTGGTGCTGCTGGTTTCTTATTTATGCTTATTTTTAGACTGCAGAGTTGAACAATGGATTGATGCACTCAGTCACGTATTGATGACATTATGCAGGTGTTCAATGTCAATCCTGTTTTGTTTCGTTTTTTCTTTCACCACCAGTTATATTGCATCTAAACAAAAGGCCGCATACTAACCAAAGCATTTTCAGTAAGGACTTTTTTTGTGTGAATCTTTTATTGTCAGTTGCCGTTTCTTTCCATAAAAAGTTTTATTTCTTTCTAAGTGTTCGCTGAGATGTACAGCGCATTTCAACTATGTTGCATTTTGCATATCATGCCCTCTTTTAGTCCTTCACCAGCACTCGAACCAAGAAAATTCAGTCCTATTTGTCCTGTCTGACGCAACGGCCAACAAGACATGCAGTCAGCTCAGACGACGAGTGCTTTCTGGGTCCGCAATTGTAGCTTTTGCTATCGCATGTCAACGTTACCGACTAAAGGATTTTGACATTCTGTGTTGGAGAGAATGCTTGCTCAAATACTAAAGCAGGTGCGGAGCTCTCAAATGTCACGTTGAATAACCCTGTCCCGAGACAATTTTACAAAAACATCACTGCAGAGTACTATGAAGGATGACCCAATCTGTACTTTTTTGGGGTATGCGTGTCATATATTTAAGGCAGTTAATAATAGTGACGATGAAAGCTCTGCAGGAGGCACCTGACTTGCAGACTCTTCAATTTTTTTTAAGACGTCTTTTTTAATGTCTGTTCTAGAGAGAGCAGAGCAGTACTTACTGGTCATCAAATTATGCAAACTGCCTTGACTGTTGAAAGTGCAGAATGCAGATAGTGTTAAGTACAGAATTATCAACACTCATAAAGCGTGAGGAAACAGATAAAGGCTGCTCAAGGAGGAAATCAGTTTGTTGTGGCTGTGCTGTGCTTTTAACAGAAAGTAGATAATGAGAAACAATATCAATTCAGCATTTGTTATGAGCCATAAAAAATCTAAGTTTGCAAATAATATATAAATAAAAGGAACTTGAAAAAATAGCTTTTGCATTGTGCTTGGTGAGTAAATGCAGATTAATCGAGTGTTCCAAATGGACCAAGCCTCACAGCACTTGCATCACTTTGTTTTTGTACTCTCTTCTTTTGGGATTGTATTTTGGGCTGATGCTGTAGGAAGATTGTGCAATAAAGGCTCCGGTGAAGTTCAAATAAAGTCGTTCTGCATTTTTTGCCCAAAAATGATTTTGAAAAGGCTGAGTGATGATTTTTAAACACTCCGACACCTATGTGCTGCAGGAGGTGGGGTTTTAAATGTGTTTGCTTGAGTGTGTTGCTAAACACAACAATGGCGGCTGAGAGAGAACAACAGATTCATTTATATCTGACAAACAGCATATTACTTTACATTTGCCAAGGACAGACACTGAATGAGCAATGTTTAGAACATAATCAGATGTAATGTAATGTGTATTTATATAGCACATTTATCGTTTATGGCCATACTCCCAAAGCGTTTCGCAATCATGAGGGGGGTCTTTCTACACTACCACCATTGTGCAGTATCCACTTGGATGATGCGATGGCAGCCACAGGACAACAGCGCCAGTGGGCTCACCACACACCAGCTATTGGTGGAGTGGAGAGATAGTGAAAGAGCCAATTTGGTGGATGGTGATGATTGGGAGGCCATGATGGTTAAGGGCTGATAGAGGGAATTTGGCCAGGACACTGGGCTTACACTCTTAGTCTTTACGAGAAGTGCTATTGGATTTTAATGACCACAGAAAGTCTCATCTGAAAGACGGCACTCACTGGACAATATAGTGTCCCCTTCACTATACTGGGGCATTAGGACTCATACAGACCCCAGGTTGAGTGCCCCTGCTGGCCTCGCTAACACCATATTCTGCGAGTGATTGTACAGATGTGGATACGTGTGTATCAGTTCTGCTAACCGACACTCGATTGTATTCATGTTGCCATCTTTTGCTTTTTTAAATAGTTTTTTTATGGCTTTTTAACCTTTAATTTATAGGACAGTATATAGGAGACAGGAATGAATGGGGAGCAGAGAGAGTAGGGAAGGATTGGTAAAGGACCTTAGTTCAATTCATTTCAATTCATCTTTATGTATTTGTGCTTTTACAATATAGATTGTGTCAAAGCAGCTTAACATATAAGTTCTAGTAAACTGAAACTGTGTCAGTCCCGTTTTCAGTGTTCCTATGTGTCGACGCACTAACCACTAGGCTATTGATGCGGACTCATGTTGCTATCTTGGTGTTGTTGTGTTGGATATTTTTATCCTGTCTGATTATGAGCTCTGTGGATGCGAAGCACGTCTAGGTTAAGTTCCTTAATGTGGAGTTCCAGAACACACCCACCAGTTGCGTAATCATCACGGACCAATGGCAGCTCAAAAGTGTTTAGCACCAAAACAAGCGGACCCAAAAAGTTTGCTTTTTTTGTAGGGTGTTTCGCATTCAAAACAAACTCAAAAAGATCTTTGTTTGCACAGAATTTGTTCCGACGTCATTTCAGTTCTTTTTTCAATTTCGTTTGAAATATACAGGGCCTTAAGCATGAGTACAACTGTGAGTACTAGTGGCAGTTTGTCTCTACCACCTTTTCTCTCTCTACACATTTTACAACAGTAAGATTTTTATGTGTACCAATGTGAGCACTAATGGTAGCTGTTTCACATTATATCAAGGTTACTTGCATCACATTGTTATTGATCTAGAGCACAGGTGTCAAATCCAGTTCCTGGAGTGCCACAGCTCTGCACAATTTAGTTCCAACCCTAATTAAACACAATTACCTGTAGGTTTCAAACAAGCCTGAAGGACTCAATTAGTTTGATTAGGTGTGTTTAATTAGGGTTAAAGCTGAACTGTGCCGAGCTGCGGCACTCCAGGAACTCCAGTTTGTCCCCACTCATTTCATCCTGAAGGTTTCTGAGTTAAGATTGCGCAATTGACGTGAGTACCACTGTAAATACTAACTCTTTACTAATATTTTAATGTCATTACTTTAAGGGTTGGGCGATGTTGACCAATTTAGCATCGTACAATGTCTAATGTGAAACATCGTGATGGATGATGGCATCGTCTTCATAGGCGGGGGTGAATTCATTATTTGTAGCCTACCATTTCAACTACCTGGTCTTTGTTTTACCCATAACCAAATCATAAATAAATAAAGCTAAGTTACACACAAATTACCACCTGTTAATCACTTTTTTCGCGAGACTCTGGCATGAGTAGGCAGCGTGATCCGTGGCAGTCATTTGTTCGGTGCGGTGGATGGCGGAGATGTGTCGCGGACGAAAGTGAGCGGCGAGGAGGTCTCGCGGATGAAAGTGAGCGGCGCTGGGGTGTCGCGGACGAAAGTGAAGAGGGTTGGGGAGTCGTTGAAGAAAGTGAAAATGAACAGCAGACAGGGGAGGAGGACTGTTGAGGACGGAGATCGGTAAAATGAGGTGCTGGATCAGATTTCAGAGGTGCCGGATCCGGATCCGGGGTGTTCCGGCACAAATTAAGCCCTGGATAGAGACAAGATTAATTAAATATCACGTTTAACAACTATAGTGAGACACGATCCAGCGATACATCCATTCCTTGATCAACTGTTCGACGTACACTGTTCTCTGGAGCTCAGACGAGCGCATGATAATGTGTCTGTGGCTGTGTGTGTGTGTGTGTCTGTGGCTGTGTGTGTGTGTGTGGGGGTGTGGTCACGTGATGTGCGTTTTCAGTGGAAGGAGGGCTGTTCAGAAATGCTAGATGAAATGCCAGTGTGGACGTGGGTCATTTTCGTTCTAAAATGCCATTTTAAAACTAAGCTGTATTAGTGTAAATGGCGCCTAAGTGTGTATTTTTCACTAACGGGTTTGCGATACGGGCGGAGCATCGTGATGTCTGTCGACCATCGGCGATAGACGATGGCATCGTCTATTTGCCCAACCCTAATTACATTCTGAGTAAACAGAATAATCGAGTCTTCCGAATAAACTGAGCATATAGCATTTACACCTTTTATTGTTTGATCCAAATCAGAGTTTGTCTCAACTCTTTTCAGAACTTTTATTTTTAGGTTTGTAATCTTGATTTACACTGCAGGAAAATTGCACAATTAGTGTGAGTACGATTGTGAGTACTCTTGGCAGTTTGTCTCTACCACCTTCCTCCTGAAGGTCTCTCTTCAGATTTTACTTTCTTCTAGATTTTATACAACATTACGATTATCCTGAGTATCACTGTGAGCAAGTGTTAAACCGTTAAACCGATGTTCTGACTCTCAGTGGTGATTAAAAATCCCATGGCACTTCTCATAAAGAGTAGGGGTGTAACTCCGTTGTCCTGGCCAAATTTCCTCCATAAACCCTTACCCATCATGGCCTCCCAATAATCACCATCCTCTATCACGGTCTCTCCACTCTCCCTATAGCTGGTGTGTGGTGAGCGGACTGGCACCGTTGTCCTGTGGCCAAACACGATAAATGC
Source organism: Danio kyathit (assembly GCA_903798195.1). Lineage (NCBI taxonomy): Eukaryota > Metazoa > Chordata > Actinopteri > Cypriniformes > Danionidae > Danio > Danio kyathit. The sequence continues at coordinate 44,721,939 of LR812537.1, read as the reverse complement.
GCTATATAAATAAACATTACATTACATATTTGTAATAAACATTACATTACATAGTTGTTTTCCCGTATAAAGCTTAGTTGCATCACTTTGTTATTGATCCAAACCAGAGTTGAGTTAGGAATGTGCAATTAATGTGAGTAGCACTGTGAATACTTTATTTATATATCAACATTATTACTCGCTGAGTAAACAGAATAACCAAGTGTTCTGAATAAACTGAGCCTATAGCACTTGCATTATTTAATTTTTTGATCTAAAGCAGAGTTTGTCCCAAGGTTTATCTTCAGGTTGTACTATGTTAGGTACATGCTGCAAAAAATTGGGCCATTAACATGAGTAAAACGTGAGTACTTCTGGCAGCTGTTTATTTTTATAATCAGCTCTTTATTCACTCATCCTGAACGTCTCTCTTTACATTGTACTTTGGATTTTTACTACAGTATTATTGCATAAATAATGTAAGTTCCACTGTGAGTACTAGTGATAGCTGTTTACTAATATATCTTCTTTATGACTATTTTTTAATAGCTAGATTCTAGTAGATAAACACGACTCATTATGTTCCTTGCCCTCAAACTGAAGCTGTTTGAGAAATTGGTTATTGTTTAACTGCAGTTCATTTGAATGGAGAGATATTTGACAGGTGGGAAATGGAAAGAGTGTTATATTTTTGATATGAGTGAGTGAGAAAAGTAAAATGTACTGCAGCAGGAATGTGCCTCTGCTTCAGTCTTTATGTATGTGTACGTACAGTCTGTTCCACTGCAAGTGTCATCCACACAACCTGACAAAACATACTATTGTTTTCACCAACACCACCCAAAAGTTTATTTCTTTAATATTCATTTTTTGTGAATCCACACATATTAGCAGCACAATGTATTCAACACTGAGAATAAGAACTGTGTGCGTGTGTTAATATATTTTTATTTGTAAATGTGTTTATTTTATATTTGTATTATCAAATTAAACAACACTGTATAGACTAATTACCATGTTTGTAAACATTTAGGATGCGCACGCAGGGAGGTGCCAGAAAAAAACTGGGAGTGCTAGCATTTACAGCGAGGGAATGACATCCGATGCGGTACAGAGTTTGTTGTTGTCTTAGAAATAAGTTATATTGATTACATATTATATATATTATTTACATAATGCTTTCAGCGTATTATAACAGCTTGTCACCCAGTGATAAGCACAGTGATTTGGCAAAATTAACGTTAAAGTGATCGGTGTTCGTCTGACAGGTCCATTTGCGATAGCACCCTCCCAATGGATATTGGATAAGACGAAATGACCAAGCATGCAGCCCGAAATATACAATCTCATTGAAGCTCCAAGGGATTTTACGAGAGAAGTTAAAGGCCTAAAAGTGTTTGGATGCCAACAATTGTGTTCTGTGTGGTAATGTGCAAGAAATAATGTTCCCTGATTATCAGATTCAAAACTATGTAGTGCTAAAAACCGAGGTTCTGTCGAGCCAAAGACAAGGAAAAAAAGACGGAGCTAACAATTATAGAGTTAAAGAGTTATACAAGGCCTGGGTGATCATCAACAAGCAGAACAACTGCATTCTGACAGCAAACTACACCTGAACTTACGGCAGGGTATGTGAACACATAAAGGTAACATAAACACATAAAGCTAAAGTTAGTTTTATATTCGCACATTCTGACATTTCCTTAATAATATAATTTCATAAACATATTATTTGCAAACTCTAAATAGCGAAATCATATTAGCAGCCAATGGCTATCAAAGTACAACATTGTTCACAGTCAAATAAACAGTGTTAATGTTGTTTTCAAGTCACACTTGCAGGTTATTTCAGAGCGAATACTCAAAGTGCCGTGGTAAACAATATAGGGAGTATGTCACAAGTTGTCACTGAATGAATGTGTGAATATAAAACCATCTTTAATAACATACACTTTCACGTTTCATTCTTAGCATTCAGTGTCCGCAGTTTAATTAACCATATGTAACTGTTTTGCCAAAATCATTGCTGCAATCAAAAACGAGTAATCTATATGATTCAGCATAGTGTGGACTTACCTGATATAACATGAGAACTGTAGAGTCCAGCATTTCTAATTAGGTCGTCACTTCATTCAGCTCCCTTTTAGCCAAAGACGTCTGCAGTCGGCATTAAAGCAGTGTGGTGTATGGTAACAGTTAAGTTTTGCATCCTACCGCAAAACACGACATGTTTGCTAATGCAGCCGGCCTTTTTCTGCAACCGGGGACCCGTGTGACGTCATGTGTGACGTAGGTTGGTAATTGGTCTATAGGATTAACTAAGCAAAAGTGAATTTACTTTAAACCACTAATATTTTGAATGTGGCCCAAGTGGCCCAAGATTCATGTGGACAACAATTGGTTTAAACCAATTTCTAGGACAGCTATTGATGAAGAATAATTTATGTGTTTCCATGTTCCCGGTCAGTGGTCACACTTATTATAGCACAATGGATTTCTCACAGCTGCTTGTCTCTAAAAAAACTAAAAATAAATCATAAACTGCTCAGTCTTTGTATCTGGTGGTACATTTGTGACAGACAATTGGAAGAACCTTTCTGTGTATGTAAAGTTTTGTTGGTAAATCTGAAGTGAAAGCAGTAAACATTTGCCTATAGTAGTCATAGTAGTGTTCATGTTAATACTGTCATACTGCAGTGTGAATTCAAAAGTACAATGTGAAAAGAAACCTCCGGGATGAAGTTCAATGGGGAACACTCAACTGATCTTAATTTTTTCAAGTCACAACCTAGATGTAATCGTAAACAGCTGCCACAAGTACTCACAATGGTACTCATGTTAATTAAGCAATCAAACTGCGGAATGAAAGCACAATGTAAAAAACTAGACCTAAAGGATGAAGGGAGTTTGAATCATAGATAAAGTGATGATAAAGTAGTATGGTTCTTATTTAATTTGGAAAACGTAATTAATTTGCATTACTTATAAAGATGTAGCAGCAAACATTTGTCACAAGTACTCACAGTTATATTTGCATTAGTTGTATAGTCTTTCTGCAGTGTGAAATTATAATTGCAATGTGAAAAGAGACCTGTTAGATAACCTAAAATTTCTTGTTTAGAAAAAGAAAAGAAAATATTGTGAGGCTCAGTTCATCTTGAATGATCTTGATCTAGCAATAACTTAGATATAGTAGCAAAAAGGTGCCATTATCAATTCAAGTCACTATCAATATCTTAATGTGTAATAGTATAATGTGAAAAGAGACCTGTAGGATAACCTAAAAACCTTTGTGTAGATTAAAAAATATATTGTGAGGCTCACTTTATCCTGAACGCTCGATTAATCAACATATACTCACCTACTGTAGCAATAACCTAGATATAGTAGCAAAAAGTTGCCACGATCAATCACACAATCTTAATGTGCTATAAACCCAATAGTAAAATGTGAAAAGAGATCTGTAGGATAACAAAAAAACGCTTGTGTAGATTAAAAAAATATATAGTGAGGCTCAGTTCATCCTGAATGCTCGATTAATCTATACTCATCTAACAATAACCTAGATATAGTAGTAAAAAGGTGCCACAATCAATTGCACAATCCTAATGTGCTATAAACCCAGTAGTACAATGTGAAAAGAGACCTGTAGGATAACCTCAGAACTATTTTTAAAAGGTATTGTGATGCTCAGTTCATCATAAACGCTCAATTAATCTACATATACTCATCTAGTAATAACCTAAATATAGTAGCAAAAAAGTGCCACCATCAATTGCAAACTCTTAATATGCTATAAACCCAATAGTACAATGTGAAAAGAGACCTGAAGGATAACCTAAATACTCTTGTTTAGATAATAAAAAAATTGTATTGTGAGGCTCAGTTCATCCTGAATTCTTAATTAATCTATACTCACCTAGCAATAACCTAGATATAGTAGTTAAGAAGTTGCCACAATCAATTGCACAATTTTAATGTGCTATAAACCCAATAGTACAATGTGAAAAGAGACCTGTAAGATAACCTAAATACTCTTGTTAAGATAAAAAAATTAAGTATTGAGGCTCAGTTCATCCTGAACGCTCAATTAATCTACATACTGTATACTCACCTAGCAATAACCTAGATATAGTAGTTAAAAAGTTGCCACTATCAATTGCACAATCCTAATGTGCTATAAACCCAGTAGTTGTCACGCTGGTATACAAAGAAGTCAGAGATGGTTCTCTTTTCATTAAGTTTATTCAACGTAAATCACCAGAGGATATCACACAGTGCAGGGCAATGGAAGATCATCCGAGGAACACCTCACAAGTCTTCGCCTGGTAAACCTGGCGACAGTCAAGAATGGGTTAACAACCCTAGAACCTCCGTTGGTGGCAGAGGGCACAAAGTGCATGTAGGTGAATACAGATCTTCGGGTATGGTAGGATAATAAAGACACTTCCCTTTATCAGTGCGATGGTTACGAAGACTCAGAAGGAACATCCATGGAAGAAGAGAAGACGAGGGAGCTTGGGTGAAGACAACCATGAGACTTCAATACCGGACAATGAGTGAACGGAGGAGGTGAGTATTTATAGTGTCCGGGCTAATGATGAACAGGTGCAGATGGTTAGTAGTCAGGGGAAGGTTCTCGTGATTGGATGGGACTGGTGTGAGATGGTGAGACTGGATTGGGTGAGTGGGAACGAGCCGGGGATGTTACAGTAGTACAATGTGAAAAGAGACCTGTAGGATAACCTTAATACTCATTTAGATAAAAAAAAAAATATTGTGCGGGTCAGTTCATCCATTCAATGCTTGATTAATCTATACTCATCTAGCAATAACCTAGATATATTTGTAAAAAGGTGCCACCATCAATTGCACAGTTTTAATGCTATAAACCCAAAAGTGAAATGTGAAAAAAAAAAAACCGGTAGGATAACCTAAAAACTCTCGTGTAGATAAAAAATATATATATTGTGAGGCTCAGTTCATCCTGAACGCTCGATTAATCTACATATACTCATCTAGTAATAGCCTAGATATAATAAAAGGTTGCTACAAAAAAATTCACAATCTTAATGTGCTATAAACCTAATAGTACAATGTGTAAACAGACCTGTAGGATAACCTAAAAACTGTTATTTAAATAAAGAAAACAAAGTATTGTGTGGCTTCATCCTGAACTCTCAATAAATCTACTACTGATCTAGCAATAACGTAGATATAGTAGTAAAAAGGTGCCACCATCAGGTGCACAATGCTAATGTGCTATCAACCCAATAGTATAATGTGAAAAGAGACCTGTAGGATAACCTAAAAACCTTTGTGTAGATTAAAAAATATATTGTGAGGCTCACTTTATCCTGAACGCTCGATTAATCAACATATACTCACCTAGCAATAACCTAGATATAGTAGCAAAAAGGTGCCACCATCAATTGCACAATCATTATGTGCTATAAACTCAACAGTACAAAGTGAAAAGAGACCTTCTGGAATAAAAAGGGATGAAGACAAAATCAAAAATTGTGATTAATCAACATGTACTCACTAAGGTCAATGTAAAATTTTGTCTGTTCCTTTGAATTGGTTTGATAGCAGCAACGTATCCCAGCTTTACCTCACTGATAGCCGACTCATCAGAGAGAGAAAAGAGGAAGCAATTCTCCCTCCCCAACCTGCCAGCATGTCACAGAGGGCCTGCAATAACACAGAGGGCCCGCAATAACAAGTGGAGGTTGCTCAACGCGGCGTGAAATGACTTTATTGCATTTTCACATTAAAAGCACCGATAGAGTTCTAATAAAGGCTCGTGGTGCCGGGGGGAGAGAATCGTTCAGGGGCCAGTCAAGCACAAGGGAAACAGTGTTACACACTATCAAAAAAGCGACAAATGAAACGAGGCACTCGCCGTTTCTTGCCTTAAAAATATACATGGCTGCAGCAATGAGGAAAATGTCACATAATCAGAAGAAAAAAAATCTCCATGACATATGTTCAGGATAAATCGCTCACACAGGCTTGGCACATCTGTGATTCTACATTAAATGTTCAGCGGCTCTGTAGCTTCAAGATAGAGAGGTACATTAGAAAGCAATATGTTTAGTTACACAGATCCATGTGATTACACAGATGTGATGGTTGATCTTTTTAACTGTAGAGCAATTGGATATGTTAGGCTTGGCATATTGCTTTAGACACATATGGAATCTGGAAAATGAATTGCTAATGTTTCTATAATGAGAATATTCATTATAATACCACTTACCATCAAAAGCCTATACTCTAGAGGGATAAAAAGTAGACAATTCTATAATGTTTATAATATATACACTATCTGACAAGAGTCTTATTAGAGTTTTAGAAAAAAACAAATAATGACTTGACTTCAAGTTGATCATTTGGTATCAGAAGTGGCTTATATGAAAGGCAAAGGCCTCTAGATTACGCTTATTTTAACAAAATAAAATATGATCATGCCTTGATTTTCAATTATTTAATTAGGACAGTAAGGTCTGACTTTGCATAGACAAAGGTCTTGTCACTTAACAGAAATAATGTACAATATAGAATATAAAGTCAAAGTGCAGTGGAAGAAGAATTAATATTGTGCATGACTCCCGTGAGCTTGGAGGACTGAATCTGTACATCTCTGCAATGACTCAAATAACATTAATAAAGTCATCTGAAATGGCAAAGAAAGCGTTCTTGTAGGACTCCCAGAGTTCATCAAGATTCTTTGGATTCATCTTCAATGCCTTCTTCATCTTAGCCTAGACATGCTCAATAATGCTCTTGTCTGGTGACTGGGCTGGCAAATCCTGGAGCACCTTGACATTTTTTTGCTTTCAGGAACTTTGATGTGGAGGCTGAAGTATGAGAAGGAGCGCTATCCTGCTGAAGAATTTGCCCTCTCCTGTTGTTTGAAATGTAATGGGCAGCACAAGTGTCTTGATAACTCAGGCTGTTGATGTTGCCATCCACTCTGCAGATTTCTCTCGGGCCCTCACACTGAATGTAACCCCAAACCATGATTTTTCCTTCACCAAACTTGACTGATTTCTATGAGAATCTTGGGTCCATGCGGGTTCGAATAGGTTTCTTGCAGTATTTGTGATGATATGTTTGACCTCTGCCACTTTTCCAAATGATCAACTATAGGTCAAGTTAATATTTGTTGCTTTTACAACTAGGATTGACGACAAGACTTTTTTCAGGTAGTGTGTGTGTGTGTGTGTGTGTGTGTGTGTGTGTATATATATATATATATATATATTAGGGGTGTCAAAATAATCGTTTCTTCGGTGCACCGCGATGCAGATGCGGACAATTCGGTATCGGTTTAGTAATAATCATAACCGGTTATTATACTGATGTCATTTATCTCACATGCGCTATGTCGCCGTAGCTTACTATGGTGAGGGAGGCGAGCCGCGAGCGCGATTATTTACAACGCTCTAACTACGAAAAACACACAATGTGCACAATTTCACTGCGTGTGTGTTTGCTGAACACTGTTTCACTGAAACTTACAGCAAAAGCCCCTATTTCACGGCGATTAAGAGAATGAAAGTAATTTCCATTTCTCTCTCTCTGTCTCACTGTGGCCCATGAGTGGATCTGTGTAGAGCGCCAGCGTGTAAAAGCCAATCACAGCCCTTTCTGTTGAGCGCGTGACCAATCAAAGGGGTGTAAGAAAGAACTTGGTAGACAAGGCAGAAAGCGAGCGGGATATTTATATTTGTTTATTTGCTATAGACTATTTCAATGTGGTCATGTCATTGTCCCATGAACATTTCCTGCTTGACGTTAAACTATTTCCTAACTGTAACAAGAGGCAATTCTATCATAACTTGACTTTAAATTAGCCGTCATAACACTATTTATCAATATGTGGGCCTTTTTGGATTCTCAGAAGCAATGGAAATTAAAAATGTAAAACAGGATACGTTAGGGCCATTGTTTTTGTTTACATCCCTCGAAATGGTCTATAAATGCTCGTGTTGTTTAAAGGTACAGTTTATATGTCTGACTGTTTGTATTAAAGGACAAAATTGTTTTACAAATAGTATATAAATATATTTATACATTTTAATACAAGAATTGTTGTGCTGTGAAGAAAATATTTTCGGTTTTCGGTTCGGTTCGGTTCTGATGGCTTAACACATAAGTGTTTTTTTTTTTTTATTGTTATTCTATGCTTAGTAGGGCTGTCAAAATTAATCGTTTCTTCGGTGCACCGCGATGCAGATGGGGACAATTCGATATCGGTTCAGTAATAATCATTACCGGTTATTACGCACTGATGTCATTTATCCCATATGCGCGATGTCGCGGTAGAATACTATGGCGAAGGAGGCGAGGGTGAGTAAAATAAACACTCCTACTACTTAAAAAGCAGATCTTTCACTGACACTGAGGAATCATGGACACTGAGGAACTCTCTCTCTCTCTCTCTCTCTCTCACACACACACACACACACTTTGGTCATTTGACATGACCCGCTGGCATGTTCGTGAGGTAAATTTCCCTCCTCTCGGTTGTTTGTGGATCGAGACACAAGCGTGCCTGTGGTGCGAGTTTATTGTATTGTATTTATTCTATTACGGATTACCTGATAACCGCGTGTTATGAGCGTATAGACTGACCCGCGGCTGTTTTTCCCGCGTCACTCATGGGTGAACAGTGCTTTTGTTTCTAAAGCCAAGCAGCAGCCCTTTCTGTTGAGCGGGTGAAGACAGACAATGACCAATCAAGGGATGTAAGAACTTGCCAGCGCTTAAAAAGCAAGCGGGATAATATTTACATTAGTTTATTTGTCATGAAACTTTTATGAATTGCTCGTGCTGTCTTCTGAGCATGTATTGGAGTTTTCATTCACAAAGAGTGTTTTTTTTGAGCAGGTAAAATTAAAGGTACAGTACATATATCTGACTGCTTGTATTAAAAGACAAAATTGTATTACAAGTAATATATAAATATAAACACATTTATAGATTTTAATACAATTTTTTTTTTCTTGTGTTGTAAAGAAAAAAATCTAATTATGGAAATAATCGTCAATGCACCATGATGCACCGAGATATCGAATTGAACCGAATCGATGGCATGATAATCGTAACCGAACCGAACCGTGAGACCAGTGTAGGTTCACACCCCTAATGCTTAGGCAATAGGAACAGTAAGAAAGAGAAAAATAAAAAAAACGATATATTGCAATACTCCTTTATTTTACTTCAAAGCCAAGAAAGGTACACTAGTTCCTAGTGTATTGTATAATAAAAAAATTAACACTGAAATCTCACAGCTGCTGGTAGCCTATGTACAAACTGGGCAACACATAAATTCCTACATTTTAAAAATAAACATGCATGTGAAGTTAATGAACATAAATTGACCATTTCAAATAAAGACATTTGTACTTCAGTAAATATAAATAAACCATCTTAATTAAACTTAACACTGCCTTTGTTATTTTTATATGTCTTTCGGAACCAGTTGGATATGTTTTCTGGAAGGATTCAGTGAGGGATTGTTGTTTTATGGAGGTCTTTATTACCTTCTCTGCTATTCTGCCTTCAGACAGTGATATTGCTGGGTGATGGCGCCACAGATGTGCAGTCATGTTGGAAGTGTTTCCGTTCGATTAGTCTATACATGTAACCGAAATGTCCCAACACCGTGGATTAGAAAGACACTGGCGCTCCCTCACTTCACTGCCGCTCGCCATGTTAAAGTGTGGAATGATGGTGGAGCGCCCCCTAACTTTAGAGCATTGAATATTTACTCGCGGGGAGGAGTTTCCTCATCTCAGCTCGTAGACTCACAGGCACACACAAACAGTCTATTCGGAGAGAAATAAAACGCACATAAATTATTTAAACGTAAAACCGGAAAAAACGCAATTCACAAGCGCGTATTGAATATATATATATATATATATACAGTTCAAACCAAAAGTTTACATACACTCTAAAAAAAGGAACATAATCATTTAAAAAAAAAAAAGTCTGTTAGGTCCGTTAGGATTAGCTAAATTATTTACATTTGCTAAATGCCAGAATAATGAGAGAATATTTTTTTTTGAGAATTTTTTATTAATGTCCAGACAGTCAAAAGTTTACATACATTTCCTTATTATTTTTTTTAGCTTTGCTTTTAAACTGTATAACTTTGGTCAAATGTTTTGGGTATCCTTCCACAAGCTTCTCACAATAGTTTGAAGGAATTTTGACCCATTCCTCCTGACAGAATTGGTGTAACTGAGTCAGATTTGTAGGCTGTCTTGCTCGCACAAGCTTTTTCAACTTTGCCCACAAATTTTTTATAGGATTGAGCTCAGGGCTTTGTGATGGCCACTCCAAAACATTCACTCTGTTGTCCTTAAAGCACATTTGAACTAATTTGGCAGTATGCTTAGGGTCATGGTCTGTTTGGAAGACCCATTTGTGGCCAAGTTTTAATTTCCTGGCTAATGTCTTGAGATGTTGCTTCAGTATTTCTACATAATGTTCTTTCCTCATGATGCCATCTATGCTGTGAAGTGGACCAGTCCCTCCTGCAGCAAAATAGCCACAACATGATGCTGCCGCCCCCATACTTCTAAGTTGGGATGGTGTTCCTAAGCTTGTAAGCTTTCCCCTTTGTCCTCCAAATATAACACTGGTCATTATGGCCAAACAATCTTAGTTCCATCGGACCACAGGACATGTCCTATTGTATGTAAACTTGGCTTTCAAGAAAAGTTATAACACTTTCTCAAAACATATCTCTCTCATTATTCTGCTATTAAGCATAACAGAAACAAATTTGATAATCCTAACTTACCTAAAAGAGAAAAAATTTTGTCACATTAACATCTGACTTTTTTTTAAATGGATATGTGCCTTTTTAATACAGTGTATGTAAACTTCTGGTTTCAACTGCTAATGATGTAGGAGTGTTATTCTAACTCTTAAATTATGTAGGATTTACAAAGAGACTGTTATAGATAAAAACAGATTAAAATGAATGAAAATGTTTTATGTGTAGCAGTCAACCAAACTAATGACATCTTTCTTATACATGTCTTTCATACATGGATTGTTTTTCCTCCTACAGGGATTGAACATATGGCACATCCTATATGCTTTCAGCTAAAATAGCTTTTTAGATGGGGCATTTTAGATTCATGTTTAGAATCACTGCAATATGACACTTTAGATTTAAACGAATTATATATACTTATATATTTGTATTTGTTAGGTTCAGAGAAATTAAAATGCTAAATTATGACCTAATTATTCAGCTAAATTAATTTGGTGCAGAAACTTTATGAACATAACTTGAACCCTTTAAGTGTGTTTATTAGGGATTTAGAAATGCATTTCCAAATACTACATCATTATCTTGCTTTTTGTGCGTTTCCAAGACTCTGCTACATAATATAATGATAAATCTAATGTTTGAGATTGTTTTTCTATATTCAATGCTGACAATATATATTTCAACCTGAAAGAGCTCTACAGAACATAATAAATGCTGACAATGTACTTTCACAGCTTTAGGATGAACATTTAAAGTATATGAGCAAAAAAACAACCAATAAAGTACAATTATATTCCCCACATTTAAATTCAGTGTTTATTGGGTATGCTTTCCCCACTCTTTTTTACTTTTGATGTGTTAAGATTTCATATGTGCTGTTTTTTTCCTATTAAAAACTGCTGACAGGCTCATCAAAATAGGCTGTGTTCTAATCGTATAGAGTTTTTGAACTACAAAAAAAGTTAGAGCTAATAATTACACTGTTCCGCAGTAAAAAACAATAGCTTTAAGGCTTGATTTACTCCAGCATTCGGCATATGCAAATCTGCTTCGCGTCAGAGACAAAAGAGCCTTTGATGGGGGCATTTTACATGATCCGGACCTTATTACCCTAGTCGTTTGTCTGTTGTCTTTCGTTTCAACATCTGCAGTGACAGAAAAAACACCAGTATCGTCTGACAATGAATGTCTTGTCTCGTTAAACGTTTCCGACTTACGAAAGGTCCAGGTAGTGAGGAGTATAATTCCCAATGGCGTCTTGTGTCAGCAAATAACCTGCATGCTGAGTAACAAGGCTGAGTCATTCCCCCTTATCCGCCCTCAGACGTCTCCTCGCTCCTTCTGGACGAATATGCCACTAATTTCCTGCGCACCGCTGGCTTGTAAGTCTGCCTTTAGTTATTCCATAACTTTCAGCTACCATTTTGGCCCACAATCTGACAGTTATTTGCTGGGAATGTGTCAAATTTTACTTGCAAATCAGCTAAATATCTGACCACCAAATGTCTCGATAGAAAATGATTTCTCCTCAACGTCGTGTAGCAGTCATTCAAACCACTGGCATGCCTGATGTCTGTTATACATGGATTTTTTTTTCTCCCCTCCTACAGTGGTTGAACATATGGCACATCTTTTTTAGCTTCTTTATCATATTTGGTTGGAATCACTGCAATGTGACATTTTCCTTTGGTTGTGTTTCATATCTTTTGGCAGAAAAATAGATTAAATTGATTAAAAAGCAGGCCTATGACTGCAGAATGTATATTATCAGTAAAGACATGGATCTTTTATTCTGGCAACTAGTTTCTTTTATAAGAACACTTGAATCCATTCAGCTTAGCTTAGCATAAATCACTGAATTGTATTAGACCATATAGCAGATCATTGAATTGGATTAGACCATATAGCAGATCATTGAATTGGATTAGACCATATAGCAGATCATTGAATTGGATTAGACTAGTTATTTTGTTGGTTGGTTGGTTGGTCGGTCAATTCATTCATTTCGTTCATTTTCTTTTCGGCTCAGTCTCTTTAATAATCTGGGTTTGCCACAGTGAAATGAAACGCCAACTTATTCAGCACATGTTTTACACAGCAGATGCCCTTCCAGCTGCAACCCATCTCTGGGAAACATCCATACACACTCATTCACACTCATACACTACGGACAATTTAGCCTACCCAATTCACCTGTATCACATGTCTTTGGACTGTGGGGGAAACCGGAGCACCCGGAGGAAACCCATGCGAACGCAGGGAGAACATGCAAAATCCACACAGAAACGCCAACTGACCCAGCCGAGGCTCGAACCAGCGACCTTCTTGCTGTGAGGCGACAGCACTACCTACTACGCCACAGTGTCGCCGTACATTTAATTATCAGTAGTTAATTAACTATACTAGGGTTGGGCGATGTTGACCAATTTGGCATCGTACGATGTCTAATGTGAACATCAGCGATGGATGATGGCATTGTCATCGTTGGCAGGGTGGGGGTGGTTGTTGTTAAATATCAATTAATTCATAACAAATTTAATAATTGTAGCCTATCGTTTTCACTACCTGACCCACATGGTCTTTGCTTTACCCATAACCAAACCATAAATAAATAAAGTTATACACAAATTACCACCTGTCAATCACTTTTTTCCGCGGGACTCTGGCATGAATAAGCACAGTGATCTGTGTCCTGGCTTTTTCCCCACAGTTGGTGGCGGAGATTAGACGAGAGTTTGTTTGGAGTTCACTGTAATTTGTATTGTGATTAATGATAACTTCCTTATTTTATTACTATTATTATGAGGAAATAATAACAAGTAAAGATGCTAGGGCCTGACCATTTCGGCGTATGCGCCCGAAATTTTATACGACCTAAAATATATATTTGAAAGCATTTGTGCTAGTGCATAAATTGTTGCTGTGCGACCTGTTTTCACCGCAAAATCCTCACCGCGTGCGTGGATTTAGGAGACATTTATGCAGGATGCATCTTTGCACCTAAAAACGCCAAACGCATCGCTCAGGAACAGATTAAAACAGTTGTTATGCGATTGTGAACTTGCTGAAGTAAAAAAAGCTGCAATGCTTGCCCCGCCTTTGTGCTCTTCTTGTTGGCCCACTGCGCTAGAACTGAACGTGAATGGATTGGTTAATATCAGCTGTCAATCACTCAGTCAATGCCTTTTGCCTTCAGATGACAGGAGCTTCAACCGCGGAAATCTGAAGAGCTGAAGATGAGAGACTGAAAATAACACTGACAGATTTTGTTTTAGAAACCACTAAAGTTACTAATAATGGCACATCCTATTAGTGATCATGTGCTGAATGTTAATCCACCATTTACACTTTTCCAAGAGTGGATAAAAGACTTCCAGTGGCTTCAAGTCCACTATGAAAATAACTAAAGCCATTCACTGTAAAATCTGTGGGACGGGGTTTGCAGGTAACAGTGTTTGCCACTGAATCTACACATTTTAAGCACGAGAGGTGCTGTATAATCCTCACGATGTATTTAATCCTCACGATGCCTCACGTGCAAACGGCAGCTATAAGTAAAATTTAACACAGCTCATAAAAAGACCGTTATTGCTATTACGATGACATGAAAATAATAAGTTATATATCAATATAAATGTGGGGCGGGGCGATGGATCGCAATGCCGGCTCAGCATCCTGAAGTTTATCGGCTATCGGCGATGGACGATGGCAGCGTCTATCGGCCCAACCCTAAACTATACAGTAGTTTGTGTTTGGTTTTCCTGTCTGTGTTGAAGTGTTATTATTATGCAGTTGAAATCAACAAACATTTAAGTTTAATATTGTTTAAGTCCCGAGGCCACTTGCAACAAACTCTTCATATTTTAAGAAAGCTCTTAGTATTAATGTGCTTTCAGTTATAAGCAAGCATTTTCGTAGCTAAAGGGATTTGTTGCGACTGGCACCCATCCACATTTTAAATACCACACCAGAAACAAGTAGATCAGTGAGTCAGAGAGAAATTGCAGTCATAATGTCAGGGTCATTTGTGAAATAGGGTTCAGTCAGTCTGAGCTTATCAGTTTGTCTGGGACACTGAGAATCAAAGCCTAATAGCTGATTGTTTTGAATTCATGTGTTCTACAAAGCCCTTATTTTCCTTTTTCCTTTTTTTATTTCAGGACTGTCTGTCTTTTGCAAAGGGGTCAAAGACTAAAAGAGATTTTCAATCATCAAATGTGCAATGCAACTTTTTCTTTCAGCTGTTTGGAATGTCCTGCTTTATTTGTTCATTTGTTTGTTCGTTCATAGATTAATTGGTTGGTTGGTTATTTTGTTGGTTGATTGGTTGGTTATTTCGGTGCTTGTTATTTTGTTGGTTGGTTGGTTGTTTGGTTATTTCGTTGCTGGTTATTTTGTTGGCTGGTTGGTTATTTTGTTGGTTGGTTATTTTGTTGGATGGATATTATTTGGTTGGTTGATTCATTGGTTGGTTATTTCATTGGTTGGTTGGTTGGTTGGTTATTTTGATGGTTGATTGGTTGGTTATATTTTTAGTTGGTTATTTCATTGGTTGGTTGGTTGGTTATTTTGTTGGTTGGTTATTTCATTGGTTATTTCGTTGATGGTTATTTTGTTGGTTGGTTGGTTATTTTCTTGGATAGTTATTTCATTGGTTATTTCATTGTTAGTTATTTTGTTGGTTGGTTGGTTATATTGTTGGTTGGTTATTTCATTCGTTGTATCGTTGCTGGTTATTTCATTGGTTGCTTATTTCATTGGTTGATTATTATTGGTTGGTTTGTCGATTCATTGGTTGGTTATTTTATTGGTTGGTTGGTCATTTCGCTGGTTGGTTATTTCATTGGTTATTTCGTTGCTGGTTATTTTATTGGTTGGTTGGTTATTTTGACGGTTGGTTATTTTGTTGGTTGGTTGATTCATTGGTCGGTTATTTTGTTGGTTGGTTATTTATTTGGCTGGTTAGTTAATTGGTTGGTTGGTTGGTTGGTTGGTTGATTGGCTGGTTGTTTGGTTGGTTGGTTGGTTATTTGGCTTGTTGGTTGCTTGATTGGTTGGTTGGTTGCTTGATTATTTGGCTGGTTGCTTGGTTGGTTGTTGTGTTTAACAACAGTGTTAATAAAAGTGCAGCCCCAAAATATGAATTAAATGTTATTTAATTGACATTTAATCATTATACTATGCCACTATTAGGGGTGTGAACCTACACTGGTCTCACGGTTCGGTTCGGTTTTGATTATCATGCCATCGATTCGGTTCAATTCGATATCTCGGTGCATCACGGTGCATTGACGATGCTTTCCATACATAATTAGATTTTTTTCTTTACAACACAAGAAAAAAATTGTATTAAAATCTATAAATATGTTTATATTTATATATTACTTCTAATACAAATTTTTCCTTAAATAGACGCAGTAAGATACATGAACTGTACCTTTAATTTTACCTGCTCAAAAAAAAAAACACTCTTTGTGAATGTTTTAGACAAAACTCCAATACATGCTCAGAAGACAGCACGAGCATTCATAACAAATAATGTAAATGTTATCCCGCTTGGTTTTAGAGCGCTGGCAAGTTCTTACACCCCTATGACTGGTCATTGTCTTCACCCGCTCAACAGAAAGGACTGCGCTTGGCTTTAGAAATGAAAGCGTTGTTCACCCATGAGTGACACGGGAAAAACTGCCGCGGTTACAGTCTAAATGCGCATAATACGTGGTTATCAGGTAATCCGTAATAGAATAAATACAATACAATAAACTCGCACCACAGGCACGCTTGTGTCTGGATCCACAAGTATCGCTTTAACAGAAACTTTACCTCACGGACATGCCAACGGGTCAAATGCCCTAGGCGTGTGTGTGTGGGAGAGAGAGAGGCATAGATGAGTTTTAAAGCATTTCTCCCTAGTAGTAAAATCGCGGCTCGTGCTTTACCATTCCTCAGTGTCAGTGAAAGATCTGCTTTTTAAGTAGTAGGAGTGTTTTATTTACTCACCTTCGCCGTAGTATTCTACCGCGACATCGCGCATAGGGGTTAAATGACGTCAGTGTGTAATAACCGGTTATGATCTATTACTGAACCGATATCGAATTGTCCCCATCTGCATCGCGGTGCACCGCAGAAACGATTAATTTTGACACCCCTAGCCACTATGCTACTATATTTTATACAGCAGCATTGTTTAGACCAAAAACATGTAAATTTTTTCCCATAAAAAAACAAGTGCTTGTTTTTCTATACAAAATCACAAGATATGTTTTATTACTATGTTTGCTGCACTTTGTTTGTAAATTATGTTATGTTCAGAAATACTGTTTTTGAAATCTAAAATTGTCTTGCTCTTTTGTAAAGAAGCAAGTGCTGTTTTATTAACATTTTTATATTCGCCTGAGCTGTTCATAAAACAAGCTATCATGTTTTATTCTAGTACTAAGTAAACTGTCAATCATGCAAACTTATTAAAGCATCTCACCTGAGGATATAGAGCTATTTGCTTTTGTGTGGTGTTTCTTTGTAGCTATTGTTTTATGCACAACAGAAATAGACATTTGTCTTGAGGTGTAAACAAGATTAATCTGACCTATTATATTCAGACATTACCCAAACAGAGATTATGTACAACAGCGAAAGCACAATATAAATGGAGGAGGGATTAAATTACTTTTTCTGTCTGTGTGGAAGATTCAGAGCTCAGAGGAAATGAGAACATTTCAAAGGCTGAAACGCATTAAGAAGTTGCTTGATTTGTGCATGAGAATATTTTCTCCAAACTGCTAAAACAGGGGTTTCTTTCATGCTTTTTAATAGAATTATCAATATTTTCCTCTTCTGCATACTCTATCCCATATAAGCTTTTTCCTATACTTTGTTTAACTGTTTAATACTAGCCAGGGGGTGAATTGTGAATATTTACCAGCCATAAATTTACTCCATAGCAGCCATGTACATTGTACTTAATTTTATGAAACATGTTTTCTCTCTATGACAATGGGATTATTTATTGTTTTTATTTACTTATATTTTGCCCTACTTCTGTGCATTTTCCAGATATGAGATGATTCCAGTTTTATCATATTTGTTTTTCTGAATACACATTACAACTATACAAATAATATACATTGAAGAATAAAACAAATGTATGTAACTAACATTTACTGTATTATTAATAGTATTATATAATAAATATATCATATAGCATATATAGATATATAGTACAGTATATATGATAACATTATCACTAGGGTTGGGCGATGTTGACAAATTTGGCATGTTACGATGTCTAATGTGAACATCGGCGATGGACGATGGTATCGTCGTCGTAGGCGGGGTGGGGGTCTTTGTTGTTAAATATCAATTAATTCATAACAAATTTAATAATTGTAGCCTATCGTTTTCACTACCTTTCACTACTTTGCTTTACCCATGACCAAACCATGAATAAATAAAGTTATACACAAATTACCACCTGTCAATCACTTTTTTTCCGCGGGAATCTGGCATGATCAGGCGGAGTGATCTGTGTTCTTATAATGGCTTTCCCCCACAGTTGGTGGCGGAGACGAGACAAGAGT
This sequence comes from Danio kyathit, assembly GCA_903798195.1. Lineage (NCBI taxonomy): Eukaryota > Metazoa > Chordata > Actinopteri > Cypriniformes > Danionidae > Danio > Danio kyathit. The sequence continues at coordinate 44,703,582 of LR812537.1, read as the reverse complement.
TCGTTTGGAGTTCACTGTAATTTGTATTGTGATTAATAATAACTTCCTTATTTTATTAATATTATTATGAGGACTTAATAACAAGTAAAGATGCTAGAGCTCGACCGTTTTGGTCACACTTGCGCCTGATATTTTATGCGACCTAAAATATGTATTTGAAAGCATTTGTGCTAGTGCATACATTTTGCCCGTGCGACCTGTTTTCACTGCAAAATCCTCACCGCGTGCGCTGATTTAGGAGACATTTATGCAGAATGCATCTTTGCACCTAAAGACACCAAACGCAGCACTCAGGAACAGATTAAAACAGTTGTCATGTGAACTTGCTGAAGTACAAAAGCCCGCAAAGCTTGCCCCGCCTTTGTGCTCTTCCTATTGGCCCACTGCGCTAGAACTGAACGCGAATGGATTGGTTAATATCAGCTGTCAATCACTCAGTCAACGCCTTCTACCTTCACATGACAGCCGCGGAAATGTGACGCGCTGAAGATGAGAGAATGAAAATAACACTGACAGATTTAGTTTTAGAAACCACCTAAAGTTAAATAATGGCACATCCTATTAGTGATCATGTGCTAAATGTTAATCCACCATTTACACGTTTCCAAGAGTGGATAAAAGACTTCCAGTGGCTTCAAGTCCGCTATGAAAATGACTAAAGCCATTCACTGTAAAGTCTGTGGGACAGGGTTTACAGGTAACAGCGTTTGCCACTGAATCTACACATTTTAAGCGCGAGAGGTGCTGTATAATCCTCACGATGTATTTAATCCTCACGATGCTGTCAGCAGCTATAAGTATAGTATAACACAGCTCATGAAAAGACCGTTATTGCTATTAAGATGACATGCAAATAATAAGTTATATACCAATATACATGTGGGGCGGGGTGATGGATCACGATGCCGGCTCAGCATCGTGAAGTTTATCAGCCATCGGCGATGGACGATGACATCGTCTATCGACCCAACCCTAATTATCACTATTATTATAAACAACTAACTTTCTTTACTCTCATATAGTATATGATGTGTGTTATTTGTGAAAATGAGACAAGTAATTATTTTGAAAATGATGCGAATTTACATTAATGTTACATAAGTTAACTTAAAGGGCACATATGATGAAAATCATCTTTTGGAAGCTGTTTGAACAGAACTGTGTGTAGGTATAATGTGTCCACTGTCATATTGAAGTGATATAAACACAATAAGTCTCTTTTAGGATCCAAATCCCTCCTATTTTGAGGACCACCACAACATGAGCCCACCAAATTAATTGATAGCTACGTATTAACATGTCTCCATAGTAAGGCGGATAATCAACAAGACAGGATGTGCGCAAAGCAACTGGGATTAAAAGATCTGTTCAGCTCTCTGTGATCATCAATTATCATCAAATGTGATCAAGAATGAGTTTTACAAGCTTAAAACATTTTTAAAACAGTGCATGTTACTTTATCACCACAGCCGCGTGTCAGTACAATTATATAAGACGCTTCATTCCTGGCTTGTGGACATTAAATCAAGTTTATTTTGTACGTTAACATAACGGATAACCACACAGCTGTGGATATTAATGTGTATCCTGTTAAATTTGCCATGCAAAAAACAGTGCAAAGTTAAATGCTCTTGCTGTGTGTGTGTGTGTGTGTGTGTGTGTGTGTGTGTGTGTGTGTGTGTGTGTGTGTGTGTGTGTGTGTGTGTGTGTGTGTGTGTGTGTGTGTGTGTGTGTGTGTGTGTCTGAAAGGCTTGAATTAACTCCACAACAAACACATCAAATAATCATTGGAAAAGTTCTTACTGTAGTATTTCTTACAAATGTTACTTGAGATCTGCATCCTTTATGTCTATCACTGTGCTGTTTATCTGATGCAGCCAAGGCAGAGATTGAGGCACACTCTGACAGGCACGTGGGAACAGTGGGCGGGTACAATTAGCATTAAAGGCACAAGCAATAAAATCAGCTACAAGATGAGCAGAGCTGAAAATTACAATATTCTGAAAGCTATAATAAATAATTTGATGTGTGTTTAGAGCTGAATCTTTACAGACACATTCTGGAGACACAAGAGGCTTATCTTAAAACTTGAAAAAGCTGTAAAATAGGTGCCCTTAAAAGGTATAGTTCACTTAAAAATTAAAATATACTCGCTAATTAATCCAAACAAGTGGTTCCAAACATTTATGCGTTTCTTTCTCATATGCAAAGAAGATATTTTGAAGAAAGTTGAAAAAACTGGTAATTCACTTTCTATTGTAGGGACAAGAAATACTATGAAAGTCAATGGTTACCGTTTTCAAGCTTTCCTCAAAATATAACAGAAGAAAGAAAGTCAAACTAGTTGAGTAAATTTTTTTTTATCCTTAACATTAGTTAATTAAAGTAAAACAATTTATTATTAAATCAATTTGCTTATTAATACTTAGTAAGGTAGAGTTATGGTTTAGGTATTGTGTCGGATTAGAAATGTAGAGTAAGATCTAGGGGTGTAACGACACTACAAACCGAACCGAAATATCGCGATACACCAACCACGATACGTATCGCAAAACTCTTGTGGCATACCGTGATACTCTCACGCCCCCTGCTGCCCATTGTTGAGGTTGACGTCACTTGTCTCTAACTAATTAAACCAAATTTAAGCACATATTTATTTGATCACATTTGATTAAATTGTACTAGTAATGAGGTTTTGTTAGTAAAAAAAAGTTAGTATTTTCCAAGTACTTTGTCATGTCAATGAGCGATCACACTCGATGACTACTGCATGGTTTCCGCTACATTCATTCTTCCATGGCAGGGCGCCACACCAAAATTCACCCCACCACTAACTGATGCTTGCGCGCCGATTTTCTCTGTTCATGCACAAAATTCTTGCGTGCCCTCATATATACCCTGCTCAAGTGCGCTTTCAAATACACGCTGCTGAATAAAATAAATACAAAGATGACGTTCACCTCTTACCTGATGTCTTTAACAATGCATTTTCTATGTGTTTGCAAAATGGAAGTCATAAGACATCTTCCCTATCCACCTTAATCTGAGAAAAGAGTGAACTTGAGGAGGTAAAGCTCAATATGACGGGAAAGGGCTGAGCCAAAAAGTAACAAACAAATCAATCAAAAAAAGAAATGTACAAAAATTACAAAATATCTTAAAGTGGGCAAAAGTAATGCAAAATAATTTTGCCCAAACGAAAGTTAAGCAAAAACAACAAAAATCATAATCATGTTGACAAAATACACGAAAAACGAGATCAAAGGAAGAAGAGAATAGTTTTTTTTCTGACTAGTCTATATTGGAGGTACAGTATTTATTTAATGTTTGTTGTTTACTCAGGTATCCTGACTGTACTAAAATGTGATGGCAAAGTTATTAAAGAAAAAGTTTAATTGTTCTTGTTATTAAGTTGTTCCCAGAGATGGGTTGCGGCTGGAAGGGCATCCGCTGCGTAAAATCGTGCTGGATAAGTTTGCGGTTCATTCCGCTGTGGCGACCCCGCAAGGGACAAAGCCGACAAGAAAATTAATGAATGAATGAATGTTATTAAGTTCCTTAGCATTGCTGTTAAGATGACATCAACCCTAACCCCACAGCAAACAGAAACCGAACCGAACCGAACCGTGGCTCCAAAACCATGAACCGAACCGAATCGTGCCTTTGGTGTATCGTTACACCCCTAGTAATATCAAACTTTTTCATTTCTAATAAACAGTTGATGTCTTAGTAATATGCATGTGTAATGTGAATTGATACTTAAAATAAATTGTTTCCATAAAACACTTCAATATTTCAGTTATGTGTTAATAAATGTTGAACTAAGAAATTGCTTTAAAAGTATTGCTCATTGTCAGTTCATGTTATCTAAAGTAGCAAATGGAACCTTTTTGCCAAGTGTCAGCATGGAAATATTATGTACATTTAGTAATGGGCGATATAAACGATATGCGATATAAACGATACAAAATTGGCCTACGATAGAGATTCTAATTCTATTGCACTATCGCGATAATGCATGTTTGATGACGCAATCTACCCGCGAAATTAAGAGCAACGAGCTGCAGCCGGCGGCAACGCATCATCTTGAATAAACATGGACAGGGCTCGACAGTGTGACCATTTCGCTCGCATATTTTCTTTTTTTAATAAGCTCGATTGATAACTTAATTCACTCGGCCACGGTAAAACAACATGCTCTTCACACTAACTTATGGTGTATTACGTTGGAAATCTATTGTGACTGTAGCACATGCTGACACTCTCAACAGCACTAAGCAACGCATGGCACAGAATGGCGACGTGTCGCACAACTTGCGAGCCTCATGCATATATCGAGGCTTGTCACACAGATTCCCACACAGCGCTTCCCACACAGATTTTACCTGGGCGGCCGATATATTATTGGGGCGGCCCGGTTCTGTGTTCGCGAGAAACTGAGAACACTCTGCCACAGACTCACATGCTCTGCATGCAGACCCACAGAGACGCGCTGGATACAGAAGAGCGCGAAGACTAAATAGACTGATCCAGCTCATTATTTGGGGTGACAATACATTTTCCCCGGACATATCCAAGAATCTGCTTTCGCTTTCGATATTAATTGTATTCATTTTTGCATTACTTTATAAGCAAACTTTGTCTGGTGCGTCTCAATCTCTCCGCAGCAACAACACTACAGCAGACAGCGAGAGAGAGAGAGAGAGAGAGAGAGAGAGAGAGAGAGAGAGAGAGAGAGAGAGAGAGAGAGAGAGAGAGAGAGAGAGAGAGAAAGAGCAGATCAAGACACCAGTTTTAATTTCAGTAGAACAAAATGTTTAAAATCAAATGCGTTACCTAGGCTGCAGGTTAGAAATATGTTTTTATTTAAAGTATCTGCAATAGACAATTTTATTTGACTAATTTAATACTGGAAGTATTTTCAGTACAGTGTAAGTTCCTTAACTAAACACCAGTTTTTTTGTTCTCTGCAACTTGGCATTTAGGAACCAAGGACTTAAAAGAAAAGTCTTTCTTTCTGAAAGGCACTACATTTAGTTTATTTATCTGCAACATTGTGTTGTTTAATTACAGTTTTGCTTTTGCACAATAAATGTTCTCAAAATGACATGCAACGTTTCTTTATTTCCTAAAAAAAAATAGCAGTTTGGCTTTCCTAAAGGTCTATGTAACCTGTTCTGAAATGGTTCTATTATAATTTACATATCGCAATATATATCGTTATCGCAAGAGGCTGCAATGTATATCGCAATATGGATTTTAGGCCATATTGCCCATCCCTATGTACATTCATCTGAAAGAATTCATTACAGCATCCAAGTATCTGACAAGGATCTTTATCAAAGTCGTATTGCAGAACAAGAAGAGCCAAAGTGGGCATTTGGGTTGAATCCTGACAATAATCTGTAATTTAGAGGACAGCTGCGGGCTCCGACTGGTGTGAGCAGAAGTAAAGATGCTCTGTGTCTGTCAATGGACGTCCTGATGGCCTGTTATTGAGGCACAGGTTGTGAAATTATATCCTGCTCTCTCTCTCTCTCTGCCTTGTAGTCAGTCAAACACATTCCCTTACACACAAACAGAGCGCAATACACACACTCGTAATAACAGTCGGCTTGTCATGACTGTTGGCGTGAAAAGCAGCTTGCGTTTATACACAAAAGAGAGCGGAGAGGAAGTCCCTCGAGAACCCGGTGCAATCATCAGAGAGCCGATCCCGGCATGCTTCCATGAACTAGTGTCATTCAACATCTGTCTGTCAGTCCGTTCACTGCGTCTTTTCTGCTTTTTCTTTGCTATATGCTTGCTTAATCTACAATATGACAGTATACTGTTAACCCTCCTTCATATGCTTTGTAACCTGACAAGAGCGTGCACGGGGAGGTTTGATACCACTTCACTCTCTGTTCTTGCCTTTTGATTTTATGGGGCAATTTGATTCCTTATTACTTTGACTGAATGGTGTCACCCTGTGCTGTGTGAGTTTAAATATTTCAAGGGGGAATGTTATGGCATTACAGTGCATGGTGAAATTGATTCCCTGTAGTATGTGTGGTGAAGTAATGGTGTCAGGTGCTGAGGAATAAGCTCACTGAACACCTTTGTTTATACAGTTTGTGCTTCATTCAACAGTTGCAGACTAACATGTCTGTACAATTTCTAATTCAAATTCAATTTGAGCTGAGATAGAAAAGGGAAAGATGGATCGAGATGGAGAGATTTATGTACAGTACATTCAAAACATGATGTTCATTGCTTTTTCAAACTACTTATTTAAAATGAGCTGAAACAGCACAATTCTTGAGGTGTTTTGGGGAGAACTTATTTGTTTTGTGGTCACTCCACTCAAAATTTGTAAAAACTAACAAGTTAACTTAATTATTTTATGTTGTCCCAACACAAATTCATTGTGTGGAACTTTTTTACAGCATATGGATGGATAGATAATGAATAATATAGAGATTGATATGGATAGATAGATAGGCATTGGTGGACAGACAGGTTGAACGAATAGGGATGGATGGGTAGATGGATGGATCAGAGATCACTATATGGATGGATGGATAGATAGATAGAGATTGATAGAGTCAGATAGACTGAAGAAAATTGATAATGGTGGCTGGATGGATGGATGGAAGGAAGGTGATTGATGGAGATTGATGGGTGAATGGATTAATTTATGATGCATGTAAACGGATGTCCGATTGAGTTATATGGGTGGATGTATGGATGGATAGATCAGACAGATCATTGTTATTGCACTGATATGGCTGGAAGGATAGATGGATAGAGATTGATAAGGATGGATGCATTGTAGAAAACTTATAGAGATTAGGGTTGGGCGATGTCGACCAATTTGGCATCGTACGATGTCTAATGTGAAACATTGCGATGGACGATGGCATCATTGTCGATGGCGGCAGTTAATTAATTATTTATAAATAATATTAATTAATTCATAACAAATTAATTATTTGTAGCCTTCAGTTTCAACTTCCTGACTTGACCCATCTTTGTTTTATCCATAAATAAATCATAAATAAATAAAGATAAGTGACACACAAATTACCACCTGTCAGTCACTTTTTCCATGGGACTCTGGCATGAGTAGGCAGAGTGATCTGTGATAATGGCATCAACAAACTTGGTTGGTAAAAAAGGTGCACAACTAACAGGAACCAACCAACAGTAGCTGAGGTTTTCACTAAAATTACTAAGTACAAGCGTGAAAGCGAAAGATTGAAGCAGTGTACTGACTCTGTGACACATTACCTGATAGATTAGAAAGACGAAAGAGTTGTTAGACAAGATTAATTAAATATCAGGTTTAACAACTATAGTGAGACGCGATCCAGCGGTACATCCTTGATAAACTGTTCAACGTGCAACTGCTCTCTGGGGTTTTGTGCTCAAAGCACCCGCTGACTGCCTGGTGCTCAGACATGCGCATATGCTGCAGCGTATGCCAGAGTGTGTGTGTGGTCACGTGATGTGCGTTTTCAGTGGTATAGTGTGAACGGAGATCTTTTCAAAAATGCTGGATGAAACGCCAGTGTGGACGTGGGTCATTTTCGTTCTAAAATGCCAATTTAAAACTAAGAGGTATAAGTGTAAACGGGGCCTAAGTGTGATTTTTTTTTTCACGAGTGGGTTTGCGACGGGGGCGGGGCGGAGGATCGCAATGCCGGCTCAGCATCATGATGTCTATCAGTCATCGGAGATGGACGATGGCATCGTCTATCGAACCCAGCATAATAGATATGGATGGATAGATGCACTTGATTGATGGAAACTGATGGGTAAATGGCATGATGTATAATATATGGAAATGGATGACTGATAGGGATGTATGGGTGGATGAATGGGTCAGATAGAGATCAATATACATTGATATGGATGGCTGGATAGAGATTGACAGATGAATAGACTGAAGAAAATTAATAATGGTGGGTGAATGGACGGAAGGAATGTGATTGATAGGGATTGGTGGGTAAATGGATTGATATATGACGTATGGAAACGGATAACTGACAAAAGACGGAATGGAAGGTGATTAATGGGGATTGATAGGTGAATGGATTGAGTTATGACGTATGGAAATGAATGGCTGATTGAGATTAGTGGATGTATTTATGGATGGATGGATGGATGGATGGATAGATCATTATTAAAATTGCACTGACATGAAGGATAGATGGATAGAGATTGATAAAGGTGGATAGATTGAAGAAAACTGATAGAGATGGATGGATGGATAGAAGTCGATTGATAGAAATTGATGGGTAAATGGCATGATGTATGATATATGGAAATGAATGACTGACAGAGATGGATGTATGAGTCAGATAGAGATCTATATACATTGCTATGGATGGGTGGATAGAGATTGTCAGATAAATAGACTAAAGAAAATTGATATATATATGGATGGGTGAATGGATGGAAAGTGATTAATGGAGATTGATGGGTGAATGGATTGATGTGTGGAAATGGATGACTGATAGAGATGTACAGTATAGATTGAAGATGAGATAGCTAGATAGAAATTGATAGAGATCAGTATAGAGGTTGAATGGATAGATGATAGATATACGTAGATAGATGTGTGGATGGACATTGATAGAAATGAGTGGATGGTTAGGAGTGTATATAGATGGATAGATCCAGAATGGATGTGTTGCCTGTGGTGAATGTAATACAGTACATTCCAGTCTACCCATTTATAGCACAGTCTATCTACACATCCATCCACATCTATCAATTTTCTTTAGCCTATTCATCTGTCAATCTCTATCCAGCCATCCATATCAATGTATATTGATCTCTATCTGACCCATCCATCCATCCATCCATCCATCCATCTATTCACACATACTGTATATGCTGATCTCTATCAATATCTGTCAACCATCCATTTCTCCATCCATCCATCCACCCATCCATCCACCCATCCATCCATCCATCCATCCATCCATCCATCCATCCATCCATCCATCCATCCATCCATCCATCCATCCATCCATATCCAAGCCTCCATCCATCCATCCATCCATCCATCCATCCATCCATATCCATCCCTCCATCCATATCCAGATCCATTCACATCCATCCATCCATCTATTTACACATAAATGCTGATCTCTATTAATATCTGTCAACCCATCCATTTCTCCATCCATCCATCCATCCATCCATCCATCCATCCATCCATCCATCCATCCATATCCAAGCCTCCATCAATCCATCCATCCATCCATCCATCCATCCATATAATCTATATCCATCCCTCCATCCATATCCAGATCCATTCACATCCATTCATCCATCCATCCATTTATCCACCCATCAATTTATTCATCCATCCATCCATCCATTTATCCACCCATCCAGCTATCCATCCATCCATCCATCCATCTATCCATCCATCCACCCATCCATCAGTTCATCTATCCATATCATCCATATCCATTCCTCCATCCATATCCATATCCATTCATATCCATCCATCCATCCATCCATATCCATATCCATTCATATTCATCCATCTATCCATCCATTCATCCACCCATCCATCTCCGAGTCATCCATTTTCATACATAATTTTTTTATATTGAATTACTTTATGACCAATGCTGATACTAAGCAAACTTCACCGAGCTCCTGAATGAGATTAAAGAAGTGAGAATATAATCACCTTAATTTTCTTTGTCTAATGACAAGTCACCAAAGGACAAGTACAGTCGAGTACCTGGCACTCCAGTCTAATATACAGCTCCATTTCTGCAGTGCCTGCCTAGATGCTTAATACGTCCACCAAGCTCTTTATACATGACAGACTTACCTCCTGGCCAGAAAATAAGTGTGATTTTATTTTTTTAAGCTGCTCAAATAAAAGTAACTGTGCTATCTGGGATATATAACAGGGACTGTCATCTACAATTTATAGGTATTCTGTCCCCAGGAACAGGCTTGGTTTTATTTCAGTTCTGCTTACGTTATATAAGGAAGTCTTTAATACCCATTTACTACAGGAAACAAATGGTAATGTTACTATAAGTTAAAATGACAGTTTCTGGCTCTTAAAGATAAATCAGTGTTGCTTTTACATGGAAAGAGACATTGGCTTTTTCGAACACTCAGTATTGACAAAAAAAGGCACTAGTTTATTGTATATGATACTGGCACTTGCTTACCCTTGTGAAAAAGAAGTACATTTAACATACTGTTAAAAAGACAGTTATCATGGAAGTAATATAGTTTAAAGGGGAAAAAATGTCAATTTACTTAACCTCAGGCAAGATGAGGACTTTTTTGGAGAAGATTTTTAGCTGAAGCTGTGATAGTTTTTCATTAAATTGAATAACAGGCCAACAATTCTGTGGCTATTGGCACATCGAGATTAAGAAAAAAGTTATTAAGTTATGCTTTGCATTTTATGTAAAAACAAACAAACAAACAAACAAACAAACAAACAAACAAACAAACAAAGATAACAATTTCAGCTGAAAATCTTCTTTAATCTTCTGAGAGTAAATTCACAATTAAACCACAATTAATTTTTTTAAAATTCTTTTTAACTTTACTTTTAAAACATCATGATTAAGTGTGAACTTAATTTACTGAAAAATGGTTATTAAGACGTGATGATTGAAAATATACTAAAATATAATAAGACTTTTGACTGTATAATAGTTCACTTTTTATAAACTTGGTTTGCTGTTTATAAGGGTATACTTTTATGATATGGTGTGCACATTTGTATATACTGTACACTACCTGACAAAAGTCTATCCAAGTTTTCCGACAAATAATAACTTGACTTCTAGTTGATCATTTGGTATCAGAAGTGGCTTATATGAAAGGCAAAGGCCTCTAGATTACGCTGATTTTACCAAAATAAAATATTATTATCCCTTGATTTTTTTATTATTTAATTAGGACAGTGAGGTCTGACTTTGCTTAGACAAAAGTCTTGTCACTTAACAGAAATAATGTACAGTATAGGATATAAAGTCATGGTGCAGTGGAATAATAAATAATATTGTGCATGACTCCCATGAGCTTGGACGACTGCATCCATACATCTCTGCAATGACTCAAATAACTTATTAAAAAGTCATCTGGAATGGCAAAGAAGGCGTTCTTGCAGGACTCCCAGAGTTCATCAAGATTGTTTGGATTCATCTTAAATGCCTTCTTCTTCACCTTACCCCAGACATGCTCAATAATGTTCATGTCTGATGACTGGGATGGCCAATCCTGTAGCACCTTGACCTTCTTTGCATTCAGGAACTTTGATGTGAAGGCTGAAGTATGAGAAGGAGCGCTATCCAGCTGAAGAAATTGCCCTCTCCTGTGGTTTGTAATGTAATGGGCAGCACAAATGTCTTGATACCTCAGGTTGTTGATGTTGGCTTCCACTCTGCAGATCTCTCGCACACCCTCCTACTGAATGTAACCCCAAACCAGGATTTTTTCTTCACCAAACTTGACTGATTTCTATCAGAATCTTGGGTCCATGCGGGTTCCAGTATGTCTTCTGCAGTATTTGTGATGATTGGGATGCAGTTCAACAGATGATTCATTGGAAAATACTACCTCTTGCCACTTTTCCAAAGGATCAACTAGAAGTCAAACTATTATTTGTTGCTCTTACAACTGGGATCAATGACAAGACTTTTGTCAGGTAGTGTATACTTGTTATATACTCTATATATAGGTTAAATGAATGCACTACATTGTATGAAATAAAAGAATATAATAACACTTTTGTGGTGTTTTTCATTCCGTTTGAAGATCAAAACCTCCAGTACATTCTCATTGTAATTTTACATAAAAGAGCATCGTGAAAAGTCCTCCCCTTTCTCCTTTTGAGTTTCACAGAGAATCAAAGTAATACAGGTTGGGAAGGGCCTGAGAATGAGTAAATGGTACAGAATTTTCATTTTTTTGGTGAACTATTAATTTAAGCTTCTGAAATATGTCTGTACAGCATAGCTGCAAGAGAGTAGATTTCGACTGTGCTCTTTTATGAAGCAGAAGCTCTCTGCATTTAGCTGTGTGTGTGTGTGTGCGTGTGTGCAACCGTGATCGAGCTGGAGGTGAGAAATTTCGCTGGTGGCAATTGTGATGCAAATTTGGTCCTGCTCCAGTATAATGATGTGAGCATGAGGCTGTGATCTAGCTCAGCATACTTTTACACCTCTGTTTACTGCTAAAGAGCAACTCAACAACAAGGCTGATGCTGTTCAATCCTAAATGCATTTTTAGACTTTTTTGCCTTGTTTTTTTTTCTAATACATTGTGGGCAATAGGCTGTATAGTTCAACACATAGAAGTCAGTGCTAAATGTGTGAAATGACACTGAAATGCTTCACCATGCTTGGAATGGCTCTTGCAAATCAGTAAAAAAGGTTTTTTTGTTCATATAATGTTGGAAGACATTGTATTGTGCATATTAAAGAGGCAAAGCTTAAAACATTTAGCAGGGGGTTAACAGCAGTTTTTAGAAAGACATCTGCAGTTTGTATTCAATATGTTATTTTAAAATACTGTATAGTAAAATGATAACTTTACCTATAGAATTTTAGTTAGGGTTGTGTATCGTTTGGGGTTATTTCGATACCGGTGCTAAATCTATACTTTTAAAATGGTACCATTGGTGCCAGATTGGTGCCAGAACCGATACTTTTGAGCCACAAAATTATGGTGGATGACTCTAGAAAAATCTTTTATTTGTCAAAAAAATTTTTTGAATAATTTTAATTAAACAATGTAATTAAAGTTTAAAGTATCAATTCATATTTTATATATTTGAATTGGATTGCATTAATATATTTCTTTTGATCTTTTGTTTGTTAGCATGAATTTAAGATTTGCATTATGCTATTAGGGCAGCACGGTGGTGCAGTGGGTAGCACAATCGCCTCACAGCAAGAAGGTCGCTGGTTCGAGCCCCGGCTGAGTCAGTTGGGAGGAGTGTGTGGAGTTTGCATGGTCTCCGCGTGTTGGTGTGGGTTTCCTCCGGGTGCTCCGGTTTCCCCCACACGTCCAAAAAATGTGGTTTAGGTGAATTGGGTAAATTGTCCGTAATGTATGTGTGTGAATAAGTGTGTATGGATGTTTCGCAGTGATGGGTTGCAGCTGGAAGGGCATCCGCTGAGTAAAACATATGCTGGATAACGAATGAAAAGAAAAAATTTCCGCAATATATGACGCTGGTGTCTGTAAGGTAATCAAAATCGTGTTTACATGGTAGACTCTTAATCAGAGTATTGTCTTCATATTAAAATTGGAGTATTGGTGTCAAGCTCTTACTAGAAATTCCTGGCAGGAGAGTTGAAGCAAGTTGGAGTCAGTTGGGAGGAGTGTGTGGAGTTTGCATGGTCTCCGCATGTTGGTGTGGGTTTCCTCCGGGTGCTCCGGTTTTCCCCACAAGTCCAAAAAACGTGGTATAGGTGAATTGGATAAATTGTCCGTAGTGTATGTGTGTGAATGAGTGTGTAAGGATGTTTCCCAGTGATGGGTTGCAGCTGGAAGGGCATCCGCTGTGTAAAACATATGCTGTATAACTTGGTGGTTCATTCAGCTGTGGCGACCCCAGATTAATAAAGGGACTAAGCCTAAAAGAATGAAATATGCAATATTACATTAGCTTACTACTTACCTGTGGAAAGGCTGTCATGAAAGTAGTGAATGTCTTTTTTTGGTGGGCTTGTGACTACATTTACATGGATATCAGTGATCTAAATATTTACCTTAATCTGAGTAAGACAATATCATGATTAAGGTGTTTACATGAGTTGCTTTTTGAATGTTCCTTTCATGATCCTGTTTTACATGTTATAGCACATACATTGGTGTCACCACGCTATCCATGTTTCCTCCAGAGTTTCATGTAATTTCCGGTGTTTAATTTTTAATTTGTCGACTTTAACTGCAGTTTGGCACTTTCACTTTCATCAGCAACATATTGTTCATGCTCTGTGAAAAACTGAGGTATTGAATGAGAATATGAAGTAAGGACTGGTGAAAGAGTGTTGTTTTAATGGAATTTGATCCTGCATGCAGAATGAAAAGAAAAAAACCTCCGCATTATATGACGCGGGTGTCTGTAAGGTAATCAAATATCACTGTTTACATGGTAGACTCTTAATCAGAGTATTGTCTTCATATTAAAATTGGAGTATTGGTGTCCATATAAATGTGCTCAGTGAAAGTGCCAGATGATGTCAGAAGGTGTCAAAGACAGTACATTTCTGTACACAGTACAGTTGATTCCATGTGTCATCAAATGTTTCATTAATTTTGACGTGTTTCCCTCCTTATACGCAACTTTTGTAAAGCATCTGCTTCACGTTGATGTGCCAGAATCCTTGCTTATAAAATATAGCCACACTTTAGAAGGCTTAGTTTAAGCCTAAACTTGGTCCTGGAGGGCCAGTGTCCTAGAGAGTTTAGCTCCAACTCTAATCAAACACACCTGAACCAGCTAATCAAGCTCTTATTAGATATAATAGAAATTTCCTGGCAGGTGAGTTGAAGCAAGTTGGAGCAAAACTCAGCAGGACACCGGCCCTCCAGGATCGAGTGTGGACACCCCTAGTTTAAGCAAATTTGATAAACCCAATCCTGTTGATGAATCTGAAGGGAGTCACTCATCGGATGCGATGTACTGCGCGTGTTGCCTACGTGCGTGCATTTCCTAAGCAACAAGAACAAGCGCTTTATATCGCCAACGGTGTCCGTATCCCTCAAAGTTGTTTAGAATTAAATGTTTAAAGATGGTTTGACACAATACGTATCTATGTGTGCCTTTGCCTACCTCTTGATGCTTCTTACATCCTTTTCTCAGCACCAGTGACCACGAAATTAGGCACCAAAATTTGTAAGCTGCTTCGGTGCAGTACATACCGGTTACATACTGTAGGTACCGGTGCCGTAATGGCACTGGGTTTCGGTACCCAACCCTAATTTTTGTGGAATTCATGTTCATTCATTATATATCTAAAAAGAAAAATTAACTTTAACAACTTTTAAATTTTGACATTTTGTGAATTTCCAAATGTAATACAAACTGGATTTATGATCTTAGTCATTCATGTGAACTATACACTGCTAGTATCTATCTATCTATCTATCTATCTATCTATCTATCTATCTATCTATCTATCTATCTATCTATCTATCTATCTATCTATCTATCTATCTATCTGTCTGTCTGTCTGTCTGTCTGTCTGTCTGTCTGTCTGTCTGTCTGTCTGTCTGTCTGTCTGTCTGTCTGTCTGTCTGTCTGTCTGTCTGTCTGTCTGTCTGTCTGTCTGTCTGTCTGTCTGTCTGTCTGTCTGTCTGTCTGTCTGTCTGTCTGTCTGTCTGTCTGTCTGTCTGTCTTTTTGTAGTCTGCTTTTTTCCAAGCTAGTTTTCGTCCTTCAAATATTTGCCTGTTTCTTTCATGCCGTCTGTCTTTGCCTCACAGTGAAGGAATGAACTCATGAACAGTTACAATGACCTCCGTGTTGATCTCAGTGTTGACTCAAGAACTCACTTTAGGAAAAATCAGGCATTTACTCTACCCCACTCATCAGTAAGCATTTGTGGAAGGAAAAATAATCCTGAAATGGCAATGAACTTTCAGACGGTGTAGAAATGGGTGATTTTTTTTTTTATCTATCTTCCTACTTTTGATCTGTGAGCAGCCAATCCATTGAGTCTGTAAGGTCGTCTGTCTGCAGGACCAATAGTTCTCCGTCTTTGGCATTCAGTGCGGGTGTTTTGATGATGACTTCTTGGCCTTGCGAGATCCTGGACTGGCTACAGATCTTCTGCAATACTCTGATTCATAACCTGTAGACGGTCTAGTAAAGGGCTGAATTGATCTGCTCTATTCCGTTGATGCACCATAGCTTCCCTTTCTCTGTAAAAAGCTTTCCTGTCTCATCAAGCTCTGGTTAAATATTTTGTAGTTTGGGTAGAAGTAAACAGTCTTCTGTTCTCAAACTATAAGCTATACCAATAGTCTCTCAGTCTTGTAGGTCTCTTTGTAGTGCTGTGGTGAAAAATCACACGATAAATTGATTCTGAATTGATTGTGAAATTTTCAAAATGCATCACTATTTTCTCTTTAATCAATTCAGTGCTTAGTGTTTAAACAGCAGATTGTGCTTTATGCTTTAAAAAAACATGATACGCTCGCATTCAATTCCTTACAAATACAAATACAAAAATTGGTTTGAACCCAAACTAATCTTAAAGCCTTGAGGCTAGAAAAGGTTTAAGTGAACTACAACAGTGTTCAAAGTGAGCTCTTTTTACTCCATTGAATACAAACTGAAACATTTTTCAGTCTTTTTTCAATTACATTAAGTTAGAATAGGTACTTTCAGGCTTTAAAAGGAAGTGAAGCGTAATTAAAGTATTATTAAAATCACACCATGTTCTAAATCTTTTGGCATGTGTTAATTTTATGTGGCAAATGACAAGAATTTTTAGCTTATAATCTTTTTTTTAATAGATAACTTGTCAAATGTTGCAAATTAATAAGTATTGACTTATTGTTAAAATTGTACGTGATAATACAATTCTTTATTTCTTTTATTATGTTACATTAAGTGTCAAATGTCAGGATATTTCAGTAATAAAAAACATGAAATTAAGAATTTAGCAATTTAGAGATTTATATATCCCACTAAAGTAAGCTAATGAATGCATATTTCAAATTAATATAACTTATATATGTCTTGTAAAACAACTAACCCAATTTTTAAGGAATGACTGGATTCTTCATGACACCAGAATATGATTGAGTATTATGATGATTTTATATATACAGTTGAAGTCAGAATTATTAGCCCCCTTTGAATTTTTTTTCTTTTTAAAATATTTGCCAAATGATGTTTAACAGAGCAAGGACATTTTCACAGTATGAAAGTCTTAGAGAAAGTCTTATCTGTTTTATTTCGGCTAGAATAAAAGCCCCTTTAAGCTATATATTTTCTTTTTGATAGTCTACAAAACAAACCATCGTTATACAATAACTTGCCTAATTACCCTAACCTGCCTATTTAACCTAATTAACCTAGTTAAGCCTTTACATGTCACTTTAAGCTGATTAGAAGTGTCTTGAAAACTATCTAGTAAAGTATTATGTGCTGTCATCATGACAAAGATAAAATAAATAAGTTAGAAATGAGTTATTAAAACTATTATGTTTAGAAATTTGTTGAAATTCTGTTTCTCTCCGTCTGTTTCTCTCTCTCTCTCTCTCTCTCTCTCTCTCTCTCTCTCTCTCTCTCACACACACACACACACACACACACACACACACACACACATTCATATACTGTATATATATATATATATATATATATATATATATATATATATATATAATGGTGTTATGGTATAATCACCATAGGCTCGTTCTAAAAATGTAGGTAGCCCTATATACATTTCTGGAGATCGCAAATTATGTAGCGGGAAGTGGCTGCATTTTGTCTTTAAAACGAACGCTACGGGGTGGTATGATGCCGTTCCTTTTTTTACGCGCTTACCAGCTGTAAGCGCGTACCTCTGTGTGGACGGCTTTTCCGCTGTTACCAGTTTTTCCAGTAGCTTGCCATGTACGTCGGTGGACTTGAAACACAGAGAGGTGTTGACCACGAATTATGGGGTTTGAGTTTGGCGAAGAACGGTTCCATAAAGTGGAATAGACAAAAACAGAAGCCAAAAAATAAATAAACAAGTAAATAACAGGGTGAGAATGTGGTAAAATCTGAAAACGTGGTAAAAAATCAGGCTTTTCTTTTTCTGCATTGCTTTTTAAAACTGATGGTTGGGTTTAGGGAAGGGGGTGGGCAGATCAATTGGTGCTTTTGAAAACACTATTGGTTGGGTTTAGGGAAGGAGGAGGGTGAATTAGCCAGCCAGTCAGTCAGCCAGTCCGTCATTCAGTTATTCAGTTAGTCGACAGCGGCCTCTGGTGGAATTACATGAGAACAGCAGTGCGAATGGCACTCGAGAGAGAAATTCGAGATCTGAAAAGTGCATACAGCGGCATTTGCAAAAACAAAAACTGCAAAAAAAAGTACCTCCTGTGATGTATTGGGCACTCTCCAGAAATTTATAGCGGTATGTTTTCAGAATGAGCCTGGGTTGGGTATTATTTATAATAACAGGCCCCACAGATGCAATTATCAAAATAATTGTAAAAGCTATTTTTATAAAAAGAGAAAGGAAAATTTCTGATACAGTTTGACATTATTTGTAGTTTATTTGTATTTTGTATTTTTTCCAGTTCTCATTTACCTATTTTAAAATATTGATACATTTTTATTCAAACATTTACAACAGAAGGAAGACATTGAAATTACAGAATATGACAATATAGCAATCTTTTTACAGTATTTTGCCCAAACTATCCCTTTAAGAGTTTAATATCAAAGCCATTTTCTGCCCCAGCTGTCACTGAAAACAGCCTTGTTTTATCAGTGAATTAAAAGAGCTCCTATTGAACGATAAATGCAAATAATAGCAATGCCCCTTATTAGCATCTCCAGCCATTGTTGTAAGAAGCGTGTAACACAAGATAACACCCATGAAATATCGCTAAGCCTTCGATTAAATTCAGCCGCAGCCATCATGTATTTGCGGTGTACTTGAGAGATTTCAACATGCTGATTAGATTGACATGGTGAAGGATCCTCCATTTTAATTAATGTGATTGAAGACCGGAGACCCAAACCCTTCAGATTCCAACCCCATCATGTCGGGTTGTGAAAGGCGGCCAACGTCAAGAGCTCTTGCTTTTGTTTTTGGTCCCTGCATTTGTTTTCTCCTCACAGCCTTACTGTCCACTCATGTCTTTATCAAGGTGCCGTTTAGTTTGCCTGACATGTGTTAGTGAAGCATTAACACAATTTTCTGCCTGGAGGAGGCCGAGAAAAGAGAGAGCGAGCGAAAAGATAGGACCCCTCCAAGGCGATTTACTGCGCAGATCAGTGGGCCTCAACTAGCCCCAGTTCTGTCAGCATCGGCTTGCTTCTCTTCTCCAATTTTCTACCTTTTTTGAGTGAATATTTTCACCTTGTGCTGTCACTATAGCGTAAAGGAGATGTGATGGCTGTCTTAATCAATTTCTGACACTAGAAGGCAAGTCCTGTGAGGGTTGACTTGATGGTTGCCGTGGAAACACCTGTGGAATGATGTGATGAGGATTGTCTAATCTCCATAAGCGCAATATATTGAAGCTGTCTAAGCACAATAATGTCCTGCTGATCAGGAGATGATAAACATTTGTGTCACTGCATGCTTTAAAGAGCTTGTAAAGTGAGAAATTTAAATTCCCTCGATCTTTAACATATACATTGGAGATCAAAATTTAGAGAACATTCTACTATTTCCTATATTTATAGTTATCCTAACAAGAATACAGTGCTCAGCATAATTGAGTACACCCCATTTTTAAATTGAATATTTTTATCCATTTCATCCAATATAGGCAATATATTTTGGTGCATTTAAACAAAACAGATTTATTAAACAGATATATTTATTAATAATAATATTTTAGTCACCAAACGTATTTAGAAATTGAAAGATAATACAATTAAATTCAAGCAAAATATTGCAAAAAAATTACAAACTACAAAATTTCAACCACATTTTTTCAATTCTTTTGATTTTCTTGATTTCATATTTTTCTGTAAAAATTTGGGTGTACTAGTTTTTGGACCGTTATTGTAAGTTATTTTGTTAGATAAGCTCCATATTTGGCTTCAATACTGACTAATCTATAGGCTAGAGTAGTTATACTGACACTGTAAACATTTAATTTCATGCACAACACTGTGTTTGCTATTAAAGAAAAACATTAAATGCTTATTTAATTAATTGATTGTTTATGATGATGTGCGTGCTTTCGGTTTCATTTTCACTACTAAGTGCGGTTCATACTTCCCGCATGGCTCCCAAATGATCACTCTGTGCTACAAACTGAATGTTATTTACAACTTTATCACCTGTTATTTACAGCCTATGCAGGTTCTGATCACTAAAGTAGACGCACGCATCTATCATTAAGTAGGGCGTGTGCCCGCCCTCTCTGTGGTAACAGCTCACGGTCAGCAGCTCACGTCACGTGTGATTTCGCGGCTGCGAATACATCATTACATGAAGACAAAAATGACATTTTTGGCTGAATTTATACCTTATAAATACAGTATGTGACTCTTTCAACATCATTTGGAGGTATCCATGACGCTGACCAATGTATGTGAAACAATGAGAAGACTTGTGCGGCCGCCTTTGCTTCTCTCCCGAAGTTGAAAATATGATCGTAGAAATGCTGGATTAAGATCGTCCAGGGCAGGGGTGCCCAAACTCAGTCCTGGAGGGCCGGTGTCCTCCATAATTTAGTTCCAACCCCAATTAAACACACCTGAACCAGCTAATCAAGCTCTATACTAGAAACTTCCAGGCAGGTGTGTTGAAGGATGTTGGAGCTAAACTATGCAGGACACCGGCCCTCCAGGACCGAGTTTGGGCACCCCTGGTCTAGGGGGTCGATTCGAGATCGCGATGTTTTTTTGATTAATCGTGCAGCTATATTTCAAGTCTGCGATTTCTAGAATTTCTAGAATATACCACTTACTCGTTCAAGTTCTCCAAAAAGGCTGGTCGTCCATGACAGACAAATGCATGAGTAGGCATGATAATGTAGGCTCACACCAAATGCAGAATTACGTATTTGTGCTAGTAACTGGAATATGTGGAATTTGTTTCAAACTCGTCTTCCGCGTTTAGTGCGAACCCAGCCGTGTTGGCCCATCAGAAAGGAGAAAACGCACACGCAGACATCATGAGAGAAATAAATCTGATTTTAGTGGCCACACAACCACACTGTAGCCAGAGTATTCAGAAAATCTTCACACTGGCTGGAGTTTTCAGAAATATTTGGTTTTAGTCACATAACACTACGTTTTCGTGTGGAGAAACAGCCAAACCGTATGGGAAAAATTGTGATTTTGAAAATACAAATGTTTGTGTTGACAGGGCCTTTGATTAAAAGCCTATGTAGTGACCAAACTCTTATCAGCTGACTTAAGCAATGACTTAAGCAACCTTTCCTAAAGAGCATGTTGCATGGACAGTGAATTGGTTTAAAGATCACTTCAGTGATGAAAGCAAGTTTAATTTACTTTGATCTAATGGGAAGCATTATTTGTCATCAAATTGGAGAAAGCCTGAACCCAGAGTGTGTAAAATGAGTGAAAGGTGAAGAAGGAAGTGTCATGGTTTGGGAATAGTTTTTTGTAGCAGGTGTTGGGCCTTTTACATTCATTCATTCATTCATTCATTCATTCATTCATTCATTCATTCATTCATTCATTCATTCTTAAGAAAGTTTAGTTGTAATCTCCAAATGGTGTTTGTCAATGAGAGTTGTCAAAAAAAAAAGAATAGCCTATTATGGCCCGTTTCCACTGAGTGGTACGGGACGGTTTGGTTCAGTACGCTTTTATGGCTGTTTCCACTGTCAAAAGGCGTACTGAACCGAACCGTACCGTACCACTTTTTTGGCACCCTTTCGAAAGGGTACTAAACACAGGAGCTAGACGTGCAGCTGAGCGCTATTGGTTTACAGAGATACGTCATTCGCTTGCGCAACAAGCCAGAATGAAAACAAAGACACCGCCATGTTTTTAATACACAGCCGAGAGAGATTACGGCGTAATTACTAATTATATATATCAAACAAACCTTGTCGTCGTCTTGATGAACAGCCGCAAACCAAAAAGAAGAGCAGATTTTACCCTTTTACCCTTTTTATACAAGCCAGTCTGAAGCGTGAGCGGTTTCGCTTTTTTTGCTTGCGCTCGCCGCGTGTCTATATTTGAAATAACAAACTTCTTGAGCTGATGATAATAATGTGCACTTGATTGTTGACGTGCTTTTGAAACCTCAGAAACTGACAAACACGAGAGTGATGTGCGAAAAAACAAAGGAGAAGCCGGAAAAAAGGAGCACATTACTTTTTCAGCAAACGTGAACAAACTGCCATGTTTAACTATTATTATCACCTTTCGGACTATTATGAACTTGGAATGATGGAATTACTTTCTAACAAGAGGCTACACCTGCTGCTAAAGATTAAAGACACATTTAATCATGAGAGGTTTGGACTGATTGTGGGCTATATTTCGTGTTGTTTTGAACCTAAATAAGCTGTGTGCTGTGTGTAGTTTTTCTGTAATTGATAACATGTCGGAGACTGTAAGGGTCTGTATGTGTTCATATATGTTGCATTTATTTATTTATTTTATATAATTACAGACGTTACAGTAGGCTATTTCGCACTGTCATTGATGTGGTTATAATCAACTCATGTTCATAGAAAAGTTAGTAATAAACATTTATACAGAAGTATTTATGTGTATAAAGCATCTGTTTTGTGAGAAGTGCTTCTCATATGATATGTGAGCGACCCGTACAGCTTTACTGTAGACATTTTCTCGAGCAAAAATTACTGAAACTTTCTGTCTTACACCACATCTACCAAAAGAGTACCTTTGGTACCCTTTTATCAGTGGAAACGCAAGCCTGATAAAGGTGACCCGTACCGTACCGTACTGTACCAGTCAGTGGAAACGAGCCATTAGTTCTAAATTATGAGGATTTTTCAGTTTTTCTCAGTGGCTTTTATTCATTACTCAGATCATAATTTAATATTCAGATCATTGTGTCACTTGTGCACATCCATAGAAATTTACATTAGATGTTGCCTATGCTATTTTTGTCTACTGGAAGGAATGCGTCAATAGAGCCACCATTTTAGTACAGGGTAGCGCTCCTTTAAAATGAATGTGGAACCAAGGTGAAGTAGAGGACTGGCTATTCAGAGCCAGAGATATATACACATATATACATATATCTATGATCGGAAGTTTTCCCGGTGGTCAGTACGCAAATATTTTTTTAAACTACAAAAATTATAATTTGACATCACTTTTCTACATCAATGGATAAGTGACCGCACGGATATTCCAAATTATATTCTCAAAATTAAACCTACATAGCAATTCTAAAAACCTACCTAAAAATGAGGCGTACATCAAAAGCATTCTGTTTATTGATGGTGTGAAGCACTGGTTTAATCCAAACCTTATTTTCTTGCTTGAAAAAAATAAGAATATGTTGAAGCTGGAGGAGGATCAAACTATCCCCACAGCCATTAAATCCTGGGTCAGATGGTTATGCGATATCTCATAATTCCAGAACACATTTTCAGAATTTGATCATCCTCATTACAGCAAGCCTTTTTTCCGCTTTTGTTGCTAATGGCAACACCCCATTAACAAGTTCATAGAACCTTTGAGGTCAAGAAAGTCCAGGAGATTCTGGTACAAACGGTCATTAGTGGAAAAATATCAGATGGCCAGCTTGAATAAGCATTCCAACAAACAAACCGTAATACTCTAGCTTAGACAACAACTAATTGGGCCACTTTCTCGCATAGCATGTCACGATCTACTGTCAGAGTTCCCTTCAGAAGCCTTTTACCTTTTTGCAGTAAGAGTCTTTCTTCCTGTTTGTTTGTTTATTTGCTGTTTATTAATTCTTTCATTAATTTGTCCATCCATCTATCCATCCATCCATCCATCCATCTGTCTATCCGTCCGGTCCGTTCATCCATCCATCCATCCATCCATCCATCCATCCGTCCGTCCATCCATCTGTCCATCTGTTCATCCATAAGGCCTGTCACAATTATCAATATATCGATTTATCGCACAACACATGGACATGTCCTCAATAATTTTTGGTATTGCAATATATATCACTAGCTGATTGCACAGCCTCTTTATCTCTATTAGAGGTGTCAGTGTTAGTATGGGTAAATCAACCACTATAATATTTACTATAAATTACTATAGTATATTTTCATGTGGGTGCCTGATGGCTGAAAATAGATCTGTTACTTTTTTCTAGTTCTTTTTACCTTGGACATTTTTGTTAACATTTATTTATTTATTTATTTATTTATTATTATTTTATTTGTTTAGGATATGCATTTTCACATTCTGATTCCAATGCCTAATTATTAAGTTGTTAAAATGACTATAATTAAGTGAAATATTCTTAAGAATAAAATATTATAGTATCACTTTATTTTGATTGTCCATTTCAGTATTAGTAGACTGTCTGCTTAATATCTGTTGATACTGCTGCTAAACTGACATTTACAGTAACTGACTATTAGAAACTTTGCAAGTACATGTCAACTTACACTAACCCTAACCTCAACCTAACAGTCTACCTATAATCTAATGAGAATTAGTTTGCAATTAGATGCAATGTAACTTAAATTCAACAAACGGACCATCAAAATAAAGTGTGACCAATATTATGTGTGCTTTGGAAGAGGTTACTTGCATTATGATGCTATTATAGTGTCAAAATGGTCTTAAAATTTACAATAATATCGTTTATTGCAATACATTTTGTTGCTATATATATCTTACCACTAAAATAGATATTGTGACTGGCCTACCGTTTATTCATTCATTCATTTGAGGCTTTTATACCAGAAAATACTAAATAAATTCTTGCAAAAACAGTGTTTTTCGGACCTGTTGAGCTGTTTAATTAATGAATCAATGAATCAATCAGACAGCCTATGTATCAGTCCATTGATATATATTTACTGAATTATTTACTGACTTATATATAATTACCTTTATTTATTTAATATTTTCACTTCTAAATAAAATGTATTTTTGCAGTGTCATATATATGAAGTTATTTATGGATTTATTGATTTATTTTGTTTTGTATATATTTTTCACTGTTGCTTTTTTAAGGTTTTTATTCTATTAAATAAACTTTTATATACTTTAAATAATTTTTTAAAGTTTTTATCTGATTAAATAGAGCTTATTTATTTATTTATTTATTTATTTAATAATTTATATATTTTTTGCTGAAAGATTGTTTGCCAATGCTGTTTCATTAATTATTTCATATTTTATAGTTTTTTTATGTTCAAGTATTTATTAATGGTTTTGTTTGTTACGTTTATAAACAAATTCCCCCTCCTTAACTGCACACAAAGACATTTTGTTCTACTGTTATCTTTCAGAGAAATCACAATGTAACCTTGTCAGTGAAAGCTTCACACAGGTCTTAGGCTGTCATTGCATGAAAGGCACCATGCAATCATATAAAAGCATAAAATAAACATACAGTTACCGCTGTGTGAACAAAGCAATGACAACGTTTATATTCAGTCAGCATGAAGGTTTGCTTTTGAAGATTTCTAGATGGTATCATCATTGTAAGCAAAGGCAGTTTTGCTCCATTAAGGATCAGACCAAAATGCTTTTTATTTTGCTCCTCTCATTTCTATGCACAATTCACTGAAATCCAGGCTCTTGTTTCCCATTATTGTCCATGTGATGCAGCATGGACGAATCTGAGTATAAGGCTTATGTTTTGAGGTAGTGTAATTTTTTTTAGGACATGCAGGAAAGTGCCCCTGACGCGTGAGGATTGTAAATTTAGTTTACACTGTTGCATAGCCAACACACAAGTCATCCCCGTGTTCTGTTCACTTCCCCAGAGAGAATCAAGATCTGTGGTTTGAATAGTAAAAACAGGCATTGGACACTCTACTACCGCTGAGAGAATGAATGGTGGGAGTGTGAATGTTCCTGCCAAGGTACGGCATGAATGTAACTGTTAATTATAATGCTTCTGTTCATTAATGGGTTTTTAATAGAGTGTGTATTAAAATAAATGCATTAGAAGGGTTTGTGATCACACATGATCTTGTTACAGTGCATTTATTAGCAATAATGATTAAGCTTAGCAGCATTGGCAATTCCTTTAAGACTTCATGGGAAGCTCAAATACTATGTTAAATGTTAAATAGCATTATGGTTATTATATTTTTTTGTTTCAATAAATTTGTAGGGTAAGCTTCCCATGCAATATTTATAAGAATAATACTAATATTAATTCCTTACATTTATATATCGCTTTTCTCGACACTCAAATCGCTTTACACATTAGGGGGATCTCCTCATCCACCACCAGTGTGCAGCGTCCACCTGGATGACACGACGGCAGCCATATTGCACCAGCTGATTGATGTAGAGGAGACAGAGTGATGAAGCCAATTATGATATGGGGATGGTTAGGAGGCCACGATGGGCAGCGGTCAGTGGCAACCACTACTCTTTTTTTTAAAGGACATCCCGGGATTTTTAACGGTCAGGACCTCGGTTTAACATCTCATCTGAAAGGCAGTGCTCACTGAGCAGTATAGAGTCCCATTCACTATACTTAGCGTAAGGACCCACACGGACTACAGTTTGAGCGCCCCCTGCTGGCCTAACACCACTTCCGGCAGCAACCTAGCTTTCCCATGTGGTCTCCCATCCAGGTACTTACCAGGCGCAGCCCTGCTTAGCTTCAGTGGGCGACCACGTAAGAGTTGCAGAGAGCTAGCTGCTGGCTATTGGCAACTTTTTAACGAATAATTATAATTATTTGTCGTATATGTGATCCTAGAGCACATAACCAGCAGTATGCTACATGGGTATATTTTTGCCAATAGCCGCAAATACAATGTATCTGTCCAAATGATAATGATAATATATACTTTTTAAAATCAATGATAATTTCTCGCAACGCAGTGGCGCAGTAGGTAGTGCTGTCGCCTCACAGCAAGAAGTTTGCTGGTTTGAGCCTCGGCTGGGTCAGTTGGCGTTTCTGTGTGGAGTTTGCATGTTCTCCCTGCATTGGCGTGGGTTTCCTCCGGGTGCTCCAGTTTCCCCACAGGCCAAAGACATGCGGTACAGGTGAAGTGGGTAGGCTAAATTGTCCGTAGTGCATGAGTGTGAATGAGTGTGAATGGCTGTTTCCCAGAGATGGGTTGCAGCTGGGAGGCATCCGCTGTGTAAAAAAACAAATGCTGAATAAGTTGGCGGTTCATTCCGCTGTGGCGACTCTGGATTAATAAAGGGACTAAGCCGAAAAGAAAATGAATTAACGAATGAAGAATGATAATTTCTCTAATTTTTTGTTTTTTATTCCCATTGTGTGAGTAGCTTTACAAACTTAAATTTAGAAATTCGCTAAGAAATGCACAAGACCTTCAAAGGAGACTGGTCTTGAGTATTACAAAACTGCAGTACAGTATAGCAATTTGATGTTCTATGTCAAATCTAGATCTAACTCCTGTTTAGAACAACATGGAGCCCTTAAATGGGCATGGCTTATAATAATTGATAGAATATAATAATAATATTCAGAAACTTGTCTAATCCTCTACCTTTTTATTTTGTAAATAATGAAAAGGCCAGATCAATCATTTTCTTTGAGCAGTTGTAGTTTATTTGTAGAAAAGTGAAAGAAAAAAAAAACATGAAAATTGGCATCACTACTCTCTGTTCTTGAAAAGCAGCAGCTGCCACTGCTGTATGGAGTCGCTTGCAGGACTTTCAGTTCTGATTAATGATTGTTGTTTTGCTGGTAATGGAGTGTAATTTTAATTAGTAGGTTACATTTGGGTGTTGGTGAATATTCAAGGTTCTTGTGGTCAGAATGTGCCAGCATACAGTACGTTAATGCTGGTGGTCAGATTGGCTTGGCTTTCTATCTTTTGCTGGTGTAAGGAGATGTCAAGTGGAAGGTGAAACCTTGGATGACTCCAGGGATATTGTGACAAGGAAATATCTCAGGGCAGTTTCCAGGGTCAAAACATATGCGTAGGGGTGACAGAGTCCTTTCTGCAAGTTGATGGGAAGGATGAGGATGACATTGATCTACTTCATGGAGAACATGGCAAAGGTCAAAAGGTCACTGACACTGAATGATATTGCAGAAAGCACAAACCCTTTAGGTGTTCAAAAAATTAACATGCAGTGAAAAATGTGTGATGAAAAGCCGTGGACCCAGTTATTTATGCAGCTGAACTTATTGCACATGCAATTATAAGAGTTTTCCTTCCAATTTATTTGAAGAGATCAAGTATATCATGTGATTTACAAAGGATTGCAGCATTCCATTTACTTGTGGGACTATGGAACCCCTTATTGCAGTCTGATCTTTAATCACAGTAATTGTGGAGCCTCAATCTCTATAGCACCACAAACTGTTGACCCAACCATAGACCCAACCTCACAGTAACCTTTTGTGTTCAATGAATGTCTGCATCTACCCCAACCTCACAGTAACCTGTTGTCTTTTTTATTGTCTACTACACCTACCCCTACC
The DNA here is from genome assembly GCA_903798195.1 of Danio kyathit. Taxonomy (NCBI): domain Eukaryota; kingdom Metazoa; phylum Chordata; class Actinopteri; order Cypriniformes; family Danionidae; genus Danio; species Danio kyathit. The sequence continues at coordinate 44,675,307 of LR812537.1, read as the reverse complement.
CTAAACCCAACCTCACAGCAATCTGTTGTGTTTTATTAACATCTATACCTACCCCAACCCTAATCCCAACCTCATAGTAACCTGTTATGTTTTATTAATGTCTACACATACCCCAACACTAAACCCAACCTCACAGCAATCTGTTGTGTTTTATTAATATCTACACCTACCCCTACCCTAAACCCAACCTCACAGTAACCTGTTGTGTTTTATTAATGTCTACTACACCTACACCTACCCTAAGCCTAAACCCAACCTCACAGTAACCTGTTGTGTTTTATTAATGTCTACTACATCTACACCTACCCTAACCCTAAACCCAACGTTACAGTAACCTGTTGTGTTTTATTTATGTCTACTACATCTACACCCACCCCAACCCTAAACCCAACGTTACAGTAACCTGTTGTGTTTTTAATGTCTACTACACCTACTCCAAGCCTAAACCCAACCTCACAGTAATCTGTTGTGTTTTATAAATGTCTACATATACCTCAACCCTAAACCAACCTCACAGTAACCTGTTGTGTTTTATTAACGTCTACATATACCTCAACCCTAAACCAACCTCACAGTAACCTGTTGTGTTTTATTAACGTCTATATATATATATATATATATATATATATATATATATATATATATATATATATATATATATATATATATATATATATATATATATATACCTCAACCCTAAACCCAATGTTACAGTAACCTGTTGCGTTTTGTTATTGTCTACTACACCTAACCCAAGCCTAAACCCAACCTCACAGTAACCTGTTGTGTTTTAAAAAACGTCTACACATACCCCAACCTTAAACCCAACCTCACAGTAACCTGTTGTGTTTCGTTATTGTCTACTACACCTACCCCAACCCTTAAGTAAGCTGTTGTGTTTTATTAACGTCTACTACAGCTTTTTTACTACACCTGGGTTTTAATAACGTCTACACCTACCCCAACACTAAACCCAAACGCACAGTAACATGTTGAGTTTTATTAACGTCTACACCTCCCCCAAACCTACACCCAACTTCACAGTAATCTGTTGTTTTTTATTATTGTCTACTACACTTAAACCAACATTAAACCAACCTCACATAGCCTGTTGTTTTTTTTATCATCTACTACACCTACCCCTATTCTAAATCCAACCTCACAGCAATCTGTTGTGTTTTATTAACATCTACACCCACCCCAACCATAGACCCAACCTCACAGTAACTTTTTGTGTTTTCTGAATGGCTACATCTACCCCAATGCTAAACCCAACCTCACAGTAACCTTTTGTTTTTAATGCATGTCTACATCTACCCCAACCCTAAACCCAACCTCACAGTAATCTTTTGTTTTATTAACATCTAAACCCACCCCAACCATACACCCAACCTCACAGTAACCTTTTTGTGCTTTATGAATGTCTACATCTACCCCAACCCTAAACCCAACCTCACAGGAACCTGTTGTGTTTTGTTAACGTCTACACCTACCCCAACACTAAACCTAACCACACAGTAACATTTTGTGTTTTATTAACGTCTACTACACCTACCCCAACCCTAACCTAACCTCACAGTAACCTGTTGTGTTTTATTAACGTCTACACTTATCCCAACACTACTGTAAATCCATCCTCACAGTAACCTGCTGTGTTTTTTTATTATCTACTACACCTACAATATGCCTAAACCAACCCTGTCAACTTGCGGCATAAGTCCTTCCCACTTGGAGGTCTCCGGGCTGCAGCGATACCTATTTGAAAAACATTGTCAATTTATTTTTCAAAATCCATCAAAGATTTTTTGTCATGCTGAATAACATCATTACCAATTTTGCCATAACTGTCTGAACTTCTTGTTTGTCATTCTGACATTCTTTGGAGATTTTGCCACGCTGGCAAAAGGTTATAAAATTTAGGTTAAAACTGTTGTTGAGTAAGCTCAAAATTCAACAAAGAGCTTAACAAAGTAGATGTAAAGCTGTTTACACATATTGATACCTAATTGTGTAATTATCAACTCAAAATAACCACATCAGTTTGGTGTGTTTAGTCCTATTGGTCAAGTGTAATAAACCATTTGTAGTAATCATGACATTTCAGCCAATTTAACCAAAATAATTATAACATGTATTTAGTTACTCATTGTTGCAGTTGCTCTGTTAATCACTCTCTTGCTCATCTACAGGACAATTATTTATATCAGGAAAAAAAAAACACTTGCTGCTTGTTTGCAACCCTGCATCAATTTGCACTGCTCTTACAAGTGTGTATTCTTTATTTGAGCATTGCCAGTAGAAACACACAACTTTCCACTGCCATGAATGCTTTTTCTGGGAATATGGTGTTAGGGCTAATTTGCCCTGTTTAGTAAATATGACCCCTAGACTTGAGAATACTACAGTACAAATCATGTTCAGTTCATCATCAGCTTGAGGATTCATCAAAGTCGCATGCTGGAGAAGTGATTGATGTTTTCAATGAGTGTCCCCTCACTCCACTTTGACGTATGGAGGACACACTGATCATCTTATTCCCATTCGAGACATCACTCTTATGCCGTTCTTACCCCACAGGCCATGCACTTATTTATAAGCTTTCATTTGTCTGGAAATAAAAAAGATGCAACATTCAATCATGATAAAGTTATATTTTAAAACCAAGACTCTTTCAGACTGCATTTGCAAGTTATGCTGACGTTTTAGCATATTATCGATCTTAATATTGCCGTGACTGACTTGTTGAAATGTTGAGAGTGATTATGTACTATTGCGCTCTGACTGAGAGCAAAGTTTGCTCAAGATCGATTATTTTAATTTCGCTTCTTTACTCATCACGTTCCATTTTGGCAGTGAATGACGGCTCGAGAGTCGACAATCTTGTGGCTCCTGCTGCGTTTGGTTGTCCTCATCTGCTTACTGAAGGGTGAGATGACCCTGACAAAGCGAGCGATCGGGATTCAAGATAGAAGAGTATTATCTTTCCCCTGCAATCAGATTTTAAAGCCTTGCAGTCAATGAGGCCCATTCATCATAAGGCACCACAGCCTGACAGCTGGCAGTGCCCCCCTACGATGAACCATGACCCATGACACTTATTCCAGTGGGTGTATGCCGTATATTAACATAGCTGCAGGCACACGCAGGCCTAGATTGTCTTCAGGTGCATGTTTTTCAGAGATAACATCTGTACCCAGTGGACCATTAAGCAGAGTAACAGAGTAAAGGAGAATACAGACCTGCAGGCTTTGCCAAACTGGCATGTAGCTGTGATGAAAATGCCCATGGCGGGTACTCTCCATCACTCATACACATTCAGCTCATCCTGTTACTGGAAAATCTTAAAAGAGCCTGCTGTATTTTCAGGAAGCCCTCAACAACAGGAAGGCTATAGAAGGCTCTCCAGGATTGAAACTCCATATCTGGTGGTTTCCATCATTCTGCTTTTCCATCCATCCTTCCGTTCATCCAATCATCCATTTGTCTGTCTATCCGTCCTCCATCCATGTAATGTTCTTTCTGTCATTCTGTCCATCCATCTGCCCTTCTTTCCATCCATTCATACATATGACCTTCCATTCATTCATCCTATCTATTTAATGTTCTATCTATCTTTCTGTTATTCTATCATTTCATTTGTCATTCTGACACAAGGCATATCAACCTTGAAAATTCAAGGCTATGTTCAGACCTCTTTAAAAGCTTTCATACTGTGCTTTTCAAACCAGCATTTAACATTTGTGTAGTTACAAAGGGAATTTCTCAGCATTTCAGCTTGTACTCTCTTACATCCAAAATTGAATTGCTCAATTCAAATTCTGATTCAGGAATTAAACTAGGATTTTAAAGACTTCCAACTCTGCTTTTACATTTACAGGTAGTTTTGTGATGAAAGTTCCATTTCAGACTCCCAAAACTTCTGGTTGAACTACAAGTGCTGCTGGGGTAATTTAAATACATGATCATGCTTAGTGAAGTCTTGAGGAGCTCTGGAGAGCACATTCTGGAAGAAGTATCTATGTTGAGAGGTTTTCTCATAGTAATATTATCCACAAATGATTTCACCACTTTATGTTCTTTTGTTGGATATTATTCTAAACCCTTTTGCTTTGCTCAGTCCTAACTCAGCATATTCATTACCAGCTCTTAATGGCTTCATATTTTATGCATACTGTCAAGGACATGCATGCACAGCAAATGAGTAAGACTAGTTCTTCAAAAAGCAGGAAATGCACTTATCTGTGGTTATTATAGGGATGTACCTAAAGATAATGTCTTTATTTGGTCATTGACAAGAAAATTAAATACAAACACACACACTAAGGCCCTCTTTACACTGTTAAATGTGACCCAATTCCGATTTTTTGCTCGTATGTGACACTGATCGGATCTGTTTTATGACCGTGTAAACACGGAAAAATGCATGCATTCGGATATTCAGAGATCGGTTTCAGGCCACCTTTATATGTGGAAATAAATCAACTATAAATCGGATATGTGACAATGCGACTATCGTGTAAACAGGCAGATCAGATTTATTGAGGTATTCCGTTTTGTACATCATTAAACTTACGACAATGTTGTACTTCTCCGCAGTTTAATGACGTAGAAGGAAGAGCATGTGTGGAGACGCTGACATGGTAAACAACAACAGGAATGTGGAATGTGGTCAGTTGCCACAATTTGCTCCCACCAGACCTGAGATCTCTCTCGTACCCACAAATTCCTCTGAATGGTAAAGGACACCATATATAAACCACAGGCGTAAGCTGCAATGGCGGCCCTTTCCCTCCGCTTCAAAATCATTTTAAAGTTGGGTGAACTTCGCATATTTCACAGAGCTAAAAGCAAAACAAGTGTAAACGCATGAAACGGATATGGGTCACAATTAAAAGAATGTGAAAACGAACAGGCAAAACAAATCAGATACAGGCAACAAATCAGAATTGAGCATCAAGACCTGAGAGTCTGAGAGACCAAAGAAACAGCAAAGACAAAACAAAACTGAATAATAATATAATAATGAAAATATATTTTAAAGGTGAAGTAGGTGATTGTCTTCAGAATTTTTTTTGTTGTGCTGGTTGAAAGTCTTCACATTTCAATAGTAATGATTAAAGTAAATGTATTTATATGTATTTTTATATTCTGGGTAAGACATGGGACAAAAAAATGTTTGTTCTATGAAAAAATGTTGCGAAAAAGTCACGATTGCTAGCCAAAACTGTCTGTCAACAAATGTAAATTTGTACTGTATATCTGCGCACCCTGTTCACGCAGATCAGTGTGTCAGTTGCACGTTGCATATAGTGACTCTGAGAGTGAAGATGGCGGGAAAACAAGACCAACCTGACATTCCTGAAAGTAGTTGAAACATTGCTGAACAAACAAAAATGCACTATACACGTTTATAATTCCATTTTCAAATTTTGGAGTTGAAGTATTATAAAGTACCGTTCAGTTTTATCACCTGTGAATGACTCATGAGGTAATGTTGCCTGTGGTCGTTTTGGTTCTCAATCGGGACTTCGGAAGGCGTGGTTTTGGATGGCAATTTTCATTAAGGAGGGATATGCATTTTTAATGCTGCCAGGCTAAGTTAGCATTAGGCCAGATCTCCTACTGCACCTTTAATCAACATATGCAGCATTGCAAAGCATTTTGGAATATTTTAATTTACTTCACACTTTCATTTTAAGTCACACCCATATTTTGGTTATATCTGAATAAAGATACACTTAGTTTTAAACTTGCTGTGTGTACGCTTTTGACTTCAAAGCATAAAAATGACATGCATGCTGTTAATCTGAAAAACAATGTCAGTTATTCTCTGTCTTTGTTTTGGTCTCTATAACCCACCCACTGCCTTGGTGGAAAACAACATATTTCATTTCAGTCTTGAAGGCTGCCTCAATGTAGGTGGCCGTGTTCTTAAAATGTGACCTCAGGAGGACAGTAACATCCAAAATGAGATGCAGATTCAGTGTTATAAACATCCACAGGAGGTGGTGTTTAATTAGCAAATAATATAAATGTTATAAACTGAAACATTACCTGAGCAGGTTACATTGTAACATCATGTCCTAACAACACGTGACACAACAAAATTCCAGTGATAAGCAATTTGTCTGTCCTCACTAGATGCAACACGACAGAAACATTCAAATACACCGATTCAAAAGCAAACAATACTGCACTCTTCAATAAATGGTATGATTTAGAATCTAGTTAATACATTTTAAACAACTTTAACTTTATTAAAAGTATGCTAAGTGACGGATATTTGAATCTGATATTTGAGTCTGATATTTGAGTCACATTTTCAAACATTTGTTTTGTTTTCAAGAGGTAAACAGATGGAAATAAATGTATCGCAAAATGGTATTCAAACTCACATTGGTAGCATTTTAACATTGAATAAAGCACATAATCAGTACCTCAGGTGATCATGGTCATAGTAGGTTATGCTGTTGTTCAGCCACGATAAATAGAAACCATTTCTAAAATAAAAATTTCAGGTGATGGTTAGGACAAAAACTCCTTTTTTGTTTTGCAAGTCAGGCTTGGTAGTCAGGCACGTTCGCTCCTGTTGGTGTCGTCAATGTGGCAACCTGCATTAGCATAGAGTCATCGGAGGAGTGGCCTGGTGAAAAGTGTTTTGAATTTGGACCACTGGGTGTCTATCTTACATACTGCATATTTAACACTGCACTGTAGGTACGAACCCTATCTAACTGCAAAAGGAACAAATGAAGGACATAATGTGATCAATGTGGCATTTAATCCTCTGTACTCAGTACTCTGTACTGACCATTCAATTAGCACCAAAATAAATCAATGCTCATATTTCCCCTTTTTTCAACAGGGAGTTAAAACGAAAGAAACTCATCACGCATGCCAGCCATCATCTTCTACGATGTGGCACTTTTCATTCCTGCCAGCTCATAGGCATCGGCCCCTGTTGCACCCTCCCTCATCTGCTTCGCTCCCAGTAAAGGAAGCATTTTCTCACCACAGGAGGGCAGAGAGAAAAAAAAGCACAACCAGGCCTTCTGCTCTTTGATGCCTACCTCCCATCATCTCAGCGGGGCTCTGAGGTGCGATTGAGCCCCATGTCTATCCATTGTGTGGATCCCCTTTAAGTGCACTGGCATTAGATCTGTCTGATGAGTTAAAGAAAAAAAAAGTGGGGGGATGTCTCAGAAGGCATCTGAGATTGATATCAGAGTGTGTGTGTGGATGTTAAAGACTGGATTAGAGACATTAGTAGGCGATGGAGCTCCCACTCATTACGAAAAGACTCTTTCATTTAAACATGGTCTAGTTAATGGCAGCAAGACAAGACCGATTTCTTATTGTCAGATACCTAAAAAAATATGCATCTGTCACTGCCATTGAGCCTGAAAAACCTTTGTTACCACAAGCTTTGAAAAGGTTTGAGTGTCATCCGTAATCACAGGTACATTTTGGAGGACTTGGTACACCGAGGGGGTCTGCATAATTAAAAATAGGTTGTGAGGTGAGGCTCACCTATGGAGTTGGGAGATTTATCTTCCACCTACGTCTCGCCAGGAGTTCAGTTTATTCTGCCTCGAGCGCACAAGTGTTTGTGGAGGTCCTCAAATTCAAACTGTTTCTATTAGGTTTATAATTCTATCTTTCCTGCCTGCCTGACAAATGAGGCGCACTATCGGTGTAGGTCAACCCACATCTCCCAATGACTCGATGACAAGCCTTTGCTCTCATCATTAACATTAATAGGTTGGTGGAAATAGATGCAGACTACACCCACTCTCTTTCTAAGATGTTAAATCTGAGTCATCTCACAAAAAAGATGAAAGATGTAATCACGATGGGAGTGCTAAAGCCATCAAGTAGTTCCGTGAATAGAGGAAAACTGATTATGATAGGGACTATTATGGCTTGACAAGTGGGCCCAATTATGTGACACTTAAATCTAAACCAATACAAGTGCCTTTGCTTTTAAAGAAACTCTTTGGGATTTAAAAAAAAAATTGACTTCACATCATTATCGTATTTGCTGTGTGCTCCTGTAAACCCTCCTTTTCCACTTGCTCCACTCCGGACATGATTCAGCATTTCTGGCATTGAAGGCGGACACACAAGCAAAGATTTTCAAGATTGCAGCATCTAACATCTAACCACTTTAGTTTACTTGCTCCACTCCAAATAGGGTTGGAAACAGGTGTACAGGCAGGTACACAGACACATTTGCTAAAGGCAATAATGTCTTGGATGTGTTACGTGCCAGCACTTATTTGGTTGTTTTATTGTTTATTTTCATGCCTCATCTTGTGTTTCTGTCTGTCACCCAGTCCACTATCATTCTTGCTCCGCCTATTCCTGTCTCTGATTGGCTGTTTCGCTTGTCCTTGCCAGCAACCAATCCCTCAACTCTGCCTCAGCTCACTGACATCACTGGTGTTTTAATGTAGTCTTAAATTTAAGAGAGTCAACTCCTACTAGCTGGCTTCTGTTATACTAGCCCCTATAAACCTCAGTCCCATCCGGGTCATGGCACCAACATAACGCATCTGGTTCTACAAACCACTGGAATAGGTGGTGGGTACACAAAGAATCATGATAAAGAATGCAACCTCTAGCATCCATTACTAGTGTTCCTCTTGAAGTCACAGAAGTGAGATTTGCTCACACAGATTCTATAAGCTGGCCTTTTTTACACTCACCTAACAAAACGTCACTCCCATCTGGGTCACGGCACCAATTAATTCCTCCTGTTCTAATCATTTCACTCCAAATGACAGTTGAATCAATATTTCTGGAATGAGATGCTGGTTCAAGACGGACACTATAGACCACAACATCTAGCATTAGATGCTAATGTGTCTCTTGAGGCTAGATGGGGGATTTGTTACTTGTGTTGAAATATAAATTTATATAATCTAGTTTCATATTAACAGGAATATTATATAACTGACAAGTTATATTCTTTGGTTTTTAATTATATTATTTCATTCATAGGTGAATAGGTGAGAGACATTAAAACTTTTTCCCTTCCTGAGCCTGGGCTGAGCCAAAGTGATGCAAATGCTAAAGGCAGGGTCTCAACGACTGTGCCTTTTCTTTGGCTGATACTTGCAGGCCAAAAAAAAAAAAAACTATTTTTGTTGATGAACTTGTGTGGTCAGTGGCTGAGCTATGGGACGAAGTCTCATATAAAGAAACACCAATAAATCTGAATGGGCACTGTTATGCTGATGAGATCAGGGCTGGGAAATGCTGTTTACTTGCTGACTGCAATACTTCATTTACATGCTTTGTTCAGCCATCTCCACCCAACCACTCCCCTGCTCCTAAAACCATAGAGGACATTATACATTGGACATCTTTGTCTAAATTCAGACTTGTTACAGACGTTTGTCACTGTAAGAGACTCTTGTAGGCTCTTGCAGACTCCAACCAGCAACCAACACGTCTTAATAAAGAAATTCTGCTTCTTTGAGTCGCCTGGACTGGATTCTCATTCATTAATTTTTTTCCACTTGTTTACTGTATGTTTCATCAATGAGTATAAGAGACTTGTATTGTAAAAAAGCCATCTTTTATTATGAATAAACCTTCAGTCTAAGTATCATCATAATATATGCTAATCCATTTGATCTGGAGTTTAATATGCATGCGGCACATTCTTTACATATACAGCACAGCTTTATACAACAGGGGTCTCTGCTTGGCATCACACAAGGTCCTTGACCTGAGATATGTTAAGGACCCTTGCACTAATTAATTTCAGCTTTTGTCATCAATCAACATATGGCTGTCACTACGACGATTGGAAGGCATCCTTAAAAACATGTCTTGATTAAAATCTTTCCCCTTGCATCGAGTGACATGGATAATTGATCACCACCTAATGCATCTCTTTTCTTCATTATTTACCTCAGGAGATGAACTCAAGGAGAGGCGCGGAGGGGGGTTGCGGGAAGAGGGGAGATGTAGGGTCTATCTCCACACATCATTCCACTGGCAGCTCGTTGCTTTCAGATACAAGATTCAATTGGATTAACAGCTGGAGTGTTAGAATGTAGCAGTGCAGAATTAGTTTAACCAGTCATAGAACGCTGGAGTCTGACCACCATTAACCCACTGATGCATGTCATTCAGTGCAGGGGTCAGATATTTAACATTCTTTTAACCATTCAGAATGTGAAGTTACATTAATGCATCGTTGTTTTTTTCTTTTGATTTTTTTTTTTAAATTGTTTATTATGTATTTACCTTCTATCTTTATTTACATGAGTACAATCATTTTTATGCAGTTGACTCTTTTTAAATATAGAAATTTTAGATTTTTGCTTGATCCCATAGACCTATAGCAGCAGTTTCTGTGTTTGTCTTTGCTTCAGAAATGTCTTTGTTTCAAGTATTGGGTTCTTTTGAATTTGTGTTAAAACACATGTGATCTGAAGGAGACACTAGCTACTCCTGACATCCTGATCCCCATTAGCCCATTGAATGCCAAGTGCCATTTTGAAGATATGATTAGACTTTAAGGATGAGAAAAAAAATGTGCAGGGGAAAGAGGGAAAGTCTCCAGCATTTGTTTGACATGCGCTTCACAGATTTATTGGGTGAAAAAGCAAGGTTGATTGGATTTCCAGATTGACTAGGAAGAGATTAAACCAAGGCTTATGTTAGCAGATGACATTACCCTTCCTGCCCACCCTCAGCCACAGCCTGTCGACACTGTAATGAATTCATAACACACTGCCAATCAGATGTTTATTACCTGGAGGGGCTTGAGAAAAGACTTGGATCTTCACAACATGAGGTTCTACTGCCTCAACACAGTTGAACACAACATAATGCAGAACAGAACAATACAGAACACTTGCTGGACAATTTGACCATATGTGCACAAGGACATAATGTTCTTAACAAAGTGATATTGCCAAGTGAATAGAGTTTTTGTGTATTTGTCAGATCATTTGGCAATGTTGTTATCTGTACATGACTATCTATCATCGTACCCTCCTACCTTTTGTAGGAGACAATGAGCTTTGTAACTATGGAGATCTCTTTAAAAATGAAAATTAATCAGGTTATTTATATAGAAGATGGTTGTGATTCTTCATATGCATCGTGTGGAAAGCAATTGCAATCCTATTATAGTATTCATTAAATGTTTGATATTTGAATGAGGTGAATATTGTGATAAAAATAGCACAGATCACTCACCTATATAATTGGTTTGATCTTATTTGTGGATCACAGTGAATCTTCTCATTTGTCACCCTGGTCTTTGATCCAGTGTATCTGACAGCGTACCTTTGAAATGCCTGTGTGCCTTTGAATCTTCCCAGAAGACACGAGGAGAGCTAAGCCAGGTTTCTCAAACCTTAAAAAAGGGACCCTTTTCATACAACTGTTAGAGAACCAGCATTTTTTTGGTATTTGTTTACTTTTTTTAAATAACACTTTCATCTTTTTGTTGTTGGTATGATAAAGTAGTGGGCTGGTAAGCCTCTGATTTGGACTGCTGAACTATTTCTCTGAATTTAATTGGATAGCACTCAAGCTGGTAGACCGAATAAAGCCAGTAATACTCCAGACAACAGAACTGCTTCTTTCTCACTCTTAACTATATAAACATGAATTTGCTAAACATGGACTCCAAAAAGAGTCTAACTGAAACTTGTAGATTTTTCCAGTATTTTTAAACTATACTTACAGCCAATCATTGTAGTTGCTCATTTAACTCTATATCATTCATCAAGGATTTTAGTGACAGTCCCTAAATTGTAAACCCAATGTTTTGCAGTGTGAAATGTTGTTTTAACCACTCCTCAGAAGTCTCCAGACCTCAATTCGAGAGTGGTTAAAGTGTTGAAATAAATTCAATTAGAGATGCACAACAAAGAACCAAAAGCAATAGCATCATTTTTATCCTCATTAAGCTTGAAGAAATGTTCAAGAGATGCAAGGCAAGAGATGAGATTACTTTTGGAAGGAAGGTAAACAGGAAGGTAAAGTTGTGTATCATTACTGTACCAATGATATTCAACACTATACTTCTGAAAGACAGAGCTGTGATGAAGCATACACAGAGAAAAAAGCAGGGGACTGAAAATAGAGCCTTGCAGGATGCCTCATCTTATAAGCTTTGAAGATAAGGTTGTATTTACATGTTATCCTCAATATTAAGTGAGCATGTTGATTGCTGAGCTACTGGATTTTTGGGTCATGTTATGTTTTTTGTGACAAAAAGACTGAAACCAAGGCCTAGATTGACTAAACATGCCAAATTAGCCCAATAAAAATAATCCAGAACAATAATGAAAAATTGAAAAGTTCTGTCAGTGATCTACTGACAGTTTGCAATTCATGTAACACAGATTTGGCCAACCCAAATCTCAATGCGGATACATACCCAGGACTACATTTCTGGGGACAGCAAAATATGTAACCAGAGGTACGTCTGCTTGCAGTTTTAGTTTTTGCAAATCCACCAGAGACCACTGTGTACACTTTTTGATGATCACAAATTTCTTTTGTGCATCCTCGTCTCACGTAAATCCACCAGAGGGTGCAATATAAACTTCAGCCGAACAGGCCAGCTTGCTGTCAACCCAACCGATAGTGTTTTCAAAAGCAATCAAGCCGTCGTGGCCATGTGATTTTACCACATTTTCAGTCTGTTGTTTTATTTATTTAATTTTTGCTTTTGCTTCGCCTCCCAAGTCTGCCGACATATGCAACAAGCTACTGGGAAAACTGGTAACACCCAGTGGCGGAGCTAGAATTGCTATTTCAGGGGGTCAACACACACACACACACACGTACTCAAATACAAATGCACACACAAACACACTGAAAGTGTTTAGAAAACCCAAATCTAAATCATTACCAGCATATAATTCAAAATACGAAAATATAATAATTTTCTCATTATCTACTCACTTTGTTGTGAGTTAATAAGTAATGACAGGATTTGATTTCTAACATTGATTTTAACATTGGTTGAAACATGATTGCCTAGTAGATGCTCTGACCTGCTGGTGGACCTGAAGTCTGACCTAGTTTGGATATGCGCATAAAAAACAGTTGATGGAAACGCCAAGATGCACATACATTTTGAACATGCGCATAAAAAACATATGCACATAACTGAGTAGAATAAACTTTTTTTATTTTTATAAGAAAAGGTGTGCATAAACTACAATGGAATAAAAAAAAAAAAGTCATGTGATTTTGTTATGAGAGATCATGTGATGATAAAAATGTGTGTGAATAGACAAATCAGCAGGCTGAGCACATTGTAAAACATCTGAAATGTTGTTTTGGTCATTGTTAAACGCCTTAACCATTTCAGTATTAGTGTTGTTATATTATTAATGACCTCCAGAATCAAGAGCGTCTGTGCTCCGCATCTCACAAACTCCTTCAAACGCCACCGCACGTTTACTGCATGAGGATTGTCTTCTGAGGCGCAAATCATTTATTACATAAAGAAAAGATTGACGCAGCTTCTCTTATCGCAGAAGATTTCATTTTACTGTTGATATTTGGCACCAGTTAATCAGGAAGTGACGATTTTGTTCTCTTTGACTCGTTGGATGGAAACGCTGCTTTATTCGCACATCTTTTATGCGATAATCCAGTTTTGCGCATAAAGTTCATTCGCATTTTTGGATGGAAACATAGGCTAGCTGGTATGTTTGAACCTGATCTGCCTATTTGTGTTACTTTATAAAGAAGTCTGATCTCGCTGTTTCTTTTTATGTTTAATTGACCCTGTGCAAAAATAATGTAACTGTCTGTTTACATCTGATCCAGTTAGAAACACATTTATCCTAATTAAAAATATCCATTATCATACCTGCACATGAAATCAACAACAGAAAAATGTTTTTAGATCGGAAGAAAGTATATGAGCTGGCTATTCCATTTCAAATAAATTTAACTCACAAACAGCTAGCCTAACATTACTTCCCCAAATTAGCAAAATATTTGAGCATCGTAAATTAAATATAATAACTTACATACATGGAATGTGCATGTAATACTAGCATAGATGAAGTATACCGTCAACTGTATAAAGAGCGAATTGATCTCATTAAGTTAACTGATGTCGTCGGTGCCTCGTTAACTTACGCAGCGGCTAAATGTTCCTCAGCAAACAAACCTTATAATAAACTATAAAGCGTATTTCAAATATTCTGTTATGATGTGTTATTATTATTTGTCTTACTTGAAACCATGCTCTTGTCCTCGGCTCGTCATTGATTTAAAAATAGCTTGAGCGTTGCCGGCAAAATTCAAAAACGTCTTTAGACAAATGAGATGTCAATCAGCATCAGGAACTGCCAGTAGCAAATACAATTTTGGGGTGGCACCCGGGGTGGCCAGTCGGATGTCAGGGGTGTCCAGTGCCACCCCGGCCACCCCGGCCACCCCTCTGGCTCCGCCACTGGTAACACCGGAAAAGCCATCCACATGGAGGTAATTGGTCAGCTGGTAGCACTAAAATGAACAGAAGCCATCTGCAGTGTCATACCGCCCTGTAGCACTCATTTCCAAGACGAAATACAGCCAGATGTACTGTGGCTACACAATTCGCATGCTCCAAAATTGTAAACAGAGGTACGTATCAATATGAGCCTCTGTTGGATGTAGCAGCTAATTTCCATTTAGTCCAACACATTAAATAAAGTAACACAAGTTAGGATGCAAACAAATTAAGCCAATAACAATCAGATGTTTGTAACCAACTAACAACACAGTCACAAAATAGGTTAAGACATTAAATGATGAGTGAAAACCTTAGTTAATTATGTTGTATGATTCATATACATGCTTTCCTTTTTTACTATTTTGTGTCTGAAAGGAAACTCCTACAAATGCAGTAAGATCAGTTGCAACAATAATTCTGTCCACGCCTGAAGTAAACAGAGATTTACATCAAAATGGCATGTTAGTGGTGCAGGACTAAAGTCGCTAAGGCAATTTTTAATTCATGTTTATATTTATATATAATTTTCACTGCCAAAAGTCCAAATCCATTGATGCACAGCTCCACAAGTCCCAAACCAAGCACGCCAGTGATGAGGAACAAATTTTCACCAATTGAGGAAAGTGAAGGAAAAAAAACCTTGAGAGAAATCAGGCTCAGATGTGCACGACCATTTCTCCTCTGGGCAAACTTCTTGTAAGAGTTGCAATTTATACTGAAAAAAAAATGCTCATATGTTATTATAATACAATTAATAATAATAATAATAATAATAAAAAACCTCTGTTAATAGCACCAATGTGACTCCAGTTCAAACATGTTTACGCAATGTGATTTCATTAGAAAAAAAAGTGATGAATTTGCAGTGGTTGCAAGCATCCCTGTTGCTTTGCTTAATTATTTATTATTTAGAAAATGGCTTTCATTCAAACTGATTTAGAGTGTGCTAATTGCAGAGACAGTCCCCCTGGAGCATGCTGGGGTTAAGTGGAGGAGCAAGATTATTATTTCTGTAATTTTTTTTCTGGCAAGGAAGAAACTATATCAGAAACCATATTACGCCCTTTCCAGTAGGCAAGCTGATGCTATTATCATGTTTGTTTTAATTCACTCATGAAAAATCTTTGATATCGCTGTGCAGTGATGAACCCCCGGCAGCGCAGAATGCTTCAGACCTGTTGGGATCAACCAATTACAATCAATACTTAAGAAAATGAGACGCTGTTCTCTACCCCGCTGTTACTTAATTTAGTAAAAATTAACTTATTGATTATTTCCATTTGCAGTTAACTGACCAGGGTGGCAATCTTTTCATCTGTAGTTGTCTTCAGAAAAATACCAGTGCCTAAATAAATTGTAAATCATGTATGTCTCTATGTGTTTAATACACTGTGAAGCTGCTTTCATTAAAGAAAACATTATATAAAGCGCTCTATAAGTAAACACAAATTAACCGGAGTTCAGAATTCCAGAGCTTGTGCAAACATGTACGTTGGTATGATCAATTTATTCTCAGTAATATAATTTATGTTGTGTGCTAATTTTGTTATTGAGATAAAAAAGTGAACATAACTTATTCATATATTCATCTAAACATCACTCTCAGTAGTATGGTTGTGTTTATTTATTTATTTTTTAAGTGGGGGATTTGTTAAAGGCAGTAAATTATGGAGTGCTGCAAGGATCTGTCTTAGACCCTCTCTTGTTTTCAAAAAAATATTCTGCCCCTTGGCAATATTATTAGAAAATGTGTTTTTTTTTTTGGAGAAGATAACAGATTGGACCAGAAAACCTGCATACAGAATCTTTTAGAATGCAATGTGGGCTTAGACTGATGTACTGGTACTTCATCCTCTACAGCTGCAGACCTGGGAGTTATATTAGACAGCAACTTGACTTTTGAAAATCATATTTCTTATGTTACAAAACCAGCCTTGGTTGCAACATACAGTTGAAGTCAGAATTATTAGCCCCCTTGTTTATTTTTTTTCCCCAATTTCTGTTCAACGAGAGAAGATTTTTTCAACACATTTATAAACATAATAGTTTTAATAACTCATTTCTAATAACTGATTTATTTTTTCTTTGCCACGATGACAGTAAATACTATTTTACTAGATATTTTTTCAAGACACTTCTATACAGCTTAAAGTGACATTTAAAGGCTTAACTAGGTTAATTAGGTTAACTAGGCATGGTAGGGTAATTAGGCAAATTATTGTATAATGATGGTTTGTTCTGTAGACAATCGAAAAAAAATATAGCTTAAAGGGGCTAATAATTTTGACCTGAAAATGTTTTTAAATTAAAAACTGCTTTTATTCTAGCCGAAATAAAACAAATAAAAAATATTATCAGACATACTGTGAAAATGTCCTTGCTCTGTTAAACATCATTTGAGAAATATTTAAAAAACAAAAAACAAAAGGGGGCTAATAATTCTGACTTTAACTGTAGGCTCATTCTGAATATATATATTTCTGGAGATCACGAATTTTGTAACCAGAGAAGTGTATGGCTGCATTTCGTCTTTAAAACAAACTGCTATGACGCGGTATGGCACCGTTCCTTTTCATACTTCCTTTTTCTTTGTGGACAGCTTTTCTGCTTTTACCAGTTTGCCCAGTAGCTCACCATGCATGTTGGAGGAATTGAGACCCAGAGCAGAGTTGACTGTGATGACAGGGTTTGAGTCTGGTGAAGAACGGTTCCAGAAAGCAGGTAAAACAAAAAAAAAAAGCCAAAAAATAAAACAAACAATTAAATAACAGGGTGAGAATGTGGTGAAATATGAAAATGTGGTAAAAATCAGGCGAGGGCTTTTCTTTTTCTGGATTACTTTTGAAAACACTGTCAGTTGGGCTTACTGAAGCAGGTGGGCGTTGATCAATTGGTGCTTTTTAAAACACTATCGGTTGGGTATAGGGAAGAGAGTGGCTGGGGGTATTGGTTGGTCAGTCAGTCAGTCGACAGCGGCCTCTGGTGGCTTTACGTGAGAAGAGCAGGCACGAATGGCTCTCGCGAGAGAAATTTGAGATCTCAAAAAGCATACACAGTGGCCTCTAGTGGATTTCTGAAAACAAAAACTGCAAAAAAAAAAAAAAAACATAGCTCCTGGCACGTATTTGTTGCTCTCCAGAAATGTATATAGAGGTACGTAATCAGAATGAGCCTGGGTTGCTTGTTTCATCTTATGCTGTGTTCACACCAGACATGGTACGTGCGGATAAATCGTGCTATTCACGCGTAAATAGACTCGTGAACATTATGAGTGTACTCACTTCATTTGCGTGTCAAATGCGATTCATTCGCGTGTCAAATTCACTTCACAGTAGACGCGGATTCGCATCATGGGCAGGGATTCTGTCTGCCCGGTGACTCTGGCTTTTTTGCTAAATGGCTAACATGGATTTTATTGAGAGAATAACTGTGTTTATGTGCTTTATGAAGGCTGAAAATCAGCGTTGATTTGTGCGGGGCTGTGTCTGAGTCCACTAGATCCTTTCAAAGGTGCACCTAGCTCTAGGTGTTCATAAACTCTTCCAGAAACTTAACCTAGACGATGGAGGTTTCAGCGGTGCATCTGACTGAGCTGAACCCAGTATGATGAACTATTGTCCGGTGTAGGAAGGAGCATTTCCCCCCGGACACCAACAACAGGTGCTACATCATAAGCACACCCCTGCAATAGAAAGCTTCTGATTGGTTAATGCGACGCGAATGTCCCCTGAAGTTCAGATTTTCCAGCTCGAGCGATTCGCGCAAAACGTCAGTCGAGCAAAATGCTGAACTCGTGCCGCCTCATTCACGCGTATAGTGCCGCAGGATGTCCATTCGCGTCTTTAAATTGACTTAACATGTAAATCACTCGCGCTTGATGCTTCTTCCGCGTCTGGTGTGAACGCAGCATTAGATACATTGCCAGCTCTGGAATATTTTTCTAATGCAGAAATGTCTGGTCTATAAATGTCTATGCATTCATGACATAAAGACTGGAGTATTGTCTATTAGCCAATTGTTCAGCATCGTTAATAAAGAAGCTACATTTAGTTACAATATGCTTTTACTGTAAAGCTGCTTTGAAATGAAATGTATTGTGAGAGTGCTGTACAAATAAACATGGATTTAATTGGTTGGCCTCGGGATGTTTACTTACATTATATCATTCATTCATTCATAAATTTTCCTTCCATACACACTCATTCACACACATACACTACATCCATTTTAATTTATTCAATTCACCTATAGCACATGTCTTTGGACTGTGGGGGAAACTGGAACACCCAAAGGAAACCCACACGAACATGGGGAGAACATGCAAAATCCACACAGAAATGCCAACTGAGCCGTGACTCGAAGCAGCAACCTTCTTGCTGTGAGGTGACAGTAATAACCATTGAGCCACCGTGCCACTTTTACATAATATCACTTGGGTATTTCAAACTTCTTTTTACCCATAAGCGAAGAACAGAAAAGAGCTAGTACATTATAATGAAAGAAAGTGCATTGGAGCCTTTAAAGACAAACACAAAGTGAACATCGGTTCTTTTTAAATCCTTTGTTATATTGAATAGGTTTTTTTTAGTGAATCTTGATTTATTTGAATTCACAGAAAATTGCATCTTCTTATCAGGTACGTAATATAATATCCACACTTAGATGTTAGACACACAAAAAAAGCCCAGATAATTGTGTCTAAGTGCTAAACTGAGCATATTAAGCAAAAATACCCTTAAAAAGCCTCATTAACGGTTAAAGTACATAAAAGTACATTAAAGGTTTAGACAGGTTTTTTGTAAATGCAGTAAGAAGCTGATAACAGGCTTCTGCTGCGTAATTGTATTAATGTAGCTTTTACAGAAGCCATTAGGCTGACTTTTTTCTTCACCACAGATGTACTACTGTCAACCCGCGAATGTTTCAAACAGTCAGAATTTATGTAAATGTCAAGGATGTGTTTGTTTCCTCCTCGTCTAGAATTTTAAGACACTCGTCCCGTCATTCAGAGGGTTTCACGTAGAGGCAGAAGACGTCTTTGAGAAAATATAGCACATAATCGTATCACTGCTGTGGCCAGCTTAATAATAAAATCCATATGACGTGTGTTGTACACCAAACAAGCCCGTATCAGTCATTCCTCCACAGACGTCTGCCATGCTTGGATTGCTGTTGTCATATGTAGAGCTGTCATAATAATGTTCTTTATTCCCGCTGATGATAATATCCGTTCCTATTGATGAATTCTGGGGCCTAGTGATTGAGAGAAGCAGAGGACTAGATCCACCTCATTGTTCACTTTACACAAAAAGGCACCGGGGAGAGGGAACTCAGTCAGGCATAAAAGTCATTTGAGAGAGAAATGCAGCTTGTCAAATACTTCACACAATTACCCAAGGAACAAGCACAGGCACAGGACATGCTCGATCTTCCTACCTCATTTCTTAAGCCACTTTCACGTTCTGTGCCAGCCGCCGCACTTTTACACAAGTTTTTTAAACCGAGGTTCTTCTGGGAGTCTTTATATGGGTCAGATGATCCGGGATGGATTAAACATGGTGTTGTCGTATATCTGGAAAAAAATGTTCAAGTGTGATTACTGCCATATATGTTACTCAGCAGCTTTGTATTTTTATTTCCTGGCATATTGATTAAAAGCTGTGCATAAACTGTCTATAATAAATAAAACATGATGGGTGACTGTCATTTTGCGAGTATTAGTTTTGTGAACATGAATATACATGAAAAATCCAGTGTTATTATTATTATTATTATTGTTATTATTATTAGTATTATTATTATTATTATTATTATTATTATTATTATTATTATTAGTAGTAGTAGTAGTAGTAGTAGTAGTAGTAGTAGTAGTAGTATTCTAAGTAATAGTTTAATACTAGATTATTTAGTTTATTTACTAAATATTATTGTAATAATATAATATAATATAATATAATATAATATAATATAATATAATATAATATAATATAATATAATATAATATAATATAATATAATACAATATAGGGAAGCAGTTCATTCCGCTGTGGCGACCCCTGATTAATAAAGGGACTAAGCTGAAAAGAAAATTAATTAATAAATTATATAGGGTGGCACGGTGGCTCAGTGGTTAGCATTGTCGCCTCACAGCAAGAAGGTCGCTGGTTCGAGTCCCGGCTGGGTCAGTTGGCATTTCTGTCTAAAGTTTGCACGTTCTCCCCGTTGGTGTGGGTTTCCTTCAGGTGTTTTGGTTTCCCCTACAGTCCAAAGACATGCATAAGTGAATTGGATGAACTAAATTGCTGTAGTGTATGAGTGTGCGAGTATATGTGTGTTTCCCAGTACTGGGTTGCAGCTGGAAGGGCATCCACTGTGTAAAACATATGCTAGACATGGAGGTTATTTCCTCTGTGGCGACTCCTGATAAATAAGAGAGTAAGGCAAAAGAAAACAAATAAATGAATGGTATTTTAAGTTCACTCAATTCCATTCTTCAAAATATTCCATGAATTGATTTTTTTTGACCCAAAATTCCTTCCCCTAGCCCTAACCCTAACCTAACTTTAAAAAGATTATAATATTGGATAGCTTTATGTTTATTAGTCCAATCAATTTCAGCTGTTCTGAATGCAGTGTGAATGTGAAAGTGTATGGGTGTTTCCCAGTACTGGGTTGCAGCTGGAAGATCATCTGCTGCATTCAAAATATGCCAGAATCGTTGGTGGTAGAGGTCTGCAGTGCACAGGACTGTTTTTATAGTCTCGCTGTATATTCAGTCTTTGTTTAGCCGCTGCCTGCTTAGAATAAATTCCTTCTTGACCCGATCGTTCCCGCTGTCAGTTTGGTTTAGGGAAGTGGGCGGGCGGGTCAATCTGTGCTCTTTAAAATATTATTTGTTGAGTTTAGGAAAGGAGGAGGGTGGGTCAGTTGATCGGTCAGTCACTCAATCGACAGCGGCCTCTGGTGGATTTATGCGAGAACACCAGGCGCGAATGGCACTCGCAAGATAAATTTGAGATCTGAAAAAGCGTACACAGTGGCCTCTGGTGGATTCATGAAAACAAAAAACTGCAAAAACTGTCAGTCTCCAGAAATGTATATAGAAGTATGTTTTCAGAATGAGCCAGGGTTGACATCTTCAGTTTGCTCTGCCATGGTAAAGCCCGCTTTGAGGACAGTTATGCAAATGATGTGCGCACAGACTGCGGAAAAAAATGCATGTGTAGAAAGCACTGGTCATGCGATCATCACGTGTAACAGTCGTGACCTGGCTGTACTGGTGCTCATTAAGAATAAGGTAATCACAGATGTGCTGTTCTGAAATAACATCAAGACTCGGAAACGCTATATTGTTAGACCGCTCCCGTTCAAATTAAAGCAGAGTTACCGACCGCTATCATGTTTTATTTGGAAATTTATTCCCGCGCTGCAAAAAAAAATCTGATCCATCCCGCAGGAATGCAGACCTCTAGTTGGCGGTCCATTCCGCTGTGGCAAACCCTGATAAATAAGGGACTAAGACAAAGGAAAATGAACGAATGAATATTGAATGAATCATTGAATTAATCATTAGTAGTAGTAGTAGTAGTAGCAGTAGTTCATATTTATATCATTAATATTTTATATCATAATTAGAACTAATAGTTGTAGTACATATTTTAAAACTCTTTTTAGCAACCCTAACTAATCTTGCTAATATAGTATCGTTACATTTTTCAGCACTCAAAACAATGTTATTTGTAGCAGCAGTAGTAACAATAATTACAGCTTGCTCAATGACATTATCCACCTTCACTGGAAACTCTTTCTGATCTGAATGGATCTATTTATATACATTACTTTTCTCTTCTGAAATTGTGTTTTGACTGACCTTGAGAAAGCATTCGTATGCATGAGGGCTCAACATGAGTGCCATTCTGAACGTCTTGAGTGAGAAAGACAGGATAGAAGCTGAGGATGGATTTAAAGAGGATTCAAAGGACAAATGCACACAAGACAATCAAATCTGACCCCAAACACACTTGTTTTCCCATGTCAATAGAATGTAATGACTGTGTATGTTGTTATATCTCAACATGTTAATGAATTCCCAACTGGAAGAGTCTTTCAGGTTGAATAAAGGACAGCGATATCACACTCTCTATCTCTTGAGAACGTTCATGGGGATGCCAGGTAACACAAGAGTGTCTTCTGATAGCTTGTGTTTTCTTTGCCCAAGGTACCCCATGTGAACCCTGTCCAGCTCAATCTCCCAGTACTGTTTTTTTTTCCACGGAGAGCAGATCAGTAGCTGACGGTTTGGCTGGATGTTTGGTCAACCTCTCTTTGCTTCCTTTCAGTGGTACTGCACACCTCAGGCTTGGTTATAAAGTGGATGGTGGAAGAAAGAGAAGTGACATCAAAGTAAAGTTGGAAATCTTGAAGCTGACAAGTTGGAGTGGCTGAAGAAAGTAAAGTTAAACAAAGAGTTACTACTGTAGGTTCTCTACCTGATTCATGCTCAGAATATGAAGGCTCACTGTACTGTAAATCCTTCATTAATAAGAAATACTGGAGTAATGCGATGTTGTGCCTTGGAAATATATCATTGGAATTCTGCAAAAAATATGCAATAAAATGTTAAATGAATGGTTATTTTCAAATCCATTCAGCATTCAGAATAGCTGTTATTGATTGGACTAATAAACATAAAGCTAGTCAATATTATTTACCCATTATTAAAATCTATTTATTATCTATTTATCCATTATTAAAGTTGGGTTAGGGTTAGGGTGAGGAGTCAATTTTGGGTCAAAAAATCAATTCATGGAATGGAATTGAATGAACTTAAAATATCCTTCATTCATTCATACATTCATTCATTTTCCTTTGGTTTAGTCTCTGATTACGCAGCGGGTGCCCTTCCAGCCGCAACCCAGTACTGGGAAACACCATACACTCTTACATTCATACACTATGGCCAATTTAGTATATTCAATTCACTGATAGCGCATGTCTTTGGACTGTGGGGGAAACAAAGCACCCAGAGGAAAGCTACACGAAGATTGGAAGAACATGCAAACTCCACACAGAAATGCCAACTGGCCTAGCCGGGATTCGAACCTGTAAATTCTTGCTGTAAAGCAACAGTGCTAACTGTTCTGACTGTACATACCCATGTACATTTGTAATTATGTACAAACCCACTGTACATATACATTTGTAATTATGTTTATATATCTGCACACTTCTGATTATTAATAGCAACCTGTACATCTATCCATCTATTGTAAATCTCTGTTCATAGCTAATACAACCTGTATATAATGTTCATAGTACATCCATTTGTAAATATCACCATAGTTTTTCTATAACTGCACTTTATAACTTATACCTGTATCCTGCACTTGCTGCTATTGCACTCCTGGTTAGACCTAAACTGCATTTCGTTTCCTTGTACTTGTACATGTGTAATGACAATAAAGTTGAATCTAATCTAATCTAATCTAACCACCGAGCCACCATGCTGCCCTTGAACATAAAATATGTGTGAAAATAGTTAGAACATCATTTGTTTAAACAGCTTTAATATTTTACAGTGTATATTTGGTATAATTGTATGAAATTATAAAGGGTTATTTTGCCTTAGAATGAAAGTTATCACTGTTATTTTAAAACTACAAGACTTACTTTCCTCTTCGGAGCACATAATCTATTATTACTTGTTATAACTATATATATTTTACAATGATTTGGAAGAACAGACTTTCAATGGATTAATAAAATTTTGAAAGTCTAAATTTGTGTTCCACACATGAACAAAAGTCTATTGTAACAACACGAGATTACTATAACTGAGTTTTCCATTTGGGGTGATCTACTTCTTTATGTCAAGATTTTGAGTGGTTAAAATGACTTGGACTGATGTGGGTATCAATCTACCAATGGTACAAACTAAAATAAACTGTTACTGTAATGTACATAACATTGTTATGATAACACAGTTGGCATGGCAGTAATCAATAAGCACTGGCCAGTTAGTTTTAAATGTGATTATGTAGCTTTTTAGCTGGTCTATAGCCAGTAAACCACTTCTGTCCACTTTGGAGTAAAGATAAGGATGCAAAGTATATTGGTTCCTTATTAATTACATGTGTATTATATATAAGATTTTTGTTATTATGTTAATACTTAACAATCACTAGAGATGCTAAAACGTGTGGCAATTTTCTTCTCCCTATCATAAATACATTAAATTCCCCATATTTTAATATAACACTGATTAAAAATGAATCATTAAAATACAGTTTATTTGTTGTTTATTTGTTGTTTAGTTTAGTGTAGTTTAGTTTATCACTGCAAATTTAATTTTACTATACTCATGCTTACAGTTGATTTTAATAATGGACAGTTAAATATTACTAAAACACATAGAGTATCCACATGTATGCACTTACCATGGGGAAAATAAGTACGTCATGTTTTTTTTTTTTTCCTGGGAAAAAAACATTTCCAAAGAGCTTTTGACATGGAATTGAACCAGATTTATGTAAAAACTCATACAATACAAACATTAAAATAAAATAAAACAAAAAAAATCTGAAAAATGAGTTATGTGTAATAACAATGAAATGACACGAGGAGAAAGTACTGAACTACTAAAACGCATTTAATACTTTATATAAAAGGCTTTTTTGGTAATGGCAGCTTAAAGATGCCTCTCATATGAAGTCACATACATTGCTCAGGTGTGAGTTTGTGAGTGAGACTTCATGAGTGTAAAAATCTTGATGGTTTTGTGGGTCTCGTCTATCAAATCTGATCTTTAATTTTATTTTATATTGGATTCAATTCAGGTGATTGGCTGGGCCATTCTACAGCTTGATTTTCTTTCTCTGAAACCATTTGAGAGTTTCCTTGGCTGTGTTTGGGATCATTGTCTTGCTAAAATGTCCACCCTGGTTTCATTTTCATTATCCTGCTAATGTAGATGTTGAACTGAGGCAGCTAATATTAATTTACAATGAGGAAGGGATCAACTACTGAGAGATTTCAGCTGCTTTTACCTTTCTGCACCTCTCTTTCTTCATGTGTTCAATACTTTTTTCCTGCGTCATTTCATTTTAATATACTTAGCTTAATTTGAAAACTAATTAGATTTGAAAAATGAAGAAAAAAATTATCTAAGAGATTGTAAAAATCAATAATATATATGTAATATAAAACAAACAAATAAAAGCAAGAAAATTATCTTATTATTTTTAAAAAAACTAATTTAATTAAATGTTTTCTTTGGCATTTTCAAAATGATTATGACTTGAATTAAATTAACTTATTGATTATTAGCCATAACAGCTATCTGTTTATTAATATCACTAATAATTTTAATATTGGTCCATCCCTTGCATTCAGATCTACCTTCTCAAAAAGCTTCTGGTTCATTTGTCCTCTGTAATCAGTTTTCCGAGGCCTTCTCTTGTGATTTGTTTTGCCTCTGCCTCCATCCTGCACCAAAGTAACATGTGCAGTCATCACTTTCTGCCTTTCATTAATCATGGGCTTGTGTTGCTCAGTGCTGCTGGATGACCCCGTGGCCCCGGCAGGCTCTTCATGGCCCCTACTGTAATATTTCTAATTAAGCTTGTCCTGCTGTATTAGGCTGCTTTGCATTTAACTTAGTTCAAGAGCAGGAGCTCTCCTCGCTGGCCAGACTTTTCTCCCTTCACCTTGGAAAATTTAATAGAGGCCGTCACGTTCATGCTGCAGCCGGGTTTTTGGCGTGTCCTCTCTAGGGAGAAGCAGAAGAAAGACTAAAGACAGCCTTCTTTTAGAGGAAAACTACCGTATCGAATTCAGTGCAGTTATGAATTACCCCCATTTATTGTCTGACAGTGCAGCCTGAAGGATTATGTTTAAAAAGCAATAATAAGCACTTAAATCAATTTTGCTCAGACTAAAGCTGACATTTGCAGTCACGTAATTAGGTTGTTATACTTTTTTAGCTTATGTATTTGTTCATATTTATAAAAACATTATGTGACTATGAGGATTTTTTAGCTTAAATGTAACTATACTGTAAAATGCCAAAATGTGAATAATTTCTTTTCTTTTCTTTTTTTTCAAATGTAGGTTGGATAATTAGAAAATGATCCTGATTTAGAATATTCTGGTTTCACTGGAGCCAATAGCTAATTTATATTAAAAAGTCATTCCAAATGGGAGTTATACTCTACTGTATATCATTAGGAGCTATTTCAAAACTCCCTCTATCACCTCAAATGCAATCCTGTGCTTTCTTCTGGGAACATTGAAGTCATTATATATAAAATTAGAGAACAATCTATAATGTCCTAACTTTCAAAGTCACTGCTTAGTCAATTTAAAGTTATCCTAACAGGAGTAAAACCGTTTTTAAGCATATTTTAGGAGCTGCATATATTCTGAAGCACACGTGAACGTGATCACTTTCAGATTGGTCCGTTATTGGTGTTAATCTGGCACCTTGTAGAAACTTTCAGAATTTTTTTACAAACACTATTAAACTGACAGCTTTCAACCCTTCCAATTTTCACTTACTTTGCAAGATAGTGAGGCAATTTTGCCTCCTCAAAAAAAAAAAAAAAAAAAAGAACAAAGAAAAGTGTCTGCTAAATGACAAAATTAACTAAAGTGGCTGAAATCCTTCAACAGCAGGTTGTCCAGCTGAAGACCTAATAGCAGCCATACCATGAGCAGTTGATCGTTCCAAATCTGTGATTTGTAGAACATTACATTTTTACAATGCCCCAAACTCATTCAAGTTCCCCAAAAAGGCTGGTCATCCTTTAAAGACAAATACACTCTATGGAGAATCTATGTGAAACATGTAATTATTCCAACATAGTTTCATTCTGAAAATGTAGCCCTATATATGTTTCTGGAGATCACGAATTATGTAGCCAGAGCTACGTGTGGCTGCATTTCATCTTAATAAATGCTAATGTACGGGGTGGTATGACGCCGTTCCTTTTCACGCTTAGTAGCTGACTGCTTAACTCTGTATGGATGGCTTTTTCACTGTTACCAGTTTGTCTGGTAGCTCGCCATGTACGTCGGCAGACTTGAGATGCAGAACGGAGTTGACCTCATCAACGGGGTCCGAGTTCGGTGAAAAACGGTTCCAGAAAGCAGGTAAGACAAAAACAAAAGCTGAACAATAAAATAAACAAGTAAATAACAGGGTGAGCATGTGGTAAAATCTGAAAACGTGGTAAAAATCAGGCGAGGGCATTTCTTTTTCTGGATAACTTTATAAAACACTGCGGTTGGGTTTAGGCAAGGGGGATCGGTCGGTTGGTCAGTCAGTAAATCAGTCAGTCGACAGCGGCCCCTGGTGGATTTACATAAAAACAGCAGGTGCGAATGGCACTCGCGCAAGAAATTTGAGATCTGAAAAAGCATACACAGCGGCCTCTAGTGTATTCGCAAAAACAAAAACTGCAAAAAAAGTAGCTCCTGGGACATATTTTGCTCTCTCTAGTAATGTATATAGCGGTACGTAATCAGAATGAGCCTTGGTTGCTTCTTTCATCAGAAACTCCTTCAGGAACATGTGGTTCCTTTCGTGTTAATCGCACAGACAGAAGTTTTCATGCAGGACAATGAGCCCCATCACACAGCAAAATGAATAAATTCTTAGCTGGCAGGAGCGGCAGTAGTTTGCTGCTGCTGTAGCTTATCTGCTTCAAGATTGGAATTGGTTTGTGTTTAGAGATGCTCTTTTTTATTTTTATTGCTCTTTGTGTTACGGTCACCTTTTTTATCACCACAAGTCCAGTAAGGCCCTTTCATCTGGAATCAACAATGGTCACTGGAAATACTCATGTGTATTTCCTAGTTCAAGGTTATTTGTTTTGTGCTTTTCGCAATAATAATTTCTAGATATTTAACATATTTAGAAATTCCCAAATTTTGTTGGCACCAAACAAGTCAATTAAACAATTTTCTTTCCCGTTCTGATACTCGGTTTGAAAATCAGCAGATTTGCTGCATTCAAGTTCTTTTGAGACATTCCTACTTATGAGTTGACAAGCTGTAATAATGACATCAGGTGCATTCAAGTCACTTTCGTCAGCACAGCATGTGGTTGTACTTACTTTTGATAAATAACAAGAAAATACAGCAGGGTTTTTTTTATATCAAGCAAAAACAAAAAGAAAATAATTTGCAAGAAACGTGTTTCGTCACTGACAACCCACAAGAGTTCACTTTGCATTCATGAATTTTGCCTGCTATATATATATATATAAATATATATAAATATATATATATATATATATATATATATATATATATATATATATATACATATATATATATATATATATATATATATATATATATATATATATATATATATATATATATATATATATATATATATATATATATATATATATATATATCATCTATAATAATTATTTATTATAGATGATAAGTGATTCCCAACCCTTACCATTCTGAATATGTACCCCATATACATTTCTAGAGAGAGCAAAATACGTCCCGGGAGCTATGTTTTTTTTTTGCAGTTTTTGTATTCACGAATCCGCCAAAGGCCGCTGTGTAGCCTTTTTCGGATCTCGGACTTTTCCTGCAGGTGACGTTCCCACCTGCTGTTCTCACGTAAGTCCATTAGAGGCCGCTGTTGACTGATTGACTGACTGACTGACTGACTGACTGACCATTCAACTGATCCCCCCACCCTCCTCTTTCCCTAAACCCAACCAATAGTTCCACACAGAAACGCCAACTGACCCAGCCGAGGCTCGAACCAGTGACCTTCTTGCTGTAAGGCGAACGTGCTACCCACTGCGCCACCGTGTAGTCCTACCCTGTTATTTACTTCTTTATTTTGTTTTTTTGGCTTCTGTTTTTGTCATACCTGCCTTCTGGAACCATTCTTTACCATACTCGAACCCCATCATCACGGTCAACTCCACTCTGCATCTCAAATCCACCAACTTACGTGTTGAGCTACCGGACAAATGGGTAACAGTGGAAAAGCCGTCCACATGCATGTAAGTGATCAGCTGATAAGCAAGAAAAGGAACGGCGTCATGCCGCCCCGTAGCGTTCGATAAAAAGACAAAATGCAGTCATACATAGCTCTGGCTACATAATTCGCGATCTTCAGAAAACATATATAGGGCTACGTTTTTAGAATGAGCCTGTGTTGGTGATTCCGCCTGTTTCTCATTGATTTCCCCAACTCAAAACTCTGGGCTTAAAGAAAATTTGGAATTTCCCATTCATAATAATGACTTTGTTACAAATGACTTGAATACACCAGTAATCTTGACCCCATCTAGATGCCTTAGTGTTAGGATTTGCTGCCATTTAATTGGCTGATTTGATGTTTGCTTTAACTAATAGTTGAACAGCTGTACCTTATGAAGCAGTGAGTGTATATGTATACACAAAATTCAGTGTTGCATACACTGTAATAAACACAGACCTCCTCCTCTGCGTTTTTTAGAATCTCAGTGCCATTTTCTTTCCCTGATGTCACACCTGTTGCTGTAAAATCAAGGGTAATTTTTAATTACTCGGATGATAAAAGTTTTAAGGGAAATCTCGCTGATAGATACATACGCTTATTGGACCTGACAAGGTGCATTACACCAGCAGCATTAAAACTGGCAGGCTGTCAAAGAGCCCATTGGAAAATGATCAGCAAACACGTAAGGGAATACAGAGAAGCTCGGAGACAGGGCCAAACCCGTATACAGGCCTCCCAAAGTTAATCACACTGGCGCAGGGCAAACACATCAGTCTGCTTTATAAGATAGAGGAGTAACCCTGGAAAATGTTTTTTGTCTGGGTAAATGGCAGCTCCAGTTTGTCTCCAGGACTTACTGCTGCTTTGAATTTGGCAATGGGACTCAGAAGAGGTTCCAAAAGAGCTATATAACAGCCAGTGACCATCCCCACTCCTGATGTTAAACTAATAGTTGTTGCATTAATTAGTCTGTTGTTTATTGCAATGACTTCAATACAAATGAGGTGAACTGTAGGTGGATTCTTTCTTTATTGCATGGCGGCTCTCGTTTTCTCATCCTTTTGTTTCTCTTTCGGTCTATCGTTTATGACTTTTATTTATCATAGTAATCACCAAATTCGCCCAGCGCATTGGTGATTGATCACAGGGGATGACATAGGGCAATTCTCATTTACATGAGGCTCTTCAGAGGGGATATGAGAAACAGGCAAGATAATTATCTTAATTAAAGTCGATGTCATTGGGAAATGTGCACAAACAAGCAATAAAGCCTCTGCTCCCTCTCCAAGACACCAAATAGCACTGTCCCCGAGGGCATCCACAAAAGCTTCACATAAACCATGGAGACATCAGATATTCAGCTCAATATCAAAATATGTGTGTGTGTGTGTGATGGAGAGTGAGGCAGAAAAAGAATGCAGTATTGCAGAGGCTTAGGTCAATATCTGTCAATGTGTTTTAATCTCTAATGCCAAAACTCTGGAGAAGCATTGAGTAGTCTTTCTGCGTTGAACATTTTCTTATGAGAATTTGTTGCTCCGTGATGATTGGTGCACTGAAAAAAATATTCAAAGATGATTCCTTGGATTGAAGTTAAGTGGTTGTAAACAATTAATTTGGGTTGAATTTAAACAAACAAATTAAGTCGAACATTCATTCATTTTCTTTTTGGCTTAGTCCCCTTATTAATCTGGGGTCACCACAGTGGAATGACCTGCCAACTTATCCAGCACATATTTTACACAGCGGATGCACTTCCAGCTGCAACCCTTGTCTAGGAAACATCCATAAAAAACTCATTCACACTCATACACTACGGACAATTTAGCCTACCCAATTCACCTGTACTGCATGTCTTTGGACTGTGGGGGAAACCGGAGCACCCGGAGGAAACCCACGCGAACACAGGGAGAACATGCTAACTCCACATAGAAAGGCCAACTGACCCAGCCAAGGCTCGAACCAGCGACCTTCTTGCTGCGAGGCGACAGCACTACCTACTGCGCCACTGCGTCACCTTGAGTCGAACATTACTAAATTTAATTTGTTTGTTTAAATTCAACACATATAAATTGTTTGCAACAACTCTGCAGACATCTTTTTTTAGTGTGTAGTATTAAACTAATTAACTAAGTAGTTTTAATTTTTAATTCTTTAATTTTTAATAACATTGAATTCTTGTTTGACCAAATATTAAACATTAGCATGAAATTAGCATAAAAAAATAATCAAAGAGTTTTATTTTTGTGATTGATTGAATCATTTATTGATTGATTGATTAATGTATTGGGTCAGCGCATATGTCAAAGAAGGAGTGATGAGGCTCTATATCACAACTGTTCCCCAATTTTTTTAAATCTCTCAATGAATGAACCACATTCTCATTTAATACTAGCTTTTGTGATGTAGCATAAGTATTATTTATTTAGTTAAATTATGAGTTATGTTACAACCAGCCCAAGAACTTCCAACATATCTGCATGGTCACCACACAAAAAATTATAATGTATCATATTTTGCAAGTTACATAATTGTATACACATTGTTATCAGTGAATGTGTTCATGTACTTTCTTATATGAACGTCTTTTTTTATATATATATATATAATTATTTTTTAGGGGTTTTCACCTTTAATGGACAGGACAGTGGAGATTGACAGACAGGAAAGTGTTGGGAGCAGAGATAGGGGAAGGGTCGGCAAAGGACCTTGAGCCGGGAATCAAACTCGGGTTGGCGCGAGCACCTGGGTGCTATGTGTCGACGCACAAACCACTAGGCTATTGTCGCGACTATATGAACATCTTTTGCCAGTAACTTTTACAGTTCATATGGACCAGCTTCTTCATCCTCCAGATCATAACATGTAAGTGTAATTAAAATTGTTACCTCGTTTTGTGTAGTTTGCAAAATGTGTGTTTAATTGTGTGTTGTAACATGTAATCGCTCCACGCAGCTTGTAATATAGATCTATTATAGATCAGTGCTTGTACTGTATCACTCAGGTCACCTATTCACATATTGATTCCAAAACCATGTTGAAACGTAATGCGACTTCTTCCTTTACTGATTTAAACGTGTTTCTGAACTCGCGATCCTTTGCCATTTGTCTTTGCTATGGCCACAATCAGCTGTTCATACACACAGCGCGGCGCGGCCAAATTTCAAAATAGTTAAACTTTATCCATTGTGTGGATTAATACTGAATGTGTGTCATTGTAATTAGCAGTTAAACACCAGCATATTGTTCTACTCTTAAACTAGGTTTAAGAGTAGAACAATATGCTGGTGTTTAACTGCATTGCTTCATTGCATTCCTACATTGAACTCTCACATACTCTGCTACTTCATCGCCATGTTGAGCGTTGCTCTGTCTCATGCTGAACCCAGTCAACTAATAACAACAGTTTGGGTCATCGGACCAATCAGCGCAGATTAGCCTCACGCAAAGGAGGTAGTTTAGGACTAAATGAATCACTGAACAAATCATATGGGAGTCGCTGGGATAAATAGGTAAAAATAAATGCATATTATAAGACAGTGAAAGTGAAAGTGTTTTTTCACCTGGCATGCATATCAGCCTGTTGTTGGAGACCCTCAAAACCAAAATATGACCTTTTACAATGCAAAATAGGGGCTCTTTAACAAAGTGACTTTTATTGACATTTTAGTAGTTTGAGACAAGATGTTGTTTAAGAAATAATATATAGAGAACTAAGTTTGTAAAATAACAGAAAATGTACTGGCAGTTTATTATCAGGTTTTTGAATCACTTCAAACTAGTAAATATGCTTATAAAAGTCACTTTGTCAAACTTTTCAAGGTTAAAAGTTGTTGAAAGAAAGATCAAGGTCCTATAATGCCAACCCAGGCTTATTCCGATTACGGGATGATAAACATTTATATACATTTCTGGAAAGAGCAAAATACGTCCCAGGAGCTACGTTTTTTTTTGCAGTTTGTTTTCGCGAATCCACCAGAGGCAGATGTGTACACTTTTTCAGATCTCAAATTTCTCTCGCGATTGCCATTTGCGCTTGCTGTTGTCACGTAAATCCAATACAACCACCCACCCCCTTCCCTAAACCCAACCAATAGTTTTTAAAAACAAACGATTGACCCGCCCACCTCTTTCCCTAAACACAACTGACGGTTTTAAGAAGCAATCCAGAAAACAAAAGCCCTCGCCTGATTTTTACCACATTTTCAGATTTAATCACTTTCTCCCCCTATTATTTACATGTTTATTTTATCTTTTGGCTTTTGTGTTTGTCTTACCTGTGTTGGAATATCTAATCAATTCCATTCGTGTTCAATAAAAAAGGCCAGGAGAGGATTTTCTTCAATGTCAAAAATATTAGTAATTTATTGGATACAAATGAATGATTCGATTCACAGAATTCTGGTAGCCCCAATGCAATGCAAGAATTACATTCAGGAGGTGCACAACCATTTTCATTTTCTCACTCCAGCTTTTATTCTAAGCTAATATTAACAGGTAGAGTTTTGTGGAATTTGTCACCTGTCATCCGTTGGCCGCACCCATACATACGTCCTCTTTTTCTATGAATTCTCCGCACAACATTAAAAGCATAAGACTTCTCTACTGCAAATATTCTGTGTTCAGTTTTAACCCATCTCTGCTCACAGGAAGTTTAGCTGCAGAGCTCAAGTTAATTTTAGACAATCAGGCCTTTGCATTTCAAGCAGCTTCATCTACTTCTGCAAAAATGCTTCATTAGTATGAAGGTCATACTAAGCGGTCAGTTGGTAAGCAAGAAAAGGAACTGCATCATACCGCCCTGTAGCATTCATTTTAAAGAGGAAATGTAGCCATACGTAGCTCTGGCTACATAATTTGCGATCTCCAGAAACGTATGTTGATTAATGCAATTCAAAAACCTAAATAAGTTGGAAAAAAACATGAATCACAAAATAATGATTTTGAATCACAAAAAATATGTTTTACAGCGTAGTTAATACAATTATATTACTTGAACTATTACAAGTGGCAACATTATGCTTAATGCTATTGTCTGTCTCCTGAAATAACAAAATGTCAGGCTTTCTGTCTTCTATCTTGTATCTATCTTCTCTTTTTTTCCACTTGTACACCATATTCCAATATGATGGTATCCGAAGTCTGACAAGTTTTTGATGGGTTTGCTCTGATGTTTAGTGCAAAGCCTGGATTCACCACATTTATGTTTCCCACATGAGTCCTGCCTTGCACCACATGAGCTAGAAGAAACTCTTTCTGAACCGATCACAAAAAACTAAGAGCATGGGATTTCCATGTCCTAGTTCCTGCTCCCTCTGCTTCATATTGTTACAACACAACCGCATTTGATGGAGTCGTCTCTCTTTTTTTTCTCGCCAGCTGACTCTTATACAAGCCGAATACAAAGTGCTCCTAATTTGCAGAACTGACGTTATTTAATTGCAGAGGGAGAAATATATCTTCAATTGAATTTCTATCCCCTCCTCCGAGTTCCTTTATGATCCAGACCCTTTATTTATAACACCTAGCTGGAGTAATTCAATGAGCCAGAAATTAATCTGGTCAGACAGACTTTTCTCCATTAGCTTTTGCCCTGATTGTCTCGATAATTAAGAAGAATCAATGCCCATGAGCTGTTGATTTTAAAACTCAATGCCTCTGCTGTGTATTAAAAGGAGAATTACAAGTGATTAGGATCAGGTAATCACATTGCCAGTGCATCTTTTTCTTCTTTTGTGCTGTAAGTAATTGAGTCAGGCTCATTAGAATGGAGGAGTCACGTGGTTTCGGACACTGGAGATGCCTATTGCATTAGTGTGCTGCTTTTTCAGGTCGTGCTCTACAGCAGAGAGAACATGGCAGGGTTGGAATTAATCATGCAATTTTAGTGTCTCTTCAATGGGACAAATGGTTCTTGCGATCTGGGATTTGGGATTTGCCACATATGTTGAACAGAAAATTACAGTACATGTGTTATCATGAATCCCGTTAGCTCCTCGGCATCAGTGCTTTCTGTCTGTTTTTCTGTCGAATTTCTGCTGGAAACCTTGTGTGCTTGAGTCAAGTGTGATTTTGATAAATCGATTATTTAGGTAAATCTCATCAGAATAAATCAGTTCACCCAATGATTACATTTCAGTGATCATTTTCTAGCTTTGTTGTTGTTCTAATAACATATATTATCTTTATATATATTATTATATTGAATATTTTTGTTTTATAAATTTCCAAATAATAGCAAAGAGTTATTAGCAAATAATAGCAAAGTTTTTTAAATTGCGCAAAAGTATACCAGATTGAAATTGAAAAAAACAACAACACCCATCATTTATCACAGGCTTATTATGGATACGTACCCCTGTCTACATTTCTGGAGAGCGTGAATTATGTAGCCAGAGGTACAGAGAAACGATATGGGGCAGTATGACGCTGTCGATGGTTTCTGTTCCTTTTAGCGCTACCAGCTGACGTATTACCTACGTATGGATGGCCTTTCCCGTGTTACCAGTTTGCGCGTACTCTGATGGACTTGTGATGCGGAGCTGAGTTGACTGTGACAAGTCTGGTAAAGAATGGTTAAAACAAAAGCAAAAGAAAAGTAAACAACAGGCTGAAAACGTAGTGAAATCACGCAGCCACGACTGCTTTTCTTTTTCTAGATTGCTTTTGAAAACACTATTGGTTGGGTTTAGAGAGGGGGATGGATCAGTCAGTCAGTCCACAGCAAGCTGGCCTGGTTGGCTGAGGTGTATGTTGCGCCCTTTGGGGGATTTATGCAAGAAGAGGACGAGCGAGAGGAATTTAAGATCATCAAGAAGCGTACACAACAGCCTTTGTTGGATTTGCAAAAACAAAAACTACCAGCATATGTACCTCTAGTTACGTATTTTGCTGTCCCCAGAAATGTAGACCTGGGTACGTATCCGTAATAAGCCTGGGTGGCCATCATTTTAAATGAATTGTTCAGATAGTATGCCATACAACAAATTTGTGTAAAACAGACCCAATTATTACAGTAATCTTACAGTAATCTGCTGCCAATCCTTATATTTTTAGGTTTAATTAAAAATTGTAAATTTAATAAGTAATTATTATTTTGATACCACCAATATTAATACATTTAATTTAATTTAATTTAATTTAATTTAATTTAATTTAATTTAATTTAATTTAATTTAATTCATTCATTCATTTTCTTGTCGGCTTTGTCCCTTGCGGGGTCGCCACAGCGGAATGAACCGCCAACTTATCCAGCACGATTTTACGCAGCGGATGCCCTTCCAGCCGCAACCCATCTCTGGGAACTTCCACACACACATTCACACTCATACACTATGGACAATTTAGCTTACCCAATTCACCTGTACTGCATGTCTTTGGACTGTGGGGGAAACCGGAGCACCCGGAGGAAACCCACGCAAACCCAGGGAGAACATGCAAACTCCACACAGAAACGCCAACTGACCCAGCCCAGCCGAGGTTCGAACCTGCGACCCAGTTAATTTAATTTAATTTAATTTAATTTAATTTAATTTAATTTAATTACTCCCAGGGCCATTTATATCGAAGTTGATATTTAGCTGTTTCGTAACATCTAATTTTTACAAGGTGAGTAGTTAGCCCAATGCTCAACCCCCAACCTGGAGAACCAGGACATGCACACATACACTACGGACAATTTAGCTTACCCAATTCACCTATAGCGCATGTCTTTGGACTTGTGTGGGAAACTGGAGCACCCGGAGGAAACCCACATGAACACGGTGAGAACATGCAAACTCCACACAGAAATGCCAACTACGCCACCGTGCCACCTTTAATAAATTTTATTAAATTAAATTAAATTAAATTGAATTGAATTTA
This sequence comes from Danio kyathit, assembly GCA_903798195.1. NCBI lineage: Eukaryota > Metazoa > Chordata > Actinopteri > Cypriniformes > Danionidae > Danio > Danio kyathit. The sequence goes on along the minus strand of LR812537.1, from coordinate 44,637,932 downwards.
ATTTAATTTGGATGGTTGATTTTTTTTTTAACTTAATTTTTCTACATATACACAAATAACCAGACATTCTACAACAGCATCAGTAGATCATATAGTAAAAGAAATACGGTTAATATTTGTTGACAAAATGTTGAGCTAAAATAGACTGTATGGATCATTAAAGCTCAAAGTCTTGTTAGATTCACTCCCATTCACAAATGTTAATAAAGAGCATCCTTTCTAATAGTTGTAGTTTAGCTTAGTTATTAATATAGCCTCCATATTTATCTTGCTGCAATTTTAGCTCAAATAAATCTCAGTGTTAGCATGTAGTCCATGAACCTTGAAGACTTTTTTAAGTATCCTAATGAGTCTTCAATTTGACATGCTACATTTAATTTAAGCATAATTTGAAGTCTCCCCAAAGACAAAATCTAAATTAATGCAGAGCGGCACAACATGTTTAATGGATCTCGTCTGTTTCCTGTCCATTAAATCTGAGTAACAAGACATTGGCTAGTGAAGTATTTCCAAAGTTCTCTAGTCTATTGCCAATCTGTCTATCTGTCTACGAACCTGCTACTTGAAAGCAAAAGACTCATGATCCATGTGATCATAGTGCAGCTTTATTGAGTTTGATTATGTAAACAAAAAGTTAACAGAAGCCAGAGGTGCCTAAAATGAAGCCACGCAGGAAAAATACAAGATATTCTACATTAACAAATTGAACTACTGTAATATTGACCTTTGCTTATTTCCTACATTAGCAATTTTGTGATTTTGACATTAGATAAAACATAATGTAAATAAAATAGCAGGATATTTGTTGATTCCATCTGTAAATATCTATATAGCTAGAGTAAACATTCATTATATCATATTGATCTGTTGAATTTAACTTACGCCATAAAAATACTGGGTTTGTGTTGGGACAACATAAAGGAATTAAGTATTCAAGTAGATTGAACATAAAACAATTAAGTTGTACCCAAAAACCCTCAAGAATTGTGTTATTTCAGCAAATTTCAGCTCATTTTTAAAGTAGTTTAAACAAACAGTATTTTTTGAGTGTTTAAATTGATTTTTTTACTCATATTTAAAAAGAAAAAAACTCGCACAAATATGAATCAGCGATTGTGACTGAAAGAGCAGCTCACTGTTTCTAACACATTAAATATCGGAATCCTAAATATAAAATGTTGTGTAAGATTCTTTAAAGTGTGTTTAAGGAGAACCCACAATTTAAATAAAGTTTAAATGGTATTTCCTTTTTAGATAATCTCTTTATAATGCATATTAAATATTAGTTTTTTGTTTACAGAACCAACTATTACAATGACTCTCTCACAGATGTATTAGACTCGGAAGTTATCACAAAAAACACATTTATTTAAAAAATCACACTTACAACTGAAACTTGACACACAGGCAGGACATGGAGGGGTGACAATTCAATACTGCACGAGGAACAAAAAAAAAAACACACTAGGGTATAAATAGACAAGACCTGATTAAACTAAATACACACAGGGGTGAGAACATAGACTGTAAAAGATATGGACGTAGTATCCGTTTCGTCACCCATAGGTTTCTAAAGAACGCAAAAGAAGCTACCAATAGGCATGGCCAACCGTTGCCATTTTGTTCGCGCGTCATCGCACCGACCAGGGGATACCAAACTAGGGCAAAGAGGCGGAGCGTGAGTGGAGCTACAGATGCCTGCTAGCATTTTGCTTAGACAGGTTTTCTTTGGGAGAAATGCTTAATACTTTATTTCCTGCAACTCATTTGTATTCTGACCACATGTGCTTGATTGTGTATTATACTAATAAAATGTTTAGACTTTTAAAAAAACTGTTGTAATACATTGAGCCACCAAGCATTGTTCTTATGACGTTTTTTGCAGGAGAAAAACGCGAACGACTTCCAAATACTTAAAATATAGTCTGTGTTAGTAAATGCAAGGCTATTTATGAAATCCAGGCATAAAACTGTATGACAAATTTCAGATGACTGTTTTATAGCCTACAGCTAATCAATCTTTCAGATTCTGGAGTGCATTACAGGTCTATAGAGATGGTATATACTGTATATGTATATAATTTCACTCACCTGGGAAATGGAGGCCACGTGAATGGTTTGTGAGCACAATTAAGTGCACACAGCATGCCATTATGTGGAATTGCGATAAATTGCAGTTTCAGTTACTTCCGTATTTGGTTCACAAGGGGAGCGGGAGGTTGCCACTTGGGTGAGACACAGGTGGAAATACTGAACACTAACACACGGTGGGAAAACAGAACAAAGGAATCACATGACGCAAACAGTAAGCACATGGAGTACGGCACATGGGGAATCACATGACATAAAGACACGATGACAACATCTAGAACACAACACAGTCATACCCGATGTGTAAAACTAACCAAGTAAGCAATATTATTTTGGCTGTAAACACCACCTATTGGCTGAGAGTGAAGTTGCATTTTCATTCAGCATGTCTACTGTTATTGTTTTGCACATGTATATATTTTGTATACTAGATTGAAAATGGAAAAACACCATCATTTTAATCATCATTTATCATAAACGATTCGTTCAGAGAGTATGCCAAGTCATGCAACAAATCTGTGTAAAAACAGACCCAAATTTTACAGTAATCTGCTGACAATCATTATGTTTTTAGATTTCAAATAGTAAATTAATGAATATTTATTCTTTTGGTACCACCAATTTAATTTTATTTTATTTTATAATAGTTTTTTTAACTTAATTTTTATACATATGTAGCGCCACCTAGGTGTGTTAAGTTTAAGATAGCGCTTCAGGTACAATAAACTAATACAGAGATGTTGAAGTTAGGCCCCTCTGATATAATTCAATGATGTAATTATCTGTTAAAATAAGTTCGATTAGAATACCAGAAATGAACTCTATGTGAATATTAAAACTCTTAGATAAATCAGAAAATATAAGAAATGTAATTCGTTTAGAAATGTAAATATTGGGAAAAACCCAGATGTAAACAAAATACAAAATATGCAATTTATGCACAACCAAAAGAAAGCAAAATGACCCAAATATAAATCAACACAAGGATTTACAATGAAAAATACAACATGAACAAATATAGAAATAAACCACCTTTGCACACTTGACAGAAGGTAATTTTATCAAATTACAAGTCAACAAATGACTAAAATATAGAGTGACAGACTCTTTGAAGTTGATTTCTTTTTGTAAATACCTACAATTTTGTCACTGAATTACACAATAAATTAAATAAATACAAACTAAGTTACTCACAATATAAAACGGTACTGTGAAACATGCATGAGGTTTTTATGCTCACTGCATAACCATCAACACATTGAAACTTAGTGGGCCCACACACTCACACATTCATAACCCACCACGTTGCAGGCCTGTATCGTTGCTAGAGTTTGTGGTGGCCTGGATAATGAAAATGGCCTCTTCATATACAAACAAACAACAAGAAGTTTCATGACAGCAGCAGTAGTTATAGTAAATAATAAAACAAACACCTACTGGCAGAGAGTAAATTTGCATTTTCGTTCAGCATGTCTACTGTTATTGTTTTGTACAGGTAAATGTTTTTGTTGTATAATTTCACCAACCTTAAGTCTGCCTGTCATACAACAACTGAACAGCTTGTTTATGTACTCATATTTTATTTATATATTTAATGTAATAATAAGAAATTGATATCGGAATATTCAATTTATTTGATTGTAAAAAAATAATTAGCAATTTTATTACACCATGAAAAACAAGATTGGTGCATCACTAAGATCTTTAAGAACTGCATTTATCCACATGTATCTATTTATAAATTGGTATAGTGTGACAAAAATAGCCTCAGTGTAACACAGATTTATCAAAGACATAATTGATGAGCCTTTATTGGATTTTCAGCCTCCCACTTGAGCTGTTAATGCTGGCTATGATGGAGCTAAGGCTCAGAGTGCGGGTCTTCATGGGGGTCTTATTAGATTTGGCCTGGTCTGGTGTAAAACTGACTCCTCTCTGTCTGCAGTGTTGATTGTATCTTGATGATTTGGAGACTGAATGGAGGAGCAGCGAATGAAAGGGTCTTTAAGTGCACTGGAAAAATGGGAGTACATGCAATAGTCATTTACCTGGGCTCGAAAGCCCATGTGCAGCACACTTCAGTGATTTTCAGTCATTCCAATAGTGGAATCAGTGGGGAATAATGCTGGAATGCTATGGTAATGCATTTTTCTTTGCTACTTTCATTTTTAAAACTGACTGGAGATATGTTAGTGTTTCACAATTAATTTATTTATTTGTTTTTATTTAGTTTTTTTGAAGCCACATTAATACACTGTTAAAATGTTTAGTTGACTTCTATTTTTAAAAAGCGACTACATTAACAATGTGCATAATTATTAAAGAAAAAAAAAAAACAAGTCAAGTGATCTTAAAGGTGCAGTATGTAAGTTTGACACCCAGTGGTTGAACTAGGTATTGCACTCCTGGTCGAAACACATGCAAGCATAGGTTGCCAGTTTGACGACACCAACAGGAGGGAGCCTGACTATCGACTAAATAGTCAGACTAAAGACTGATTTAAGTCGTGTTCTAAATTAAAGCAATGGCACACAATAGAAGGAATATTTTCTATATTAAAATAAGTTTTTGTCCTAAACAACACCTGAAATTTATGTTTTAGGAACGGCTTCTATTTCTTGCAGCTGAACAGGACAAACTGACAATGATCAGGTACATTTCATGTGCTTTAATCAGTGTTAAATGCTAATAATGTGAGTTTGAATGCCATTTTACATGACATTTATTGCCATAGTACTGAAAGCTGCAGCAGATCTTGAAAACAAAATAAACAATTTGAAATTGAACTTTAGAACTGTGGCTCAGTGAGAGCCAACACATATCAGTGATTGAGCATGTACATTTAATAATGTTAAAGAGGTTTAATATGTATTAATTAGATTATAAATCTTACCATTTTGTTGGAGTGCAGTAAGTGCACTATTCTGTGCTTCTGAATGGCTGTATTTAAATTTCTGTAATGTTTCGTTTGGTGCAAACAGCCAAATTGCTTATCACTGCGTATCTCATCAGGTAGCTTGTTATTAGGACAGGGGGTTACAATGTAACCTGCTCACCTAATGTTTATGTTCGTAATATTTATATTATTTGCTACTTATTAACTACCACATGTGGAACTATGAATATCCGTCTCAATTCAGAGTCTGCTTCTGGCCACCGGAGGTAGAATTGGGTGACAAGCGCATGCTTTGAGAGCCTTTCCGACTGAATGAATGAAATATGCAGATTTCTATGCTTTAGAAGAGTCAAATATGTACATACAGCACCTTTAACAGTTTTAAGTCACAACAGTTATTTTTTTTTTTTACGTAAACTAATCAGTTTTGGAACTTTACAGTTGTTGGAACTCACTGGCATATTGCAAAACCAGTCCGAATTTGAAGTCTTGGTGCCACATTGTCTCAGTCATTTAGAACTGGCTCGAGGGCTTATACCATCATGATAACAGAGAGCCAATTGATTTGACTATTTTGACCAATACTTTGGCCGCAGATGTTCGGGGACCCTGTACCAAATTTGGTAAATGATTTAATCACCTAACAATGGGGCTTTACAGGATTTTCAACAGGAAACCTAACTAACTGCCTCATGAGACTCTTTTCCATGACTCCCGGATCATGTGCTCATGTGGGACACACACTTTTTTTAGTGTCAAGGAATCTTTGGAAAGAATGCATATGAATTAAACTTCACTTGAATTCTATTGCAACCATTTTAACCATCCAAGTTAATCAATGTGTTGTTTTTAACAATCATAGCAGATGAAACCCTTTGTATGTGTCTGAAATATATGATGTCCTGTACTAAACGAAAGCAAGTGACATTTGCAATACTTTGGTGTAAATGAAAAACTAGTAGTACAAACAGTATTCATCTTGTAACATTTGATGCAAGATAGTTACAAACTTACAAGAGATTTCACCACGTGAAATTGACAAGCAGTCTGTTAATAATTGATCCTGAGTACAAGGGTACGGGGCGTGGCCCCACCCTCCATGGCAACTGCTCATTGGAAGACAGTGCCATGGGGATGGACCAAACCAGGTCACTTAACAGTAACAGTAAAACCATTTTGCATTAGCTTGCTCACACTAGATGTGCTCTCTACCCCCATTCGCCCTGCTCGGACACGGATTGGGTCAGCACAAACTTTCCATGCAACCTCTTAAAGTTTTGGGACCACCAAAACCCGCAAGAACTTCCGCAAACCGACTCTCAGCATTATACCCGGTAACCCAGGACAACCTCTACTCACGAGCGAGTGAATCCCATAGACGTCACTGAAGCGAGTCACCAACCAATTAGGAGTGCCGTGCTTCCCTGAGGCCAGCCCGGTGAGGGAAACTCTAGACTTCCAGCAAAAGCGCAAGTAACACAAACACATGTTGTCTCTTGCTGAACTGGTGCAGATTGATCTTAAGCAGTTAAAGAAAGCCAAATCTCTGCTTTTGTGGTTTCTTTTGAATTCAATTAAGAAATAATTAAATTCAATTGAGTCAAATCAAGTAATTTGAATCTTCAAGATCCGATTCTTGAACTGAGCAAATAAATCCCTGATTGATCTTTTAACGTAGGTTGATCCCCTCACAGTGAAGGTTTTGTTCAATGAATATTATGCGGTTGCATATATTTCAATTTTGATATTTTCCACTTAAAATAATACATACATTAACACTAAATATGTTATTTTTAAATGTGCTCAAAATTTAGAGGTACAGAGGAAGCTAACACATATTACTCTGAGCTATTAGATATGACCATGTCATTTACATGTGCACAAATGATCTCTATCGAGTGCTCTTTGTCTTTCTCTCTGTCTGTGACTGATTTAAAGCAGGGACTATTTGCACTATTTGAAAATTAGGTGAAATATTGCACTGCAAAGAGTAAAATTAGTTTGACTTGTCTATTACAAAATGACCATCAAATAAGGGCATAATCAACCATGTCAAGATCCAAGAACCATGTCATCAACCATCTTTTCATCAAATAAGGGCATAATTAACGACAAGTCCATTCGTTTTCATTACATAATTATTTTAATCTGTTAACAGCCCTCGTGAATTTAAGACTGAACTTTCACGCCATACATTTCATCACTTTTAACACAATCACATAACAGATAAATAATATTCAGATGGATGAGTTATTTAAACACACTACAGATGGGGCAGCAATGTCACAAAGGTTATGGCACAGAAATGGATGCAGTTCCGATGCCAACTACATACATTTTGCCTTCCCAAACCAGTCATAATCACATTATTGTCTCTATTCACCTATCCTAACCTCATCAATCTCAGTCTTGTTTTGGGACGCATCTGCATGCCCACAGGCCAAAATACAGGGCAGCGCAGAGCCCACAGAGCGGATCATGGGTCACAACCTGCCCTCTCTTCATGCCCTGTACAGCGTCAGGGGAAAGGCGCCGCCAAATACAGCAGTCTGACCTCTGCTGCTCAAGTCACCACCTGTTTCGAGCACATGACTGAGGTCAATCATGCTAAAACCTGCATATAGTTTTCTTTGACTCCTGTTGACCATAAACCACCAATTTCTGCTCTTGAATTGAAAATGATGCATTGCACTTCTGGTTTGGGGAAGGTCCACTAAAAGAACTGACAAATAATTTAAATAATAAGGCTGTCCAAGAAATAATCTATATAAACATGCCTCTAGTTGCAAGGGTTGAAGATCAGTGAGGTCTGGGGGTTGTTATAGGAGTTTTCCGACAAATGTAATGTATTATTTACTATAGAACTATACTATATTGTATTATAGAAATATAGAATACTATTATAATTTAACACTAAACAACATATGTTTCATATCAATTGGTTAATATGTACTATAAGCTAATTTATTTTTTATTTTTTTAGTCCTGTCTCTGTAATTCTGTTGCACTGTAGAAGCTGTCACGAAAACAAATTCCTAGTATGTGTGAACATACCTGGCAATAAAGCTCTTTCTGATTCTGATTCTAATAACAGATTGTAGGAACTTATGGACTGTATGCTCTATATAAATGGATGCTTATCAAGTTTAGCATGACTTTGCTAATGGTTAGCCTAGTTCTATGCTTATTCAAATAGCATAGTCTTCAATGTGACCAGTGTTTTAATTTCTGTTGTTCTACTTGAGTATTATCTTGTAGCAAAACTTGTATCTTCACATTTTTTTAATATCGCTTGCCAATTTAAGTGCTGACAATGCAGTGTTGCCAGATATTGCTACAAACCAAATAAAAGCAATTGCCTGAAAAATATAAAATGAGTGAAAATCTTGTATTTAGCAAAAAGGATAAAGAAATAGGATAATTTTCTTATTAATGCTGTGATATTAAGTATTAAAGGGGACCTATTATGCAAAAATCACTTTAATAAGTGGTTTAAACACAGTTGTGTGGCAACAGTGTGTGAATATAACCAGCCTCTAATAGTAAAAATTTATTAATTCTATTTTTTATAATCGCACTCCATAAAAACTGTCTGCAGAAACAATCTGATTCTCCTTTTGTATGTGTCATCGAAGGGGGAAAGCCCCATCCATTAGTGATGATCTCTCCCTAATTAGCATACACTGTAAAAAATGCTCGGTTCCACACAATTCCTTCATGTTATCCCAACACAAATTGAACTTAATCGTTTTTACAAATTTAAGGGGATTGAACATAAAATAAAAATTGTCCCCCAAAAAACCTTAAGGATTGTGTTGTTTCAACCCATTTTAAATAAGTCGTTTAAACAAACAGCAAAAGCCATTTTTTAAGTGTAAACAGTCCTGAGTGAGAAGCAGCCATCCACTATTAGTTTTGAATTTGTCTCTATGGCGACGCATTTATATCTCCTTTGACTTTAAAGTGGCAGTCACCAAAAGAGCACAATTTGGTTCAAAGCCTAAATGGGGCAGTTTTAAAGACTTATTAAAAATAATTTGTGTAATTTGTGTCAAACAGCCCCTGCGAGTTCTGCGAGACATGATTTTAAAAGTTTTCATTCATATGATAAAACTTGACATTTTAATTTTGAACATTTAAAAAATTGTAGTTCTGGAGATCGCTGACATAAATAATTAAGAGACAGTGGAAAAAACTGCTTGAGAGGTAAATTTTTTGTGCTTCATTTAATGGTATTTTAATGCAACATTTACAACACGCACATATCTGTACACACAGCTCTTCAAAATCACTATGTTTTGTTAATATTCAACACATCTGTAGTGTTGTGGAAAGAGTTTTGAGGTTATTCGTGCTCTGCTGAAAGTAATGTGTTAATTGTATTTAGCTGCTTTTTTATATTTATTGGATATTTATTGGAGTTGCCTAATTGTGCAGTTTTTAAAAACACATTTTTTACAGAAGTTATTACCATAATTTATGCAAAGCATTGCGCGGGAAAACTATATGAATATCAGATTCCTGTCACACACATTTCAAACTCCTCAAGATCTCTTTTGAACATTTGTTATATTGCATGATGATTCCCTTCCTATGTACTGACATGCGGACGGCTGACTTGTTCTCATTTTGCAAGGCTCATTGTGAAGACTGTAATAGTGCATTAATTAGGCTTATTCATCACAATCTATTGTTTGTGCTGCCAATGCAAATATTCAGTCATCCACAACAAATGGAGTCCAGATGCCCTAAATTTTACATGGAATTTAAAAGCCATTGTCATGCAAATTCATTTCATGCTTGTTCTAATTACAAATAATGCCATTTTAATGCCATTATTATAGTAATGCCATTTTGGTTATCCTGCTGGGTTGTTATGCTATGTTATTTCTGGCATGTAGATTCTATTTGGTGTTCCATGCACAACATGCAAAAGGCAGCTGTAAGTATTTCTTTCTATTTCTATGAAGAAAGAGTGTGAATTTGGATTGTGTTCTCCTGGCTTTCACTAGATGGCAGTGTTTTCACTGATTACCAGAGTGCACAGGTGAAGCAAAGTTTCTGACTTTGACATGAATAAAGTTGCTCTCTTTAGAATAAGGACAGTTAAATGTCACTGATGATGTCCTCGAGAAAATGTTCTGCCCCAGGAAACTGTTTAAAGTGAATTTATAAATGTGTAAAAGAATATTTATTTATTTATTCTTTCATTCATTTTATTTGAATATATATATATATATATATATATATATATATATATATATATATATATATATATATATATATATATATATATATATATATATATATATATATGTGTATATATATATATATATATATATATATATATATATATATATATATATATATATATTTTTTTTTTTATATTCCATGCTATTATAATGCATTAAATTATGAATTAATTTTAAATAAATTAATATTACAGAACTAATTTACTACTTTATTTAATTACTTAGTCTCTTATTAATCTGGGGTCACCACAGCGGAATGAACCACCAACTTATCCAGCATATGTTTTATACAGCAGATGCCCTTCCAGCCACAACCCAACACTGGGAAACACCCATACACTCTCACATTCACCCTCATACACTACAGCCAATTTAGCTTATTCAATTCACCTGTACCGCATGTCCTTGGACTGTGGGGGAAACCGGCGCACCCTGAGGAAACCCACACGAACACGGGGAGAACATGCAAACTCCACACAGAAATGCCAAGTGACCCAGCTGGGGCTCGAACCAGCGACCTTCTTGCTGTGAGGCAATCGTGCTACCCACTGCACCACCGTGACGCCCATCAATTACTACTTAATTATTTAAATTAAATATATCTATATTTAAATCTGGAGGATTTTCTTTTTACTGTGCTGATATAATAATTTCTAATTTGTATAAATCATTATAATTATTATAATTTCTAACCAATAAAATATGTGCATTACTACTGATCTTAGTTTTGCATCATACCATAGATGTTGAGATGTAAGTCAGAGAGCAACAGACAAAGAGGTGCTGAGAACAAGCAAGCGTGAGCCAAAGTGATTTAAAAGTGTGGCTCTTTCCAGTAAGCACTTTTCCCCCTCTTTTACGAGGTTGCTATTGGCCTGACCTGAGGAGAGCAATGGGATAAACAGAGCATGGAGTGAGCAGATCTCCTGTCCAATACTGTACAGAGAGAGCCAGAACTCCAGAGCTCCTCTCACTGCCCGTTCACTGATAACAGCAGAGAGTAGAGGCCACAGCACTTTAAACACACACACACACACACACACACACACACACACACACACACACACACACACACACACACACACACACACACACACACACACACACACACCACACACACACACACACACACACACACACACACACACATGTTTGTTTTTGTGAAAAGTGGGTACATTACATAGGCTTCCATTCATTTTATACAGATCAAACTGTATATTATATTGCCCTCACCCCAAACCCAACCATCACAGGAGACAGTGTACAGCTTTACTCTCTGAAAAAACTCATCCTGTGTGATTTATAAGCTTTTTGAGAAGTGAGGACGTCACCAATGTCCTCATATTTCACCTGCTTTTTGTAATACCTGTGTCATACCCATGTCATTATACAGATTTGTGTCCTTATATGTCACAAAAACAAGTACACACACACACACACACACACACACACACACACACACACACACACACACACACACACACACACACACACACACACACACACACACACACACACACACACACACACACCATACAGTCTTCTTCCTACATATTTCTAAACAAAATAGTTTTAATAACTAATTTCTAATAACTGATTTTATCTTTGATCTCTGCCATGATGACAGTATATAATATTTTATTAGATATTTTTCAACAAGCTAGTATTCTGCCTAAAGTGCAGTTAAAGACTTAAGTAGGTTAACTAGGCAAGGTAGGGTAATTAGGCCAGTCATTGTATAAGGATGGTTTGGTCTGTAGGCAATCGGAAAAACATCTTGCTTAAGAGGGCTAATCATTTTGAACTTAAAATGTTTTTTGAAAAATTAAAACTGCTTTTATGCTAGCTGAAATAAAACAAATAAGACTTTCTCCAGAAGAAAGAATATTATAAGAAATACTGTGAAAAATTACTCTGTTAAAAATCATTTAGGAAATATTTAAAAAAAAAAAAAATCATAGGAGGGCTAGTAATTTTCACTTCAATGGTATACAGTATATGATACGATGAGCCTGCCTGTCTACCTTTTTCTTATACACTCCATGATGGTTTGCCTGAAAAGTCCCATTAAAGGGTTAGTTCACCCCAAAATGTACATTTCTGTTACTTTTTTACTGGATTGATTACAAATTGACATTACTAATTCATTACATTAGTGAATGTTATTTATAAACTAATTTCGAGAGGATCACATGCTTATGATTGTTCATGGCTGGTCCCGCATAAACTTAGGATGTATTCACCAGTTAGATGATTCCTAAACTCACTATAAATAACCAGAGTCTCTAATCTCAGTATCTTCGTCTTGTAGAATCCCACCCTACCCACCCCCCTTTCTAGATTGGGTGACATGGCGGCCCAGTGATTAGCACTGTTGCCTCACAGCAAGAATGTCTCAGGTTAAAGTCTCTACTAAAGCAATTGACATTTCTGTGCTGAGTTAGCTCGTTCTCCCTGTGCTCGTGTGAGTTTTCCCCGGGTTCTCCAGTTTCCCCCACAGTCCAAAAAACATGCAACCTAAGTAAATTGAACATACCAAATTGACACCATAGTCAAGCTCTTAGGAAGCCATACATCTCTCCTTAGCCGTCCCTATATCTGTCATTAGCCAGAAATAAGTCGGGGGAGTTCATCGAGATCTACCTGAGCTCAAACTCCCCTCTCACCCCTCTCAAACTAAGTGTGAACTCTTGAAATAGTATTGATTACTAATTTACATTACTTATCCTCATGTTGTCTCAATCCCCCCATTACCTTTGTTACTTTTCAAAACACAAATGAAGATATTTTAAATAAAATCCAAGAGCTCCTTGTCTTTCGTACTGATAGCAACACTACCGAGACGTTTAAAGCTCAGAGAAGGAACCAAAATAATTAGCAAAACATTGGATGTGACTTCAGCGGTTCAACTGTAATCATACTAAGCTCCATTCTGTGAAAAAAGAAACAGTGAATATGACTCTGTTTACTACGAGCAGTACAATGTATTGTCATTAGACATTGGATACTGTCATTGGATATGGGCAGTGCTTAATTTGTAAATTGCAAAGTCCCAGAACAGATCGCAGTTACGGATCTGGCATGTTACCCGAGGATGGAGAAGTGTCGTCCACATATTAAAAAGCGGGTGGGTGGGGCGGGGCTGGTGGTCATTAAATGGCAGAGGGGTGTCGCAGACGAAGGATGAAAGTGAAGAGCAAGGGGTTGTCGCGGACGAAAGTGAAGGGTGTTAGGAAGTCGCAGAAGAAAGTGAAAGTGAACAGCAGACGGGGGAGGAGGGCGGTTGAGGAGGGGGATCGGTAAAATAAGGTGCCGAATCAGATTTCAGAGGTGCCGGATCCGGATTTGGGTGACCGCAAGCGAAGTTATGTGTGGAGCTATTTCACTTCCATAAACTCAAACGATGCGGTTTCTGACACGTGTAACAAAACAGTGAGGTACTGTGGCAATACCACAGACTAATCAAACATATAAATCACAAGACAGAATATGACAACGTCATGACTAGGTGATCAGAAGAGGAGGAAAGGAGAGTCACAGGTGCTGCTAGGGTGAGACAGACATCGCTTTCAGAAACCTTAGGTGCAGCAGGCAGGCACTATCCAGGTACAGAGGGAGAAAATGTGGCAATGTGGCTGTATTTTGGGGGCTTGGGTTTTTGTGACAATGAATATGTAAGTTGGCTCTTTTTTTGTATGATAATTCTTCATCAATAAACAAGAATAACCTGTAATATGTCTCGTATTCAGTATAAAGTAAAACTTTGAAGTACACTACTTGTTACTTTAATTTCCCAAACAGTAATATTTGGGCAAAGTATTGGTATCGGATAGCGCTGATACTCGCCTTCATTTTACTTGGTATCGGATCGGATAGGAAACCAGTGGTATCGCACATCACTAGTTTTTGGAGCTTCATGACTTTACAGTTGAACCACTTGGAAAGTTTGGACAATGTTTTTGTTGCATTTTCTGGATTTGGTCATTTCTGGAACATTGCTTTTTATGGATTTCATTTTTGTGGGATTTCATCTGAAGTATCTTCAATTGTATTCCAAGATTAAGGTCTCTGGGATTTGGACTGACATCAATAACTCAATTAAAGTGTAAAGAATCAGTAAAAATGGCTGTATTGTAGGGAATACATAGAGAAAATGATGTGAGGAACACAACACATTGAACTCCAAAGCGCTCTCGCCACAGATATGCTTGAGATATTTACTCTAACATCATCTTAAAACACCAAACATAATTTTATTTTTATCATAGATGAAAATAAAGCACAAAGTCAAACATACCCTTATGTGTCCAAAGGCTGGAAATTACTGATGCATTCCAAGGAAGGCATCAATGTACGTCCAAATCCTAATCTATCTTCACTTCCCGTCTCCTGAGAAACCTTCATCTGATTGATTTTTGAAGGCAGCGTAGATGTATCCTTCGCCGCCTTTGATATCCTGCAATCCTGTGCATTTCATTTCTGACAGCTAAGAAAAAAATAAAAATAAAGATGGCATCTGGAAGCTCTGCTTGGGTGTCATTCTGTCTGTGAATGTACACTTTTTATCAACTTTCTTTCCAATTTTAATGTCATTTCTAGCGAGAAGTAAAGGAAATATTTCTTTAGTTATCACAAGGCCCACATGGAATCTGTGCCCACAGAAAACTAGTCGATTTACTTATGTAAATGTGTGTAAATATAATTGTATTCAGTTTTTTAATATTTATTTTATGGTAACACTTTGTTTAAGTGTTAGTTAATGTTAATGTGTTTACCAACATGAACAAACAATAATAAATACATTTATTACAGTATTTATCCTTCTTTGTTAATGCTAGTTCATGAAAATAACATTGTTCATCATTAATTCTTGTTAACATAGAGTGCATTAACTACTATTACAAGATTGCATTTGGATGTTATTAATACACTTTTAAATTTTGAACTATGATTAATGATTAGGCTACAAGTATTGTTAATTATTAGTTAATGCATTAATATTAATTAATGAAACCTTATTGAAAGCGCACCTCACGAAACGGACGAGGCTTTTATACTTGCCGCGTTCGCTGTTGTGATATTCTTTAAAACGACAAGGGGCAGTCAAAAGAAACTGACCGCAAAGTCAGACGGATAAACAGAGAAGTAGAAAGTTTTCAGGACTACGCCATATCATTAATATCATTCAATATTTTTAAGCTAATTATTTTTATAATTTATTATAATGATTATAAGGATTTTTATAACCATTCAAGATTTTTTTAATCAAACTTTGATGCATCACTTGCTTTTGTTCATATCTCGGACAGTTCTACCTATTAAAGTTTATTTAAAAATATTAATAGGGCTGCACGGTGGCGCAGTGGGTAGCACATTTCCCTCACAGCAAGAAGGTCGCTGGCTACAAAGACTTGCGTACAATTAATACTAAAACTATGTAAATGTAAATGTGCGTACGCAGTAAAAAAATCAGATGTATGAAACACTGTGTACGCGAAATCCCACGCATATTCTCTTTGTAAAGCCAAATTAACGTGAAACTGAGCACACGTGCATGAGCACAAAACCCCTCCCTGCCTCCTCCCCTGTATAAATATGGTAATGACTCTACTTTGGCAAAACCAAACGAAAAAGCAATGGCAAAAGCAAGCAAGAAGAGAAACTTCACAGAATGTGAATTGGAGGTGCTCCTATCGGAGGTAGACGGGAGAAAAACTGTGTTATTTGCAAGTTTGTCCTCCGGAAATAATAACAAAAGGAAAAAAAATAGAGTGGGAGAGTTTAGCTGACGCGGTTAATGCAGTGGGGTCTGAACATCCCACTGTGAGTGAATTAAAAAAGAAATGGTCCAATGTAAAGGTGCAGGTTAAGAGGAGAACAGCGGCGCACAGTGAGTGATGCTGAACTAACACCCTTTGTGGGCGACACTTTA